>OV050031.1:110397112-110997112 GCA_920105625.2 Clusia tigrina | reverse complement strand
TTTTATAAGTATTTAGATTATCTAAACAGAACTAGACACTTTCTTGAAAACTTGCACTTTCGTTTAGCGTCTCTTTCGCGGGTTTTGTAAAATTAGTTATTTGGTTTTAAACAACGATAAATGTGACAAGGGCGGAGCTCGTGTGATTACATATATATAGATATATGGAGCTTTCACACTCTGAGGGCTGGAGCTTGAGTGCCGTTGAACTAAGAGGATCTGTAAGTAATATAAATTCATTACGCCTGTTATATTGCCTTTGCTGCTGCTGTTGTTGTTGGTGCAGACTGTCTCGCGCCCTTTTTCTGTTGTTGTTTTTTTGGTGCATATTGAGACTGCTGCTGGGAGGCCCTGCTATTGCCCGTTCATCGTTGCTGCGCAGGTGACTGACTTGCAAGGAGGCGACCACCTAAAGACCTCCTCTGCACTGGACCATTGTGTGTGCAAGCAACATATTTCCTCCCTCGAAACACTATCAACAAAGTGCACATTAAACCCAGCTGCTGTCATATTAGGTGCTACCATATCTTTTAGCAAAAGCTTGAAATGGATAATGGGCAAATCACCATCGTAATTGCGCAAACCTCTACTAAACGGAAGTTTGGCACAAACATCTCCGGGCCGTCGCTGACGGTTATTATGGTCGCTATTAACAGCATGAAAGTAAATTTCGAAGAAAAATTTTAAAAAGTTGCAACAAAACCCGATATCGAAACAATTAAAACCTATATTGAAAGTCAAATATCTGAATTGAAGGCAGAGAATGCAGAACTTAAGACTGAACTAGCACTGATGAAAAAAGACCGGGAATCTGATCGAAAAGAACTTCCGCGCTTAATTGAGCAGAGTAAGAAGAAAAATGTAATAGTTAAAGGACTCACTAATGTTGGACCACCCCGAGATGCCTTTGAAAAAATGTGCAAGGAAAAATTGCAATTGCAACAAGTAAAAGTGAGAAAAGTTCAACAGATACTTCTATATGACATAATGGCAAAATTGGAATGGTGGCTGAACTAGATTCAGATGAAATGGCTGAAGAAGTTTTGAAAAACACAAAAAAGTTGAGAGGTACTATGATTTTCATTAAAAAGGACTTAAGTGAGGAAAGACAACAGAATAAGGGGGCGCTGTTGCAACTGAAAGCAAAACTATAGACTATGGATAACATCAGGAAAATCTTTGTTCGCGATGACAGCATACACATTGGCAGTAAGTGGATGTCTTACAATACAAGCAAAGTGCTAATGTGAAACGGACAGCGAGCGGATAATATATTAGAAGAAATATATGGCGGTAAGGTAGATAGTAAGTATTTTAGTTTATTAGAAGATGTTAAGTTAAAAAACTTTTTACATTTAAAATTTGTTAATTTACGAAAACTAGAATTAAGTGATTGAAAACAAGGAACTTTAACTCAAAATATTCAGTGCACCAGTGATGTAGAAAATAACTCATCTAAAAGGACTCGTGAAATTAGCATGAAAATACTGTCCTATAACATTAATGGATTGCAGAGTAAAATAATGTTTCCAAAATTTTTCAATTACATAAATGACTTTGACATAATTGTATTAATAGAAACACATGTTGAAGAAGGCAAAATTGAAAATTTTAATAAATACTTTACGAGTCATAAAATAGAATGGAAAGGAGCAACAAGAAAAACACAATTTGGAAGAGCTAGTGGGGGTTTATTATATGGGGTAAAAAAAGATTGCAAGAGCAAGATGTGAGCGTCTCGTTTCAGCAAATAAATACTCTGACTTTCATAGAAGTAAGAATGAAGGAAAGCACTTTTCAAGTGTTTCCAATATATGTCAGGGGTACGGAATGGAACAGGGAATTTGATATATTTAAAAATACTTATACAGAAAAGATTGGAATAATGTTATTGCGATTGGTGACTTAAATGTAATAATCGACGAAATGCAACAAGAAATTGAAAAAATGTAAGTGAATCTATTCAAGGCAGGCTGTGGTCAGCAACAATCAAAGGATAAGATGGTAAATGCAAATGGGAAAAATATATAGATTTCTGCGACGACAATGGTTTAATCGTTTTATACGGAGTAGCAGATGGCGATAGAGAAGGTAATTTAACATTCATAGGCAATATGGGCAGCTCTGTAAATGACATTTGCGCAGTGGATCAAAACCTCCTGAGCTATGTAGATAATTTTAAAGTAGACAAACAGATCTGGTCGGCTCACATGCCGATTATTTTACATATGACTTTTCCTTGTAATGACGTCAGAGAAAACAAAAATTTTTCAACTAGTAAATTCAAATGGAAAGATTCAGAGACAGATGTATTTCACGCAAATATAAAAAGTAGTCTTGGTTATGCAAAACAAAATCATAAAAAATGGTGTTTAGACGATCTAGTGCAATTAATGATCAAATCGTTTCCACAGAAAAAAACGAAGAATCTAAATAAAAAGAAAGATTGGTTTAACTATAAATGCGAAAAGGCGCGAAAAATCTCTTTGGATTGTCTTCGTATATTTAGCGCTCCCTTGATCCGAATAATAAAAATAAGTATACAGAAGCAAAGAAGGAGTTCAGAAGAATATGTCGAGAAAGTAAGAAAGCTTATTATATAGAACTCGAAAGAAAAATTAATAACGTAATAGACTCGAAACAGTGGTGGAACTTGGCTTCCAAAATAAGAGGGGCAGCAAAAAAAATCTCGGATCAAGTATTAACGTTTTTGCCTTTAAGATCTATTTTGAGACATTGTTAAACCCTGTACAACATGCTAGAGACGTGCTCTATGCTCCAAATAAAAATAATGTATAAGAATTGGACAAGGAAAGAGATTGAAAAAATGTTGAAAAATACTAAGCCAAATAAAGCCCCAGGAATAGATGGTGTATCATAAGAATTTTTTAAAAATAGCCCGCGGGAGTTCCTAGACGAGTTTGCCGTTGTGTTTACGCGCCTATGCAATATGGGAGAACCAGCATAATATGTCCGGTATTTAAAAAGGGGAATAGGGAATTTGTATCAAATTATCGAGGAACTAGCTTCATGAACTGTGTTGGTGAAAATAATGATGGGCGTCTTGAATGAAAGAATTGTTGAATGGGTGTCTGAGAATGAGATTCTGACCGAGTTTCAACCCGGTCTTAGGCAAAAGTATTCTACAGCCGACATTGTGTATAACATTGCGTCAATAGTGAATTTGAAATTTAGTGAGAAAAAGAAGCTGTATGCTTTCTTCGTGGACTTTAGAGCAGCCTTCGATAAAGTACCGAGAAATTTGCTTGTCTACAAGCTGCATGAAATTGGTTTATCTACTAAATGTGTCAATTTTTTGGAGAAAGTGTACGCGGATACAAAATACATGGTGAAGGAAAATTATGAAGTGTCGGAATAGTTTTATACCCTATCAGGAGTAAGGCAAGGGTGTTTGATGTTGCCGCTTTTATTCGCATTGTATTTAATTGACACACATGAAGAGTTAGGAGGTGGTCTATATATCGATGACATGAATATTAGAGTGCTGTTATATGCGGATGACATACTGATAATGGCAGATGAAGTTGTCGTGTTACAAAGTATGATACACAAGAGATTTACTGCAATAAGTGAAATATGGAGGTGAATTTGGATAAATCAGCGATAATGGTTTTTAGACAGGGCGGAAAATTATCGTGTAGAGAAAAATGACAATTTAAAGATTTAAATATAGCGATTACAAATGAGTATTGTTATCTAGGTGTAGTACTGACCCCTAAAATGAACTTTCAAAAACATCTTATTAAACGTAACATATCAGCAAAAACTAGTATAAATTCAGCTTGGACAAGTTTCTTTTCTAAAAAAGATATAAATCTCGTGGGAACGGTCCCAAAAAAGTGAGGGGAGAATATATAAACATTTAGATCTCAAAATAGGTCAATCTTATTTCACTGATAAAGTTGGTAGGTATAAAATCTCGGTAATATTTAAAGTAAGATGCAATCTTTTGAAATTAAATGGTATATATAATAAAAATTGTACACTCTGCAATCTAAATGAGTTAGAAAACGTTGAACATTTTATCGGGAGATGCCCCATCTTAACAACATTCCGCGTTGCAAATTTCCAAAAAACAACTTTTACACATCATGATATAGTGAATGTGTGAACGGAGAAAATAAAAAGCTGGTTTCTTACATGACTGGTGCTCTGAAGTACAGAGAATTAATTGTAAATGAATTTAGTGATATGGAAAAATAGATCGCATATAGTAATGTTGAGTTCATTAAGAAAACGACGTTATCTTTTGGTTGTTTCTTCAGAACTGAGCTGATATGGTTTTTTATTGTTTCAACTTAAAGCAAATACAAATAATACATACAAATTCTTATAGCTAGACTCGAATTGTAATTTAAGATCTGTGGCAATTTGCTTACATTTCCATTATACACACATCACTTGTACATTGTTTCGGGTTCGCTTGTTAGTAAGAATACATTAGGATGCACCATATTATATTATATTGTAAACAATTCAATATCTTGGTCAGAGACTCTAAATGTTCCTCTATGCTAGTAGAGTCCAAGTAAACCAGACAAATTTTGCCAATATGCTCCCTCAAAACCTCATTCATGAGTCTCTGGAACGTGTCATGAGTCTCAAACCGAAGGGCATACGCAGAAATTCGTAGTGCCCACTTGCAGTTGAAAAGGCTGTTTTATTTATGTCTTTTTCGTCCATTTCAATCTGGTGAAAGCCCTGGGCCAAATCCAGGGTTGTAAAATATTGACATTTTCCCAATTTATCAAATATATATTCTATGTTTGGAATTGGGAACCTGTCTTCAATAGTGGTGCTGTTTAACTTTCTATAATTTATCACAAGGCGCCATCTTGGAACACCTGTCGTAGACATTTTTTTGGGGACAATCCAAATAGGACTGTTGTAAGGGCTGGAAGATTCCCTAATTATTCCCTAGCGCAGCATTTCCTCAACCTGCCTGTTTATTTCTTGTTTATGTATCTCCGGGTACCTATATAATTTTGAGTACACGGGAATTTCATGTTGTGTCCTTATCCTATGCTTAATTTTATTTGTGAAAGTTAGGTCTTCGTTTTCTTTGTAAAATGTTTTTTTAGTATCGAGGTTAGTTTATTCTTATAAACTGTGTTTAAATGTGGTATTTCCAAGTTAGATAGAGAATCCCCGTTGCTAAATTCGATTTCGTTGTTCAGGATTTCAATTATGTTTTCGCGGTCACATTTATTTTTATATTCTTCTTCTTCTTGATTAAGGTAAATAGGGATGAAAATGTTCCCAATAATCATTTGCCTAGTTCTATAATCAACAACACAGTCAAGATCCGACAATATATTGTTACCTATTAATCCATCGAAGTTTTTATTAAAATTATACTCTAAAAATGCACAAAGGTAGTTGCCGCAACCAAATTCCTTAAAAATTGGAAATTTGTGAATTGTTTTTACTTGAAATTCTTTACCCATCGCTTTTAGTGTGACATCTACGTCATGCTTCCACTTTGGGTTGCATTAATTTTCGTTTATGATACTGAACTCTGCTCCGGTATCTATAACGAAACGTAGCGTTTTTATTGGGTTATCTATTATTATGTAGGGAAGGCGTTTCGGACTCCCCCATGAAAATTTACATTTGCGCCACCGATGTCCATCGGTTCATCTATATTCCTGCGCGAATAGTGTAAGTTCCTTGATTGGTTGGATTGTCTGGTATTGCCTGAGATCTGATAGGTTCGCGTTTGATCAATCCTATTAAAATTGTGCTGATTGCGATAATTTCCAGCACCATTTGTATTTCTATCCCTCCCATTATATCTATTATTGGTACTGCTGGGATTAAAAGTATCACTATTATTCCCATTGTTATAGTTACGAGCGTTGTTGAACCTAGGGCTGCTAAAGTCGTTACCGAAATTTCGGTTTCTAAAGTTATTGTTTTTGGAATGGGGGTCACTAGCGTCGTCACTAAAATTTGTTCTAAATGAGCTACCATGATTTTTCTTCTGATTAGGCCCTAAAGTAGTGTAGTTTTGATGTCTTGCCTCTAGGATTATTTTAAATGCTTTATCCAACGTCTCTGGATTTCTTGCGAAAATCATTGTTTTCGTTGGTTCTGGTAAGTATTCTTTGAACACATGTAAGGAGATTCTGTTTATCTCTCCGGTTGAAAAACCTTCATCTTGATGTGTCAGTCGTCTATTGTGTAGTCTGTTCCTTAATCTATTTATGTCATAATAATATTTTTCAATAGTGGAGCTTATCCTCCAAGTTTTAAGTCTATCCATCAGTTCCCGTCATGTCTCTTTTTCCCCAAAGTTACATAGACAGAAGGACTTCTTTTAATTCAGTCCAATCAGTAATGGCTCCGTGGCGGTGCAACGCTTCCCTAGTTTTTCCAATACATCTATTTTGAATGTACCCGAATAATATATTTTTGTTGTTCTCTTGAAATTGTTTTATAGATGGTATTAATGATTCCACCTGTTCAAAAAAGTCTGGTAGCTGATTTGGATCACTACCATCCAAAGTTGGGATTTCCCTAATACAGTTCAGAATCAGGTTAAATTGTTACACAATATTCGCTTCCATTCTGTCCCTATCACTAGTTTCGTTCCGTTAATAATATTTCACCCAAAACCTTTCTTCCACGTGGTTCGACTTCCTCTTTTTTTTTTAATTCCAAAATCAGTCAGTAAAATCTAAACTACAAGTAATCAAACCGGTTTCATGGATAAAGGAAAAAATGACGATCAATCGACAAGAACATGAAATAACCACAACGCGACCCACTACGTACGTGAAAACATATAGTCAATTTGTTGTCCTGCCTTTGTACTTTTAAATTTACTAAATATATATCTTGTTTCTTAAATATTAGTTTCTAAATTTTCCTTTATTTTCTTATAAATTAAGAATAAAATAATTTTAAATTTAATTTCATTTGAACTTACAATTGTTGTTTAATATATATATTTTTTTTTATTCATGTACATATTTCACTTTTTCTTCGTTATCATCTTTGTGGTTATTATTTAAGAGTTTTTACGTTTTTATTTTTATTAAAATTACTCAACAATTTATGTAGTTTAGTATAATTTTTTGTCAATGATTTCGATAAGTTTGGTTTATATTAAGGTATTTTTTGGTTTCGAGTATTTAATTTTAAGTTTATTTTAAATAGATTGCACTGTATTGGTTAACATAAGTCTAGGGAGCAAACACTGTTTTTTATATTTCTTTTAAAACAACTTTTAATTAGAGTATTAGTTTTTGTATTTAATGTTTAAGCTTGTTGCACTTGTCTTTTATTAAACTTCAAAATTTTGAGTTTTCAACGAACGTACAATTTTTTGCTAAGTGTTATGAAATAATTAAGACTTTTCCTCGTCGCCAGTAATGTTGCGTTCATTAAGAAAACGACGTTATCTCTTGGTTGTTTCTTCAGAACTGAGCTGATATGGTTTTTTATTGTTTCAACTTAAAGCAAATACAAATAATACATACAAATTCTTATAGCTAAACTCGAATTGTAATTTAAGATCTGTGGCAATTTGCTTACATTGCAATTATACACACATCACTTGTAGATTGTTTCGGGTGCGCTTGTTAGTAAGAATACATTAGGATGCACCAGCAGGATGAAGGTAGCAGCATACAACAAATCCAGAGATGAAAAATAATCTATTGCGAACTAGTGGATGGACAATGGATGAAATATAAACAAGTATATATAGAGATGTAAGATTAGACCGTAAGTTTATTTTGTTTATTTTTTTAAATTATGCTATGGGAAACAATAATATCTAGTTTGGAAACATTAAAAACCCAATTTAATCAATCCTATAAATGTGTAACTCAAAATAGATCAATAAAACCCGAAACATTAGATAAACATATTAAAATTTTACATATTAAACATATTTAACTTTAATGCTATTAGGGCAACACTACACGGACAATATGACAGGTATTCTAAACCTCACAGAGAAGAAGCAAACGAAATATTCCACACATTAAGGGATAGATTACTTAAAGTTTTTTATAGACATAATATTAAAATTAAAGTACCACTAACTTTAGCTTGTGAGGTAGATGAGAAAATTTTTGAGTTGGACGAAAGCGATAAGGAAAATTTACAAACAGAAACGGACCAAGAAATAAGAACAATCATCATGACACGAACAGAAGACGATGTCATAGATAAAACAACAAAAATTGTCCCCGTATTTGATGGTAATGTAAATGAATTACAAAGTTTTCTCGATGCATTGACACTAATCGACAGAATTAAGGAATCACATGAGGGGATTGCAATAGAAGTGATAAAAACAAAATTGAAGGGACACGCGAGGAACCTGATTACAAATGAAAATAGCATCCAATCTATTAAGACAAAATTTCAATCGTCGGTAAAAGGAGAATCGTCTGAGTTACTGTGTTCGAAACTAATGAACATAAAACAAAATTATAAATCTGCTACTACATATGCAGAAGAAATACAGGAAATTACGAAGAAACTAGGTGGAGCCTATATACGGGAAGGTTACCCCCAAAATATTGCTGAACAATTAATAAAGCAAAATACAGCCAAAGCCATTTCTCGAAACGCCTCAAGTGATGAGGTTAAACTCATCATTAAGACAGGAAACTTCCTATCTCTGAATGAAGTCGTTTCAAAATTCATAGAAGCTAGTACTGAGGCCTCCACTTCAAATTCTTCAGTCTTCTATTTTAAGCGGCGTGGCTCGGCTAACCAGAACTATAGGATTCGCGGATTTAACAACAATCGCGGACGCGGCCAAACCTGGCGTCGAAATGATAATCCTAGAAATTATAACAGTGATGGCTATAACAATCAACGACGCGGAGGCCAAGGTAACAACTATCGAGGTCAATCCAACCACCAACAAGGAATCGTAAGATTGGCGCAGTATGTCTCGGTAAACGAGACGTCCCCCCAAAATACGGGGGGTCATCACCGAAATTAGATAGGCATGATAGGGATATTAAATCAATATTTCACTTAAATCTTAGTTTAAGTAGTTTTATTGAAATCCAAATATCGGGCCATGATACTTTCGGTACATTGCTGGTGGATACCGGAGCGAATGTCTCGCTTATTAAAATTGGTTCACTAGGCCCATTAAAGTTCAACACACAAAAGATTATCCAAATATCTGGAATCGGACAAGGAATGATTAAGTCTTTAGGGGCAATTGAAATTGAATTAAAAGTGAAAAACTTTCTTATTCCTCACAGATTTCATGTGATTTCAGATACGTTTCCAATACCCTTCCAAGGTATATTGGGCATAGACTTTTTAAAAACATATAATGTTACTATTCAATATGGACAAGAGGCAAACTCAAATTTTCTCTCGTTAAGACCACACAATTTAAATTACGTCATAAATATACCACTACTTCAAAGTCTTGGCAATGGTGCAATGACACTTCCAGCTCGGGCTGAAGTTTTTAGAGCTATAACAGTTAGCAACGAAGTTTCTGATTTAATAGTCCCAAGTCAAACTTTACAAGATGGAGTGTACTTGGCTGGCTGCATAGTATCCAAACATTTTCCATACGTGAGAATTGTAAACACGAATTCTGAAAATATGTTTTTAGATAAAGTTTCAATAACCTATGAAAAACTGTCTGATTATGAAATTCTTAAAACGTCCAATGTTGACAAAATTAGAAAGGAAGCAATATTGGAAAAGTTAACGAAAAATTTTCCTGAGATGGTTAGATCTGAACTCAATTATGCTCGAAATATATTGATATTTTCGCTTTAGAAAGTGATAAAATAAGTACAAACAACTTTTATACACAAAAATTAAGAGTTTCTGATGAAAATCCAGTTTATATTAAAAATTATCATACCCCACACTCACAAAAGGATGAAATTGCAAGGCAAATTGCAAAGCTACAGGAAGATGGAATAGTCGAACCTTCAATGTCCAATTATAATAGCCCTACTATACTCGTACCGAAGAAATTATTGCACAATAACCCTGACAAACGATGGCGTTTAGTGGTAGATTATCGACAGGTAAACAAAAAACTAATAGCTGACAAGTTTCCGTTGCCCAGAATTGAGGATATATTAGACCAATTAGGAAGAGCAAAATTTTTCTGTTGTTTGGATTTAACCTCTGGATTTTATCAAATCGGACTTAACGAAAAGTCAAGAGACATTACTTCTTTCTCAACAGAAAATGGTTCATTTCGTTTCAAGCGTTTACCATATGGTTTGAAAGTAGAGCCAAATTCCAAAGAATGATGAAACTAGCGTTTACAGGTTTAGCGCAATCAAACACATTTATATATATGGATGATGTTATTGTTACAGGATGTTCAATAAAACACATGTTCACGAATTTAGAAACAGTTTTCCAATGATGTCGACATTGTAATTTAAAATTGCATCCAGATAAATGCACATTTTTCAGACATGAAGTAACATATATGGGTCATAAATGTACTGACAAGGGTATTTTGCCAGACAGTAGCAAATATGATTCAATCAAAAACTACCCCAGACCTACAAATGGCGATGAGGTTCGTCGATTTGTAGCCTTCTGTAATTATTACAGGCGCTTTATAACACGTTTCGCATACTATTCTGTCCATTTAAGTAAACTAACTAGAAAGAAATAACCTTTCATATGGTCTGCTGACTGTGAACAAGCCTTCCAGCACCTTAAGACAGCACTACTGTCTCCGCAAATCCTTCAATACCCAGATTTCAACAAACCTTTTTACATAACAACAGATGCAAGTAAAATTGCTTGCGGTGCAATACTATCACAGGAAAGAGATGGTATGCAATTACCAATATCATATGCGTCACATGCCTTTACAAAGGGAGAATCGAACAAAGCCCCAATAGAACAGGAAATAATAGCTATTCAATGGGCAATTAATCATTTTCGACCCTATGTATATGGACTAAAATTTATAGTACGTAGTGATCATAAGCCGTTAACATATTTATATTCTTTAAAAAACCCATCCAGCAGGTTAACGAGAATTCGTCTGGAACTAGAAGAATATGATTTTGTTGTAGAACATATTAAAGGAAAAGACAATTCAGGAGCGGACGCGCTGTCTCGAATTGACTTCAATGATATTAAATCAATTACTTCAATAGATAATTGTTTATTGGTAACTACACGTGCACAATCTAAAAAAACAACTGACAGGAAAATTAGAGAAAATACTGAAATAATTCAGGAAAAGCCTAAAGCTTTCGAAACTATTGGCTTCGATTGCGTGAAAAAGTGGGTCAGTTAAATATAGACAAGAGCATCCCCACATTTTATTTTAAACGAGGTAGGCAAGTGCTAGCACCGAAAATTAATTTACGAAATACTATTGCTAATGGAAATATCGACCTAGGTCGATTCTTTCCAATCCTTGAAAAGGAAGCAATTAGTAGAAATCTAAACAAAATACAGATGAATTTAAATGATAATTTATTTACCCTCGTACCAATTGAAATATTTAAGGAAAAAGCCAATCAACACTTGGACAAATTTCAAATAGCGCTAACTCCAAAAATATGCATAATAACAGACAAAAATGGACAACAGTACTTATTGAAGAAATTTCATGACAACCCCCTTTTCGGTGGGCATTCTGGAACAACCAGGCTACTTAAAAAGCTTCGCCAATTATATTATTGGAAAAATATCACTAAGGATGTGAACCAATACGTAAAACATTGTATTCAATGTCAAACCAATAAAACTACAAAACACATAAGACCAGATATGATTATTACCCCAACACCGCTAAAGCTTTAATAGAACATTTCATACTAATTTATGGTCCCATGAACAAAATACTCAGTGACATGGGTACTGAATACAACAATCAAGTTCTTTCAGAACTTATGATACTTTTGAAAATTGAGAAAACAACATCAGCCCCTTACCAGCATCAAACAGTTGGAACAGTTGAAAGATCGCATCGCACATTTAATGAATACATACGCTCATACATTCAAGCATCCAGAAACGATTGGGATGAATGGGTCAAGTATTTTACATATGCTTTTAACACAACGCCCTCAACAGTGCATGGATACTGCCCCTTTGAATTAATTTTTGCAAACGTACCAAATCATAGTCCGGTAATAACGACCGATAAAATAGATACCATATATGATTTTGATAATTACTTAAAAGAAGTAAAATTTCGTCTGCATACAGCTTTGACAGGAGCACAGCACCTAATTGACAAGACAAAACGAAGACAAAAATTTATACATGCTCAAAATAGCAACGATACTGACATTACAATAGGTCAAGAAGTTTTGATTAAAAATCACACAGCCCACAAACTAGAACCAATTTACAAAGGGCCATTTGAAGTATTTGAAATTGATGACAAAAACAATGTATTTATAAAGATAAAGGGGAAGAAGCAAAAAATTAATAAAGAAAATATTAAAATTGTAAACAAATAAAGATGATAATTAATTAATAATTATATATTTACTTTTTTCTTCTTTAAATTAAATACTGCACTGCGCACTCTATACACTAATAACTACTAAAATAAACTCAATTTAATGTTAATATCTTATAGGATAATATTTTAAGCAGATTCTTTGTAAAATCCATTAATTAATAAATCACGCAAATATTAAATAGATATTTGTGAAAATATATTTAAAAAATATATGTATAAAGAAAGTTCTTATCAACATCACTTGGCCAATGATCTCTATAAGATCTTTCTCTTTAAAAAGGGAGGTGTAGTGAAAATACCCAAAGGATGAGTCATACTTGTATAAAGCCATTGACACTTGAATTTGAAATGATATATCTTCATTCGAACAATGAATGTCACAATTTAAGTGCAACGACTTTGGTATTTCAAATTACATACAAGTAATTGAGTATTTTCTCTTACCTTCATATTCACTTAAGGTTAAGATTTATTGCTGTAAGAAATAAGTATAAATAGTAATTTTAAATGAATAAAGACAATGTTTATCAAGCAATAAACGGGAGTAGTTTTGTGTTATCATTCGCTGCCCAAACTTAACAATATATATATATATATATATATATATATATATATATATATATATATATATATATATAATTATATATATATATATATATATATATATATATATATATATATATATATATATATATATATATATATATATATTATATAAATATATACGAGTATAAGTAGCATTATGTAGCGCTCTAATATATTCCTCTCTACTCTCACTAATCATATATGTAATACAACTACTATTTTATTACTCTCTATGAATTCCTATCTTATTCTTTACGAAGACTGTACTTACCAAGCTTTGCTTAGTTTTGTTTCGAGTCATCTATCAAACCACGCACACGTCGTTCATAATTATTAAACTAAATATAAGTTTTGTTAAATAAATAAATATTAATAATAAACTTAACTATTGTTGTTTTTACTGGCGCAGTCGGCAGGATCAGTGAAAATGATCCGCTAAAAGAACCTACGCTAACTAAAGTAATTTAAACTATTAAATTAAATAAAAGTCAGAAAATAAAACTTACCGAACATAACCCAAATATTAAAACTTAAACTAAATAAAAGTGCCAATTAAGTAAACAAAAAAACACAGAAAAGACGAATTTCCATTTTGTGACTGTACAGAAAAGGTTAAACGAAAATAACGGAAAAAGCTAAAGTAAAAGAAAAAAAGCAAAGCAACAAAAAAGAAGAAAAAGCAAAGCAGCAAAAAGAGAACAAAAGGTGGAAAAGTGCAAAAGAGACGAAAGTGCATGAACACCTACGACTTAGACGACATTAGCTCTCAACTCAACACGCTACAAATTTCGGCTTCTGCCACAATGTCGGAAGCTAAAGAGAGGAGAGAGAGAGAGTATTGCCAACTGTGAAAATAATTGCACCGTTCGATGGCGATAGAAAATATTTAGCTCTTTATATCAACAGTATTGATGCTCTTATGCCGCACTTCCTTTCTCTTACTCCTGAGGTGCAACCATTCTATTTTCAATACGTGATAAGTACTCTTCGTGGTTCTGCGTTGGATATTATAAGGCGGGAACAACCAACAACCTGGTCAACACTACGGAAACTCTTAATCGACGAATTCGCAGATCATACTACAATTACTACTCTTATATTATTAGTAGATAATATTAAATTCAAAGGTAATGTAAGACAACTGTGCGATGAAATTAACTCAGAAGTTTGTAAAATCAAGGATAGCATAAAACTAAGCGTAACAAATATCGAATCACAAAATTTTATATTACAAGAACTACAAAAAATAAGTTTAAGAACTATAAAAAGAGAATTGCCGAATCATCTTACTGCCTTAATTAATGTTAACTTGCCCTCAGACCTTAAATCTGCCATAAAAATCTTAAAAGAAAACAATGCTTACGATGAAGTAGCACGAAATATTTATAAAAAGCAACAATCTACTTCACAGCAAAATAAACAGCACAATAATAGATACCAAAACCAATATCCATATAATTTTCAACAGGCTTATTCACTATATCCACCTAATCTACCTTATCCAGAATATAATCAAAATTTTAGTTTTCCTGTTACACAACAAAATCCATACAGCACACAGTATAATAACAATTCAATAGGCTTTTATCCGAACCAACAACAATTACCTCAACAAAGTACAAATATTCGCGGAAACGATTCGAAACAGTCTAGAATAAGACGTTATGGTGCCCCAGTAGCAATGGAGCAAGATGTTGAAAATTTTCGTTTACAGGCCTCGGGGAGCTACCCGAAATCGTGTTAAGAATCGAGGATCAAGCAGTAAAATTCATTATTGACACGGCTTCTTCAGTGAGCCTCATTAAGCCAGGTTTACTTTGAAAATCAATTTCTCAAACAACACCGATTGTTGTAAAAACTGTTGCTGGTAAGATTAGGCTAAACAATATCCAAGATATTTATAGCCAGAATTGTTGACTTCGCAGATAATCATGACGGTTTATTAGGATACGATATATTAAAACAACTTTGCGCAAAAATAGACATCATAGACGAAAGCATTATATATAACTTTTTTAAAAGAAAATGTTTAGAAATCAATACTTTACAAAAGGAATCTAGTATAGGAAATTAAATAAAAGAAACCGAGTTTAGACTTGATCACTTAAACCAAGAAGAATCATATAAAATAAAGAAACTTTTAGCCAAGTCTAAAAATTCATTTTATAAAGAAGGAGATACATTAACATTTACAAACAAGATTAAACAACAAATAAAAACTACTCATGAGGATCCGATATACACAAAATCTTATAGATACCCTGAAATACGCAGAAATGAGGTTAATAAACAAATAAAAACAATGCTGGAACAAGGTATCATTTGTCACCATATTCTTCATATTTGGGTAGTACCTAATAAATTGGATTCAACAGGAACTCAACAATGGCGAATTGTCGTAGATTATCGTAAAGTAAACGATATCACCATAAACGACAAGTACCCTATCCCAAATATGGATTACATACTTGACAAACTTGGCAGGTGCTTGTATTTTAGCACCATCTATCTAAAGCAAATCGAAATGGATTCCAATGATCGGATAAAAACAGAATTTTCCACGCAAAATGGGCATTACGAGTTCTTAAGGATGCCCTTTGGCCTTAAAGACGCACCGTCAACATTCCAACGATTGATGAACACAATCTTGAACGAATTGATCGGAAAAGTTTGTATGGTTTATTTAGACGATATTATCGTCTTTAGTGCGTCATTGCAAGAGCATATTGCATCCCTTGAAAACATTTTTGGTAAACTTAATGCACCTAACCTTAAGATTCAGTTGAACAAAAGTGAGTTTTTGAAAAAAGAAGCTGAATTTTTAGGTCACATAGTTAGTCCTGAAGGCATAAAACCTAACCCTAATAAAGTCGATAGAATTTTTAAGTACCCCATTCCAAAAACTGAAAAAGAAATAAAGCTGGTTTCTATCGGAAATTTATTAGGAATTTTTCGAAAATAACCAAACCATTAACACACTGTTTAAAAAAAAGGCAATAAGATCGATTCGTCCAATAAAGAATTTATAAATGCTGTCGAAAGTATAAAACTTCTTATAACTTAAGATCCGATATTAGCATACCCAGATTATGAGAAACAGTTTACATTAACAACCGATGCGTCTAATGTCGCTCTTGGAGCCGTTTTAAGCCAAAAAGGTCATACTATTTGTTTTGCCAGCCGTACGCTCAACGAGCACGAATTGAATTATTCGGTAACATAAAAAGAATTGCTCGCCATAGTTTGGGCGACAAAATATTTTAGGCCTTATCTTTATGGCAGGAAATTCATAGTAAATAGCGACCATCAGCCACTTCAGTGGCTTCACAATTTAAAAGAGCCAAATACTAAATTACAGAGATGAAAATTAAACTATGTGAAATTGAATCGACTTTGATGTGAAATACATCCCTGGAAAAGATAATTATGTGGCTGACGCCCTATCAAGAATAGAAGTATTGGAATGTAATTTCAATTCAGCGACTGAAGATGCGGAAAATTGTATTCCTATATCCGAACGACCTGTCAACGTTTTCAAAAGACGCGTGCATACCGAAAATAATTTTAAAAACAGCATACTACTATATACTATACGGAACTAACAATAGAAAAAATAAAAGAATTCATAAAATCATATCTGCTTAAAAGTAATGTTACCATTTATATGCCAAACAATTCCGATTTTATAAAACTTCAAAATGTATATCAAACTTTGATAATCAATAATCGAAATAAAATACTAAGAGCAACACGCGAACTTGAAAATATTGTTAATTATGCTGATTTTAAAACAAAAATCTTAGAGATTCACTTAGAAGGGCTTCACCAAGGGATTGAAAAAGTGGTCGGTCATTTCAAAAAACGATATTATTACCCTAACTACTTAAAAAAAAAAACGAAAATTATCAATGAGTGTGAACTATCTAACCATTGCAAGCACGATCATATCGAGCACAAGCTACCCTTTAAAATTACACCTCCCGCTTATGAAACAAGAGAGAAATTTGTAATCGACTTTTGGGAATGGGACAAAAACTACTTCCTAACATGTATTGGCGTGAATTCCAAATTTGCTACCGCAGAAGAGGCTACGAACTTAAACTGGTTAGAAACTAAAAAAAGACTACTTAAGATTTTTAATACAATGGGGCCACCGAGAAATCTCAAAATAGATCAAGATCAGGGCATTAATAACATTAATATAAAACAGTGGTGTCAACAATTAAACATACAAGTAGAAGTCACAACAGGCAAAACCGGAATTTCCGATATTTAGCGTTAAGACAAAACACTTAAAGAAAAATTACGAATAATAAATACATCAGACGACAAAGAGCTAAAATATTTCCAATTAGAACAGACCCTTTTTACCTACAACCATACCATAGTACACTCTACTACAGGCGAGACTCCTTACAATATGTTTTACAATCGGCTAGCTCTTAAAATTCATCCTCAGTTAGTTAAGGAAAACAGAATAAATAACTTAAATAAAACACGATACGAAAACCTGATTGATACAAATTATGTCAGTGCAGAAAACGCAAGGAAACGTTTTAATAAAATTGAAAATCCTTTTAAACGTGTAAGATTGATTGAGGCAGAGGATGATAACGAGCATTTCGTAGTCAACTTTAAGAATCGGAATGTCCGTAAACATAAAAATCATTTTAAAAGAAAGAAAAAACATTATTTTACCTAATTTTGTATTCCTAAAAAAAAAATAATAATAAAACATTTTTATTTCTATCACATATTGTAAAATTAAACTTTATATTTGAAAAAAATGTATTATTATTCCCTATATATTGTAAACTTATACTTAATACTATTTAAAAAAGCGGAAAAGAAAGAGATAAATTTAATTTTTAATATATTATAAAATTAAAGTCTACACTGTACCTTTTAAAACTGAACACTTTGTATAGCAAATAATATGTATTTAGGAAAAATTATATTATTGCAACGAGGACATCGCATTTTCTTGGGGTGGGAGGAGTAGCATTATGTAGCGCTCTAATATATTCCTCTCTACTCTCACTAATCATATATGTAATACAACTACTATTTTATTACTCTCTATGAATTCCTATCTTATTCTTTACGAAGACTGTACTTACCAAGCTTTGCTTAGTTTTGTTTCGAGTCATCTATCAAACCACGCACACGTCGTTCATAATTATTAAACTAAATATAAGTTTTGTTAAATAAATAAATATTAATAATAAACTTAACTATTGTTGTTTTTACTGGCGCAGTCGGCAGGATCAGTGAAAATGATCCGCTAAAAGAACCTACGCTAACTAAAGTAATTTAAACTATTAAATTAAATAAAAGTCAGAAAATAAAACTTACCGAACATAACCCAAATATTAAAACTTAAACTAAATAAAAGTGCCAATTAAGTAAACAAAAAAACACAGAAAAGACGAATTTCCATTTTGTGACTGTACAGAAAAGGTTAAACGAAAATAACGGAAAAAGCTAAAGTAAAAGAAAAAAAGCAAAGCAACAAAAAAGAAGAAAAAGCAAAGCAGCAAAAAGAGAACAAAAGGTGGAAAAGTGCAAAAGAGACGAAAGTGCATGAACACCTACGACTTAGACGACATTAGCTCTCAACTCAACACGCTACAAATTTCGGCTTCTGCCACAATGTCGGAAGCTAAAGAGAGGAGAGAGAGAGAGTATTGCCAACTGTGAAAATAATTGCACCGTTCGATGGCGATAGAAAATATTTAGCTCTTTATATCAACAGTATTGATGCTCTTATGCCGCACTTCCTTTCTCTTACTCCTGAGGTGCAACCATTCTATTTTCAATACGTGATAAGTACTCTTCGTGGTTCTGCGTTGGATATTATAAGGCGGGAACAACCAACAACCTGGTCAACACTACGGAAACTCTTAATCGACGAATTCGCAGATCATACTACAATTACTACTCTTATATTATTAGTAGATAATATTAAATTCAAAGGTAATGTAAGACAACTGTGCGATGAAATTAACTCAGAAGTTTGTAAAATCAAGGATAGCATAAAACTAAGCGTAACAAATATCGAATCACAAAATTTTATATTACAAGAACTACAAAAAATAAGTTTAAGAACTATAAAAAGAGAATTGCCGAATCATCTTACTGCCTTAATTAATGTTAACTTGCCCTCAGACCTTAAATCTGCCATAAAAATCTTAAAAGAAAACAATGCTTACGATGAAGTAGCACGAAATATTTATAAAAAGCAACAATCTACTTCACAGCAAAATAAACAGCACAATAATAGATACCAAAACCAATATCCATATAATTTTCAACAGGCTTATTCACTATATCCACCTAATCTACCTTATCCAGAATATAATCAAAATTTTAGTTTTCCTGTTACACAACAAAATCCATACAGCACACAGTATAATAACAATTCAATAGGCTTTTATCCGAACCAACAACAATTACCTCAACAAAGTACAAATATTCGCGGAAACGATTCGAAACAGTCTAGAATAAGACGTTATGGTGCCCCAGTAGCAATGGAGCAAGATGTTGAAAATTTTCGTTTACAGGCCTCGGGGAGCTACCCGAAATCGTGTTAAGAATCGAGGATCAAGCAGTAAAATTCATTATTGACACGGCTTCTTCAGTGAGCCTCATTAAGCCAGGTTTACTTCGAAAATCAATTTCTCAAACAACACCGATTGTTGTAAAAACTGTTGCTGGTAAGATTAGGCTAAACAATATCCAAGATATTTATAGCCAGAATTGTTGACTTCGCAGATAATCATGACGGTTTATTAGGATACGATATATTAAAACAACTTTGCGCAAAAATAGACATCATAGACGAAAGCATTATATATAACTTTTTTAAAAGAAAATGTTTAGAAATCAATACTTTACAAAAGGAATCTAGTATAGGAAATTAAATAAAAGAAACCGAGTTTAGACTTGATCACTTAAACCAAGAAGAATCATATAAAATAAAGAAACTTTTAGCCAAGTCTAAAAATTCATTTTATAAAGAAGGAGATACATTAACATTTACAAACAAGATTAAACAACAAATAAAAACTACTCATGAGGATCCGATATACACAAAATCTTATAGATACCCTGAAATACACAGAAATGAGGTTAATAAACAAATAAAAACAATGCTGGAACAAGGTATCATTTGTCACCATATTCTTCATATTTGGGTAGTACCTAATAAATTGGATTCAACAGGAACTCAACAATGGCGAATTGTCGTAGATTATCGTAAAGTAAACGATATCACCATAAACGACAAGTACCCTATCCCAAATATGGATTACATACTTGACAAACTTGGCAGGTGCTTGTATTTTAGCACCATCTATCTAAAGCAAATCGAAATGGATTCCAATGATCGGATAAAAACAGCATTTTCCACGCAAAATGGGCATTACGAGTTCTTAAGGATGCCCTTTGGCCTTAAAAACGCACCGTCAACATTCCAACGATTGATGAACACAATCTTGAACGAATTGATCGGAAAAGTTTGTATGGGTTATTTAGACGATATTATCGTCTTTAGTGCGTCATTGCAAGAGCATATTGCATCCCTTGAAAACATTTTTGGTAAACTTAATGCACCTAACCTTAAGATTCAGTTGAACAAAAGTGAGTTTTTGAAAAAAGAAGCTGAATTTTTAGGTCACATAGTTAGTCCTGAAGGCATAAAACCTAACCCTAATAAAGTCGATAGAATTTTTAAGTACCCCATTCCAAAAACTGAAAAAGAAATAAAGCTGGTTTCTATCGGAAATTTATTAGGAATTTTTCGAAAATAACCAAACCATTAACACACTGTTTAAAAAAAAGGCAATAAGATCGATTCGTCCAATAAAGAATTTATAAATGCTGTCGAAAGTATAAAACTTCTTATAACTTAAGATCCGATATTAGCATACCCAGATTATGAGAAACAGTTTACATTAACAACCGATGCGTCTAATGTCGCTCTTGGAGCCGTTTTAAGCCAAAAAGGTCATACTATTTGTTTTGCCAGCCGTACGCTCAACGAGCACGAATTGAATTATTCGGTAACATAAAAAGAATTGCTCGCCATAGTTTGGGCGACAAAATATTTTAGGCCTTATCTTTATGGCAGGAAATTCATAGTAAATAGCGACCATCAGCCACTTCAGTGGCTTCACAATTTAAAAGAGCCAAATACTAAATTACAGAGATGAAAATTAAACTATGTGAAATTGAATCGACTTTGATGTGAAATACATCCCTGGAAAAGATAATTATGTGGCTGACGCCCTATCAAGAATAGAAGTATTGGAATGTAATTTCAATTCAGCGAATGAAGATGCGGAAAATTGTATTCCTATATCCGAACGACCTGTCAACGTTTTCAAAAGACGCGTGCATACCGAAAATAATTTTAAAAACAGCATAACTACTATATACTATACGGAACTAACAATAGAAAAAATAAAAGAATTCATAAAATCATATCTGCTTAAAAGTAATGTTACCATTTATATGCCAAACAATTCCGATTTTATAAAACTTCAAAATGTATATCAAACTTTGATAATCAATAATCGAAATAAAATACTAAGAGCAACACGCGAACTTGAAAATATTGTTAATTATGCTGATTTTAAAACAAAAATCTTAGAGATTCACTTAGAAGGGCTTCACCAAGGGATTGAAAAAGTGGTCGGTCATTTCAAAAAACGATATTATTACCCTAACTACTTAAAAAAAAAAACGAAAATTATCAATGAGTGTGAACTATCTAACCATTGCAAGCACGATCATATCGAGCACAAGCTACCCTTTAAAATTACACCTCCCGCTTATGAAACAAGAGAGAAATTTGTAATCGACTTTTGGGAATGGGACAAAAACTACTTCCTAACATGTATTGGCGTGAATTCCAAATTTGCTACCGCAGAAGAGGCTACGAACTTAAACTGGTTAGAAACTAAAAAAAGACTACTTAAGATTTTTAATACAATGGGGCCACCGAGAAATCTCAAAATAGATCAAGATCAGGGCATTAATAACATTAATATAAAACAGTGGTGTCAACAATTAAACATACAAGTAGAAGTCACAACAGGCAAAACCGGAATTTCCGATATTTAGCGTTAAGACAAAACACTTAAAGAAAAATTACGAATAATAAATACATCAGACGACAAAGAGCTAAAATATTTCCAATTAGAACAGACCCTTTTTACCTACAACCATACCATAGTACACTCTACTACAGGCGAGACTCCTTACAATATGTTTTACAATCGGCTAGCTCTTAAAATTCATCCTCAGTTAGTTAAGGAAAACAGAATAAATAACTTAAATAAAACACGATACGAAAACCTGATTGATACAAATTATGTCAGTGCAGAAAACGCAAGGAAACGTTTTAATAAAATTGAAAATCCTTTTAAACGTGTAAAATTGATTGAGGCAGAGGATGATAACGAGCATTTCGTAGTCAACTTTAAGAATCGGAATGTCCGTAAACATAAAAATCATTTTAAAAGAAAGAAAAAACATTATTTTACCTAATTTTGTATTCCTAAAAAAAAAATAATAATAAAACATTTTTATTTCTATCACATATTGTAAAATTAAACTTTATATTTGAAAAAAATGTATTATTATTCCCTATATATTGTAAACTTATACTTAATACTATTTAAAAAAGCGGAAAAGAAAGAGATAAATTTAATTTTTAATATATTATAAAATTAAAGTCTACACTGTACCTTTTAAAACTGAACACTTTGTATAGCAAATAATATGTATTTAGGAAAAATTATATTATTGCAACGAGGACATCGCATTTTCTTGGGGTGGGAGGAGTAGCATTATGTAGCGCTCTAACATATTCCTCTCTACTCTCACTAATCATATATGTAATACAAATACTATTACTCTCTATGAATTCCTATCTTATTCTTTACGAAGACTGTACTTACCAAGTTTTGCTTAGTTTTGTTTCGAGTCATCTATCAAACCACGCACACGTCGTTCATTATTAAACTAAATATAGGTTTTGTTAAATAAATAAATATTAATAATAAACTTAACTAGTGTTGTTTTTACTTATATATATATATATATATATATATATATATATATATATATATATATATATATATATATATATATATATATATATATATATGTATATATATATATATATATATATATATATATATATATATATATATATATATATTTATATATTCAAATTTATATTTATATTTATATATATATATATATATATATATATATATATATATATATATATATACATAAAGGTTTTTTTTTTAGATGTGTGGTTTTCAAGCAGAAATAAAATGCATATAATTGAATGTTATGGCAAAGAATTTAGCTTTATTATAAAGATATTCTCTTCCAAGGTGTCAATCGTCTCGGGATTATCTGCGTAGAGAAGCGACTTCACATAACCCCACAAAAAATAGTCCAGCGGTGTTAAATCGCACGATCTTAGAGGCCACGCCACAGGCCCACTGCGCGAGGTAATGCGCTGGCCAAAAGTTTGCGTCAATAAATTGATTGTTTCGTTGGCTGTATGGCATGTAGCATCGTCTTGTTGGAACCAAAGATCGTCCACATCAACATCCTTCAATTCAGGCACGAAAAAGTCATTATTCATGGTCTAAACCGTTCTCCATTGACTGTAACAGTGTAGCCGGCTCTAATTTTGAAGAAATATGGACCAATGAGCACAACAAACAGTGACTTTTTGAGAATGTAACGGCGCACAGTGGTACGAACCCATACATATTGAGGGAAAAACTAGAAGGAGTAATCGGAGGATCACCCATTTTAGCAAAAAAGACTGTCGGCTCGATATTAAGAAAAATTCCGAAAATGGGCGTGGTCGGTCAACTTCCACGCCCACCTCCCATACCAACTCAACATAGAACGTGCTACAAAATGGGTTTCAATATAGATATTTAACTGAAATTTTGGTAATTTATATCTGAAGAGATATTGATACTGTGTTGTGAAAATGGGCTATTTATATCTGGGAAGATACAGAAATTGTGTTTTGGAAATGGTCATGGTCTAACCATTATTTCGCCCACATTTTAAAGTTTAAAAAAGGTTCCTGAATGCATGGGGAGTCATGATATATAATATAATAGATCATAATGTGTATAGTAAATATTTCTAGATATTTTCATATAAGTATAAATAAAACGAGTTCAATATAATCAAACATTTTATTCATCAACTATCATTTCTTTAACTACATCGACTAGTTCCAAAATCTGTTTACGAGGTTGACGTCATATACTACTTATGAAAGGATCAGATGATGCAAGCAGACGATGGAAAACATCAGTATTTGTTGAAGTTCTATTGCACTTTCTCAACATCAACCTATACTTCCTGAAATCTTTATTACGCGCTTCTTCTGATTCCTCGGAGAGCATACCAATAGGGAGTACAGCTCATTTATTTCTTTCCATGTATACGTATTTTATGGACAGTGTTGCATTCTAAGCGAAGTCAACAACCGCTGCAATGCACGCCCTTGACTGCGGCCAACGACAGCGCAAATTGCTGACAACGAATTTTCACGTGCATCCGCACTTTGTGCACATTAATTATAGTTTTTTGCATTACGCCTCGCGGAGCTGACTCAACACCCAGAAACTTCATTTGAGGAGAAGTTAGGTAGTCCTCTTGTGGCCACAACAGATAATCAAGGTGCTACTGGAGACACGGCATATTCAGCAGTTAACAAACCGCAGCGAAACTCATCAACCAATCGTCGACTAAGCGAGTCTACGCAGTTAATTCGACGCCAAGCTGAAGTGATAAGGATCTACGGCGGCAACTAAACTCAATTATGGACGAAACGGATCGACACTCGAAACAGTTCCTTTCATTCAAGAAAGGCAACATACTACAACATTGGAACCATATCGAAGACATCAACAATCAGTTATGGGAATTGGAGGCTGATCCTACTCTTATGATACACCTATATATCACCCTGGAAGAAGAAGTACAGTCCGTACTGGTGCTATTAAGTGAGTGGGACGCAGAAGTTACATCAACACCGGTAGCAAACAATTCCTTACATCTGCCCAAGATAACCTTGCCTAAATTCGATGGCAATTATTTGAATGGGAGAGAATTTCATTACCTCTTTAATGAAATGATCCATAAACAGAAGATACCGAACTGCCAGAAATTGTTCTACCTAAAGTCCAACTTAGTAGGAGAAGCCAAGCGCCTGATAAAACACTTCCCAGCCACAGAAGAAAACTACTTGACGGCTTGGAACATTCTAAAGCGCTATGAGAATACTAGGCTGCTGGAAAACGCACTGCTAAGTAAACTTGTCAACCAACCCAATGTTGTAGCAGAAGGAGCCGACAGTTTAAAGCGTTTCCATTACACAACCCAAGAATGTGTATTGGGATTACAAAACATCGGATTTGACATCGGGGCACCTGGGATCCAATTCTATTGTTCATATGTATAGATTTTTTGAATAAGAGCGCTACAAAAGTTGTTTTAAATAAAACAAAACCGGTTTTAGATATCAATGAAATTCTTTATTCCTGTGAAAGTACGTTCGATGCCATTATGTATTGAACTCGATTTCTTTTGCATGGCCACCACGGGCACGCTTGCAGAAGTCCAGACGCTGAACCCAATTTTCAACGGTTTTCAAGCATAAATCGGCCGATACTGCTGCAATTTCACGTTCGATATTCGTACGAAGTTCATCAATCGTCGCTGGCTTGTTGGCATAGACCATAGACTTGACGTAGCCCCACAGAAAATAATCTAACGGCGTCAAATCGCACGACCGAGGCGGTCAATCGACTAGGCCATTTCGTGAGATAACACGTTCACCAAACTTGGTTTGCAGTAAATTGATTGTGGCATTTGCTGTGTGGCTTGTGACGCCGTCCTGTTGGAACCACATGACCTCCAAGTCCTTATTATCCAATTGGGGCCAAAAATATTCGGTTATCATTGAACGGTAGCGACTCGCATTCACAGTAATGTGCCGGTCTTGATCATCACGGAAGAAGTACGGCCCAATGACGCCGCCGGCCCATAAACCGCACCAAACCGTAATTTTTTCGGGATGCAATGATGACTCATGGAGTACGTGTGGATTGCTGTCTAACCAATAACGCATATTTTGCTTATTGACGAAGCCATTCAGCCAGAAATGAGCCTCATCATAAATTGGACGTAGCGCTCTTAAAGTTGAGGCGACTGACACCGAATTTCGGTAGTAAATTTTAATCATTTTGACTCATTGCTGGCTCGTATATCTTTGCATGATGAAATGGCAAACCTACTGAAGAGAAATGTCAAAAGAGCTGGAAAAAATATGGCGTCGTTGCTGTCACTATCGATTTACTTTTGTGGCGTTTCTTTTGAAAAACCCTTTATAAGGAAGTTGGACAAGGCTTCACATATACTGTATGAACAATCGCTGGCTAATCAAAGGGAACACCAATCATTCAAGGATTTCCTCAGCTTCCTGCAGTCCCGCTTCCAAGCTCTAGGGGCTTTAGGATGCAAAACAATCAGCAAAGCAAGTACACTATTTGCAACAAATACAGTCAATTGTCCGCTTTGTGGAAGTAACCATCCTCTCTACGCATGTATGGACTTTGGCAAGCTGAACCCTGATAAGCGGCTGCAACAAGTGAAACGTCATAATCTCTCCATCAACTGTCTCAAACGAGGGCACTCGCTCTCGAACTACGATTCAAGTGGATGCCGGAAATGCCCCAAAAAGCTAAATACTATACTACACTTTGAAGGACCCATATCCAGCTTCAAATACTAATAATTCAAGAATTCATCCTGGTCATACGAAAAATATGACGTCAACAGCAAGTATCGACCAACACAGCGTATTAGCTACTCATGCTATTGCACGCTCTAAGTATGTCGCACTGGGTACAGCAGTACTGAAATTAATCGACCACTCAGGAGCCACTATCGAATGCCGAGCCTTACTAGATTCAGGCTCCCAGCAAAATCTCATCACGGTGAAGCTAGCTAATGGACTAGGATTCAAAGGAGAGCTGAGTTGTTAACAATAAAGGGCATCGCGCACGCCAATCAACAGTCACAAAAGCGTGTCAACACAAAAATAGCATCCCGAATATGTAATTTCTTGGCCAATTTCGAAGCCTTCCTTGCCAACATTACAAAACACCGTTTTTGGATGTATTTTGACGGGAAAAATCGACAACCACTACCTTGATGAACTAACATGCGGAGTGCTGACCAATACAGAATTCGACCTACAAAAATTTTGGATACTAGAGGAAGGAGATGCCAAGGTTCCCACACAAACACAGGAGGAAAGGATGTGCGAAGAGCACTTCAGCCAAACAGTGAAAAGAACAGCACTTGACAGATTTGTCCTACAGCTGCCTTTCAAAGAAAAACCTGAAAAATTAGGACACTCCAAGGATCTGACCTTGAGGAGATTCTCGTCATTGGAACGCAAGCTCTCCAAGAATCCCACATTGAAAGGAATGTATGCTGACTTTATGGCCGAATATCATAAACTTGGCCATACGAGTCTCATTAAGGAAGAAGAGATAAAATCCCCATCATACTTCCTACCACATCATGGTATCCTTAAGCCATCAAGCACAACCACCAAATTGAGAGATGTTTTTGACGCATCAGCGAAGTCATCAACGAACCTTGCACTATATGACGTGCTAGCTACTGGTCCAACAATTCAAGACGATCTATTCACCATATTACTGCGCTTTCGGTTGCACAGATTCGCTTTCACCGCAGATATAGAAAAGATGTACCGTCAGATTCTAATAAACGACCAGGATCGAAATCTTCAATTAATTGCTTGGAGAACTGAACCTACTTTACCAATTCAGTTCTATAAGTTAACTACAGTAACATATGGAACAACATCAGCACCTTATTTGGCTACAAAATGCTTGCAACAACTCGCCCAAGATGAAAGGGTCAACCATCCAATCGCTGCCGCAATCCTCCAAAGGGATTTCTATGTGGAAGACGTCATGACAGGATGCAATAGCCTAACAGAAGCCATTTTTGCTCAAGCTCAACTCCAGCACTATTCGCCAAAGCTGGCTTCCAACTGAGAAAATAGTGCGCCAATCATCACAAACTGCTGCAGAAGATACCAATGGCAGATCGAGCAATGCAGTTTGATTTCGATATAGACTCCGACGACCACATTAAGACACTAGGATTGTCATGGATTCCAGTAAATGATAGCCTCCGGGTCAAAATAAATTGTTCCGATAAAACAAGAATTACTAAAAGGATTGTATCCTCGGACATTTCGCGTCTTTTTGATCCACTTGGGTTTATGGGACCAGTAGTCGTATCGGCAAAACTATTTCTGCAGAACTCTGTGCGGCAATGTTAACGGCTGCGCTAGTAAATCGAGTAAAAAAAGAAGAACAGCTGCGAGACACTCCTACGTTCTTCTGGTCAGACTTTGAAATTGTACTGGCATGGTTCAATTCCACATCGTCATCGTATCAAACCTTCGTTGCCAACCTTATAGCAAAAATACAAAATCTCAGCTTACCTCAACAATGGCGGCACGTCAGATCGAAAGAAAATCCAGCCGATATTCTAGCACGTGGAATTACTCCATCAAAATTGAAGAACTGCACGTTATGGTTCTATGGTCCCTTATTTCTTCATAGCTCAGAAGCAACATGGTCTGTGCCATACAAACCTGAATCTGGCTGCAATGAAAAACGAAAAAGAACGGTTGCAGCGAACGTGGCCCAATCATGCGGAGAATACAAAACACCCGATGTTACTACAAGCGTCTCATACATTCATGAAACTTTTGATGGAGGACATTCATCGAAAAATCCTGCATATCGGACCACAAGGACTTTTAGCGACCACATGGCAACGTTTCTGGCCGGTAAAAGGAAAACTCTGGCACGAACGACTGTGGAAAATTGCATCACATGCTACAAAAACAAGCCTAAACTCCTAACTCAAATCATGGGCAATCTACCTGCGAATCGCGTAGAACTGGCTAGGCCATTCATCAACTCTGGCGTAGACTTCTGGGGACCCGTCTGGACACACTATCGCCTAAGAGGAAAGCGTCCTCAGAAAAGCTATGTTGCGGTATTTATCTGCTTCACTACGAAAGCAGTACACTTAGAAGTGGTAAAACGACAACGCCACAAACTTTGTAGGTGCCAAGAACAAACTTTCAGAGCTCACCGAGTCCATATTCTCGACAGGGGGCCAAGAAAAAATAAAAATTCCTATTCTCCCCGCGCTCTTCCTTTCGGAGGCTTATGGGAGGCAGCTGTCAAATCGGCCAAACACCTTCTTCAACGCAGTCTCAATACCGCGTCCCTAACATATGAAGAACTGGAGACACTCATAATTGATATCGAAGCCATACTCAATTCGCGGCCTATCACCCCCATTTCAACTGACTCCAGAGACCTCGCGGCATTAACTCCGGGACACTTCCTAATCGGAGAACCCATGACTGCCTCCATCGACACCGCGGCAGCAGCTTGCGAAGTTTCTTTGGGCAATCGCTGGCAATTAATCAACGGCATCAAGCAGGAATTCTGGCGCAGATAGACTAAGGAATACCTGAGTGAAATGCAACAGAAAACAAAATGGAAACAACCCCAGAAGAACTTTGAACTTGGAAGGCTGGTCTTAATTAAGGAAGACAACACACCCGTTCGTCAGTGGCCTCTTGGACGTATAACTAATATAACAGTGGATTTATGGGGTGAACAAGATGTCCTCAATCAACATATGTGACTACAATATTCTCACAACTATCATTAGACGGCGCCGGACTCTTGGAGCTTGATGACACCTGCTTTATCAAGGAAGGCCAAATACTTATTCAAGCCCACAAAAGCTACGAAAGTACGCGTAAAATGGCTTATACACGACTTGCGAGCTTACCAGAACCTATTTTGATAAAGCATCTAACGCCTTTATCAAATAAGCCAACACATTTCATATCCAACTTAGGAGAAACAACCCGAATGCAGAATCAGTTGGCAGAACTTAAACCCAAAGACATAACCTACCATCATATTCATTATTATACCGTCAGTTATCTTTGCGTCCTTGGAATCGTAATAATTACAATTGTAATCGCATGGCGAACATACAAAAGAAGGAAACCAATACCAGCACCACAGAGACTGATTATCAGTGAATCACGAATTCTGTCGACACCCGGCGAACCAATCTCTACTGTAAATGTTGAACCGCTGTTCAACGAGGGGAGAATGTTGCATTCTGAGCGAAGTCAAGAACCGCTGCAATGCACGCTCTTGACTGCGGCCAACGATTGCGCAAATCGCTGACAACAAATTTTCACGTGCATCAGCACTTTGTGCACATTAATTATAGTTTTTTGCATTACCTTTATATTACTTGTATTAATTATGTTTTATTTTATATGTAAAATATCTAAATAAGCAATAATGGCTCAATTGTAATAGTATAAATTAAGTGAAATTATTAAATATGTTCATCAGTTCTTTGAAACCTATCAATGAGTGTTTTATTTAATTGGTCATTCCGGAGGTCTGGTTATATGTACTAGCACCTTCACTCAAGAATAGTCTTGGTTTTGTACCTAGGCTACTTCATGATAACTATCTTCATTCAATATTAGTCTTGGTTTTGCACCTAGGCTATTTCATAACCATAAAAACAAGGGTCTGGTATATCTACCAGGACCCAGCTTAAGTAAGGTGGAATAAAAGAATTCCCACTCTTAACACTACAGTAACAGGCATGAAGTACCAGTTATATTTTTTAACAAAAAGCTCAGCTGTATCCCACGTACATTTATTAAACTTGTCAGTATCAATTTTTTTGCCACATGTTATTATCTGAAGAACAATACGAAAGCGATCTATAAGTTCTTCATCAACTCCTGTTATATCAGCAACGACTGTAGGGTTGGAAAAGAAACGCCTACCATCGTTCGAAGACCCAGTTCCTTCTTGCACAGCATCCACTCGGATGCCCATTTGTTCTTTGAATGCCATCTGAATTCGATGCTTATTTTCTTGTTTTAAAATCTTTAAAATTTCTAGCTTCGATCGCAGAACACTTTTCAAAAGATATGTTATAAGAAACATGGAGTATGCATTTCATTAATTTTAATTTATTCGAATGTGTAATGATGAAATGCCCAATTTTCAAGCCTCACTATCGACAGCTCTCATTTCGGAGGGTTTCGCTTTACAAATATAACATACGTCTGCTGAGGCAGTATTTGTAACTATTTGTGCCGTTTTGCCACCTATCATTGTGAAAACCAAGTTGTGTCTAATATTGAATTCTCTACCGCATACTAGAATCTCCGTATTCCGCAAAGCAGTAATATCCGACTTCATTTTCTCAACAACTGTTAAGACTTTTTCTTTGGTCTCCTTAGCGAATTCGATGAAAATTGGACGACAGTATCTCGTTGATGATGCACTTTTATTACGCCAGTATTCCTCTTCAATGGTTGATTGCAAACTTAAAGGCACCATCGATACCAATAGAAAATTCCTGTCACTTACATTAGATGGCAAACTCTGATTGTGCTCTACATGACCAGAGGAGCCATCGCAACCCCACTTAGATGTAAGAGTGCATTTCAAATTTGTGATAGCATTAAAATTGTCGTAGGAAAAACTTTCAAACATACGTTTTGTCGTGTGATCCATCAAAGTTTGCAAGCTTACAGAGGCTTCCTTTTCTGATATCCGAATATTATCAGGATAACTTTTTTTCTTTTCATTTAATACCTTTATATAAGGTGGTAAAATATCATATCCTTCTCCTTGGAGTACATTTTTTATTGTTTCGTACTGATACCTTGTTAACTCTGCATCCATCATGACTAATTGCTCTTGTGTACCGGGACGTTAAATCAGCAGTTTTGTACCTTTTACTACGATCTCCGCAATCACCGAATTCCTTCCCTTTTGCGTTGAACAACTAGGTTAGTGATACATGTGATACTTCAAATATAGCTGAAAAAAACTTGTTATGGTATTTAAAATTCGCATTCAATTATTTTGTTTCAGAACGTACTTTTTAGCCATGCATCATTTTTTTTCAAGAAATATGACATTTTTTGCTATTCTTCCCAGCGTTTATAAAAGCGACTAAGAAATCTCTTCTGAACTGCTTTTTTCACGATTTCGATTTCTTCTTTCGTAAGCACCGAATTTTTTGCTTTTATGAACTCTGTTAATAAAAGAACATTTTGACCGCAATTAATAAGCTCCCCACTCAATTAACTACTCGTATATGACACAGAAAATAAACTCATTTTAATAATCATGTTCAATAATTTTCTTCTACTTCTGCTTTGCAAAATGTTATTATCAATCAATTCAAATGGTTTTGTTTATCAAATCATATGGTTTTGATTTTCTTATTTCGTTCTGCACTTCTTTCAACTTGCTGTCAATGCATTGTTAATGAGTTGTTGTTATAATGGATTGTTGAATGTGATGTGCATTTAAAAGTAAGAACTCAAAAACAAATGATCAGTACCGTTAGGTCACATAATGCTTATTTGTTTTTGCAGTCGCATGTCGCAGATAACTGCAACTACCATAGGCAAAATTTAAATAATTGTGAAAATTATTTGTCTCTGAAATTTGCATTCATAATTTATTATTTTAGGCAGTTAAGAATATGAAATACGTTAAGAAGAAAATATACTTCAATTGGTGGTCGTCTGTGACCGAGAGAAGTTGTGCTCTAAAACAAAAATATAACAAATAGAATATTAAATAAAAATAAACTATAAATTATTTTATTGAACCCATCATTAAAGAGTTTAAGCCTTTAAGTATGCAACATATTTTATTACAAATTTGTATTGCATTTTTCGTGACTTTTGGCAGAAAATTCATAAGTTTGAAGAGGATCGGTAAAAGTCGCTGAATTTTTTACATAAATTGAAACAATATACTCTCCACCTTCCAGTTTATTGTAGTGGGAAGACGGAAGTAGCCGGAGCCAACTTAGTTTTTTTCGAAAGAAAATTGCAAACGCTGCATTTTATAAAGCCATTTTGAATCGCGCATATTTTTTGAACCAATTACGTAAATCAGAAATTTTTCTTTCTAATGTAAAAAATGTTATATTTCCATTAAAAACGCCATTGAAATGATAGTAGCAAAAATATCTCGCATAGATACGCCACTGAAATACATGAAAACCTTCAACAGTTTCCGCTGTACAATCTTTAAGTGACTTCACTCGATTTTTTCTAAGACAAAATATTATTTTTAAGGAAAACAAATTATGGATTTTTCTTAATGAAATATTTCTCTATAAAACTGCATCATTGGATTTTAAAAATTCAATGGTCGAAAAAATGCTTTTTTGCCACCAAAATACCAATGTGCGGCTTCTCAACAATGGCTTGTGGATTATCGTCACTCCAAAAAAACCAAAAGTGAACTTCATCGCTGAACAAAATTTTCTTGTGAAAATCGGGATCGGTGGCCATCTCGTTTTGGGCCCATTCACCGTACGTGCGACGCGCTTGATGGTCTTTCGGCTTCAATTCTTGCACGAGTTGGATTTTGTAAGCCCGTAAACCAAGATCCTTCCGCAAAATCTTAAATAAAGTGGATGGGCACAGCTCCAATTGTTGCGCGCGATGGCGGATGAACTCATTCGGGTCTTCTTCGATACTCTGCTCCACAGCAGCAATAGCGTCTTCGGTGCGCACTGTATGGCGTATCTGAGGGTACGCATTATCCACTAGAGTAAACGTGGAGGGAAACCGATCCATGGTTGCTCGAATTACCGACTTGGCTGGGCGATTATATCGTCCGAATATTGGACGTCGATATAGTCGCGATTATATCGACCGAACCAATTTTTGGTATTAAATTTGCACGATTTGCAAACGTTGCTCAAGTGTAAGTCTATTCATTATGAAATGGCACATCAGACAGCATGAATCAAGTGACAGCTGTCAAAAAGTCCAACTCCGAAAAAAGTATTGCTAGATTGAAACCCACATGTCTAAAAAAACACCCCTTATATATATATATATATATATATATATATATATATATATATATATATATATATATATATTTATATATATATATATATATATATATATATATATATATATATATATATATACGAGGTGTGATAAAAAAATAACCGTTATTTTCATCTTTTCGTGAGTTACGTATGTTCGATGTTCGCATTTTTTTTCTGTTATGTTGGTACACATGTCTGTTATATATGTTGGCAATACCAACCATTTTGGATTGTCAGTTTGTTTTTGACAGATAAAAAGGTTAGTCGTGTTTTGGTGTGCTCTTCGATTTTGTACTATTCGGAAAAAATGGATCAAAGAAACTGTATTGTGTAAAAAATGAAATTAAATGCGCAATGACATTTGAAATGTTGACTGTGGCCTTTGGCGAGTCTACTATGAGCAGAACACAAGTTCAATTGTGGTATAACCGGTTTAAGGAAGGCCGAGAAGATGTCAATGACGATGCTCGTCCTGGTCGCCCGAGCACGTCAACAACCGATGAAAACATTGACGGAGTGAAGAAAATGATTTTGGATAATCGTCGAATAACTATCAGAGAGGTTGCTGATGATGTTGGCATATCGTTCGGCTCATGCCAAGCAATTTTTACGGATGTTTTAGGCATGAAATGTGCGGCAGCGAAGATTGTTCCAAAATTGGTAAATTTTGAGCAAAAACAACGTCGCATGGACATCGCTCAGGATCTGTTTTTGGCCAAAAACAAAGCCGTTATCATGCCTCAATCACCGTATTCACCGGACTTGGCCCCGCTGACTTTTTGACTTCTTGACACCGATGAAAGGAAAGGGTTTGCTACGATTGAGGAGATAAAAGAAAAATCGAAACAGGAGCTGTTGGCGATACCAAAAAAAGGGTTTCAGAAGTGTTTCGAGGATTGGAAAAAACGCTGACATAAGTGTGTTATATCTGAGGGGAATTACTTTGAAGGGGACAAGATAGTTGTTGATGAATAAATAAATACTTTATTTTTTGATCACAAAATAACGGTTATTTTTTGATCACACCTCGTACTTTCCTTACGATGCTTTGGAGGCACCACCAAGTACAAATTGTAATCAAGTAAACTTTAAGCCTAATAATAATTGTGTAAATTGCAATAATTAAATAAAGTTAGTTATTTTAATTTAACCAGCGATTGTTTAATTACTACACGATCCAGTGGTACGAATCCGAGTACAAAGAGTTAGACTAAATTGTCAAGAGGGCAATTTCGTTACAATTGGTGTCAGAAGTGGGATCGTGCATCTGTAATAAACAATGGTTAAGTTTGAAAAACTGAGTTTGGAGCAGCTCAAAGAGGAGCTTGAGCGCTTAAATTTGCAAACACAAGGGCTTAAAGCGGAGCTGCAGGTGCGATTAAGAAGCTTTTTAGAGGAGCAGGGTATATAACGTCGGTGAGCATGAATTCCAATGTGAAGAGCCAACGACATCTCGACACGAAGAAACACCGCAAGGAGCTAATACTGGTAACTTTGACATGAGCGTACTCATCGGGGTATAACAATCCTTCAAACAGGAGATGCTGCAGCAGTTGCAACAACATGCTCAAGCTACCGAAGAGAGGATGCAGCAGCGAGATGAGAAGTTGCAGAAGTTCTTCCAGCACCTCGATGTGAATATACACCAGCGATTAGAACCATATGCTCCAGCAGTCAAAGACGATGTCAAGGAACAGTTACAGCAGAGTGAAACGCGATTTGCTCAACTAGCGGAACAGAACTCACAGCAGAAGAATGAAATGTCCGAGATGGGGGATAGGAAGGTTTGTGAGGTTGGGACACGACAGGAGTCGTTAGAAGGATTTGTGGAACAAAAATCCAATGCGAATGAGGAAAAGCAGAACGAAATTGAAGCTACCGCTAGCACAAATGGTTGGAGTAATCGGGAAGTACTGGCACCGTTGGCTATTTCACTGAAAGGTGCTGATGTCCTGCCGACCATCGCAGAGGGTGAGAGAGACTGTTATGAAAACGTGATGAATGCCGTTCACCAGAGGAGTGGTGAGTCTCTACAACAGGTTGTGGCGGAGGTGGAACGGTTTCCCCATCTTGCCTGTCCAGGCGAGATTGCTGAGAGAAATATGATGGATACTTTCGTATGTGGTATTCCCGATGCGGAAATGGACTATTCAGCGATCCAAAAGCTACATGTATGGCGATAAATCCAAAAGCTACATGTATGGAGACAGTGGCTTTCGCTTTACCGTTGGAGTTCGCGGCCGTGGTGTGCCAGCCAGTATGCAGAGCTCATCAGGTGCAAGTTTTGCCTGCGGTGAGTTTGGATACGCAACTCCTGGTTGTCAGACGAGACGCAAACGTTCTGCATCAGGCTCGCATGTGGGACCGCAAAGGCAGGGAATTGAATGATGTTGTTAAGGTGTCGACAAACTAAATGGAGTCAGTCTCAAGGGGCATGATCTGACTCCCACAACATTCAGCCCCAGAATCCTCGTTTCTCAGATTTCACGGAAAGTCAGATGCCTAATTGCTTACAGTCTGATAAGCGAGGAGTAGATAAGCAGAAGAAGAATGGACTAAAGGGTCATCTACAGCAGTTCCATGCAGCAGTTGTACACCTGAAAAACGCGAACAGCTGAATCAAATTCCTGGAAACAGCAGAAATCGTACACAACTGATGAGTGATAAAAGGAAAACTTGATATGATGTACGAGCAAACTCTAAGGGATTTGAGGAAGCGCAACTAGTTATACTTCATAATCCGCAAAGGAAAAAGGGGATTATCGCCAAAACTGCAAACACACTGGCAAGGGCCTTGTAAGGTGATAAAGTGGCTCAACGATGTAGTATACCGCATCCAGTTGGCGAGAAATGTAAGGAGCAAAATGAAAGCCGTTCATTTGGAGAGGTTATCTCCTTATAAAGGTTACAGTACTATCCTTGTTCGGGACGAACAAGATTAAGCGGAGGGCCGTGAAAAGTGATTGCATACTTTTAGGATCCCATCTGGAGTTTGAGAATGAGCGCACCACCCTGTATGTGTAAGTCAAGACACAATCCATTCGAATAAAAGCTTCTTTCGTTGTAGAGATTGTGGTGTAAAGAAATATCTCGAAAGTAAGAACTTCCTGTATAAAATTATAGAAAGATCCAGAAACTTCTAGTACATTGTAGAAGTTTCTACCTCAACCATTCGAAACTATAAAAGCACAAGACTGTGCAATGTCAAAGACATTCGAACAGAGATCTTAACAGTGTGTACGTCGAGCATTATAATCGAAGCAGCAGTATTTGTAATTGTGATTTGCAAAGTGATGAAATTCATTATTAAATAAAGTGATGAAATTACTTATTAAATAAAGTTACTAATGGTTCATTAGTAAATAAAGTGCAAATTGTCACAAAGTAAACTTTAAGCCTAATATTAAGTTTGTAAATAGCAATAATTAAATAAAGTTAGTTATTTCAATTTAACCAGCGATTGTTTAATTACTACACGATCCAGTGGTACGAATCCGAGTACAGAGAGTTCGATTAAAGTGTCAAGAGGGCAATTTCGTAACAATATATATTAATATATATATATATATATATATATATATATATATATATATATATATATATGTATATATTAATATATATTATATATATATATATATATATATATATATATATATATATATATATATATATATATATATATTAATATATATATATATATATATATATATATATATATATATATATATATATATATATTAATATATATATATATATATATATATATATATATATATATATATATATATATATATATATATATATATATATATATATATATATATATATATATTAATATATATATATATATATATATATATATATATATATATATATATATATATATATATACGAGTATATATATATCACATTTCTCACAGAAAAATGTATGCATTTTGGCTGTTCTCTCATTTCGTAAAAAAATGTTATATTTCCATTAAAAACGCCATTGAAATGATAGTAGCAAAAATATCTCGCATAGATACGCCACTGAAATACATGAAAACCTTCAACAGTTTCCGCTGTACAATCTTTAAGTGACTTCACTCGATTTTTTCTAAGACAAAATATTATTTTTAAGGAAAACAAATTATGGATTTTTCTTAATGAAATATTTCTCTATAAAACTGCATCATTGGATTTTAAAAATTCAATGGTCGAAAAAATGCTTTTTTGCCACCAAAATACCAATGTGCGGCTTCTCAACAATGGCTTGTGGATTATCGTCACTCCAAAAAAACCAAAAGTGAACTTCATCGCTGAACAAAATTTTCTTGTGAAAATCGGGATCGGTGGCCATCTCGTTTTGGGCCCATTCACCGTACGTGCGACGCGCTTGATGGTCTTTCGGCTTCAATTCTTGCACGAGTTGGATTTTGTAAGCCCGTAAACCAAGATCCTTCCGCAAAATCTTAAATAAAGTGGATGGGCACAGCTCCAATTGTTGCGCGCGATGGCGGATGAACTCATTCGGGTCTTCTTCGATACTCTGCTCCACAGCAGCAATAGCGTCTTCGGTGCGCACTGTATGGCGTATCTGAGGGTACGCATTATCCACTAGAGTAAACGTGGAGGGAAACCGATCCATGGTTGCTCGAATTACCGACTTGGCTGGGCGATTATATCGTCCGAATATTGGACGTCGATATAGTCGCGATTATATCGACCGAACCAATTTTTGGTATTAAATTTGCACGATTTGCAAACGTTGCTCAAGTGTAAGTCTATTCATTATGAAATGGCAAATCAGACAGCATGAATCAAGTGACAGCTGTCAAAAAGTCCAACTCCGAAAAAAGTATTGCTAGATTGAAACCCACATGTCTAAAAAAACACCCCTTATATATATATATATATATATATATATATATATATATATATATATATATATATATATATATATATATATATATATATTTATATATATATATATATATATATATATATATATATATATATATATATATATATACGAGGTGTGATAAAAAAATAACCGTTATTTTCATCTTTTCGTGAGTTACGTATGTTCGATGTTCGCATTTTTTTTCTGTTATGTTGGTACACATGTCTGTTATATATGTTGGCAATACCAACCATTTTGGATTGTCAGTTTGTTTTTGACAGATAAAAAGGTTAGTCGTGTTTTGGTGTGCTCTTCGATTTTGTACTATTCGGAAAAAATGGATCAAAGAAACTGTATTGTGTAAAAAATGAAATTAAATGCGCAATGACATTTGAAATGTTGACTGTGGCCTTTGGCGAGTCTACTATGAGCAGAACACAAGTTCAATTGTGGTATAACCGGTTTAAGGAAGGCCGAGAAGATGTCAATGACGATGCTCGTCCTGGTCGCCCGAGCACGTCAACAACCGATGAAAACATTGACGGAGTGAAGAAAATGATTTTGGATAATCGTCGAATCACTATCAGAGAGGTTGCTGATGATGTTGGCATATCGTTCGGCTCATGCCAAGCAATTTTTACGGATGTTTTAGGCATGAAATGTGCGGCAGCGAAGATTGTTCCAAAATTGGTAAATTTTGAGCAAAAACAACGTCGCATGGACATCGCTCAGGATCTGTTTTTGGCCAAAAACAAAGCCGTTATCATGCCTCAATCACCGTATTCACCGGACTTGGCCCCGCTGACTTTTTGACTTCTTGACACCGATGAAAGGAAAGGGTTTGCTACGATTGAGGAGATAAAAGAAAAATCGAAACAGGAGCTGTTGGCGATACCAAAAAAAGGGTTTCAGAAGTGTTTCGAGGATTGGAAAAAACGCTGACATAAGTGTGTTATATCTGAGGGGATTTACTTTGAAGGGGACAAGATAGTTGTTGATGAATAAATAAATACTTTATTTTTTGATCACAAAATAACGGTTATTTTTTGATCACACCTCGTACTTTCCTTACGATGCTTTGGAGGCACCACCAAGTACAAATTGTAATCAAGTAAACTTTAAGCCTAATAATAATTGTGTAAATTGCAATAATTAAATAAAGTTAGTTATTTTAATTTAACCAGCGATTGTTTAATTACTACACGATCCAGTGGTACGAATCCGAGTACAAAGAGTTAGACTAAATTGTCAAGAGGGCAATTTCGTTACAATTGGTGTCAGAAGTGGGATCGTGCATCTGTAATAAACAATGGTTAAGTTTGAAAAACTGAGTTTGGAGCAGCTCAAGGAGGAGCTTGAGCGCTTAAATTTGCAAACACAAGGGCTTAAAGCGGAGCTGCAGGTGCGATTAAGAAGCTTTTTAGAGGAGCAGGGTATATAACGTCGGTGAGCATGAATTCCAATGTGAAGAGCCAACGACATCTCGACACGAAGAAACACCGCAAGGAGCTAATACTGGTAACTTTGACATGAGCGTACTCATCGGGGTATAACAATCCTTCAAACAGGAGATGCTGCAGCAGTTGCAACAACATGCTCAAGCTACCGAAGAGAGGATGCAGCAGCGAGATGAGAAGTTGCAGAAGTTCTTCCAGCACCTCGATGTGAATATACACCAGCGATTAGAACCATATGCTCCAGCAGTCAAAGACGATGTCAAGGAACAGTTACAGCAGAGTGAAACGCGATTTGCTCAACTAGCGGAACAGAACTCACAGCAGAGGAATGAAATGTCCGAGATGGGGGATAGGAAGGTTTGTGAGGTTGGGACACGACAGGAGTCGTTAGAAGGATTTGTGGAACAAAAATCCAATGCGAATGAGGAAAAGCAGAACGAAATTGAAGCTACCGCTAGCACAAATGGTTGGAGTAATCGGGAAGTACTGGCACCGTTGGCTATTTCACTGAAAGGTGCTGATGTCCTGCCGACCATCGCAGAGGGTGAGAGAGACTGTTATGAAAACGTGATGAATGCCGTTCACCAGAGGAGTGGTGAGTCTCTACAACAGGTTGTGGCGGAGGTGGAACGGTTTCCCCATCTTGCCTGTCCAGGCGAGATTGCTGAGAGAAATATGATGGATACTTTCGTATGTGGTATTCCCGATGCGGAAATGGACTATTCAGCGATCCAAAAGCTACATGTATGGCGATAAATCCAAAAGCTACATGTATGGAGACAGTGGCTTTCGCTTTACCGTTGGAGATCGCGGCCGTGGTGTGCCAGCCAGTATGCAGAGCTCATCAGGTGCAAGTTTTGCTGCGGTGAGTTTGGATACGCAACTCCTGGTTGTCAGACGAGACGCAAACGTTCTGCATCAGGCTCGCATGTGGGACCGCAAAGGCAGGGAATTGAATGATGTTGTTAAGGTGTCGACAAACTAAATGGAGTCAGTCTCAAGGGGCATGATCTGACTCCCACAACATTCAGCCCCAGAATCCTCGTTTCTCAGATTTCACGGAAAGTCAGATGCCTAATTGCTTACAGTCTGATAAGCGAGGAGTAGATAAGCAGAAGAAGAATGGACTAAAGGGTCATCTACAGCAGTTCCATGCAGCAGTTGTACACCTGAAAAACGCGAACAGCTGAATCAAATTCCTGGAAACAGCAGAAATCGTACACAACTGATGAGTGATAAAAGGAAAACTTGATATGATGTACGAGCAAACTCTAAGGGATTTGAGGAAGCGCAACTAGTTATACTTCATAATCCGCAAAGGAAAAAGGGGATTATCGCCAAAACTGCAAACACACTGGCAAGGGCCTTGTAAGGTGATAAAGTGGCTCAACGATGTAGTATACCGCATCCAGTTGGCGAGAAATGTAAGGAGCAAAATGAAAGCCGTTCATTTGGAGAGGTTATCTCCTTATAAAGGTTACAGTACTATCCTTGTTCGGGACGAAGCGGAGGGCAGTGAAAAGTGATTGCATACTTTTAGGATCCCATCTGGAGTTTGAGAATGAGCGCACCACCCTGTATGTGTAAGTCAAGACACAATCCATTCGAATAAAAGCTTCTTTCGTTGTAGAGATTGTGGTGTAAAGAAATATCTCGAAAGTAAGAACTTCCTGTATAAAATTATAGAAAGATCCAGAAACTTCTAGTACATTGTAGAAGTTTCTACCTCAACCATTCGAAACTATAAAAGCACAAGACTGTGCAATGTCAAAGACATTCGAACAGAGATCTTAACAGTGTGTACGTCGAGCATTATAATCGAAGCAGCAGTATTTGTAATTGTGATTTGCAAAGTGATGAAATTCATTATTAAATAAAGTGATGAAATTACTTATTAAATAAAGTTACTAATGGTTCATTAGTAAATAAAGTGCAAATTGTCACAAAGTAAACTTTAAGCCTAATATTAAGTTTGTAAATAGCAATAATTAAATAAAGTTAGTTATTTCAATTTAACCAGCGATTGTTTAATTACTACACGATCCAGTGGTACGAATCCGAGTACAGAGAGTTCGATTAAAGTGTCAAGAGGGCAATTTCGTAACAATATATATTAATATATATATATATATATATATATATATATATATATATATATATATATATATATATTAATATATATTAATATATATATATATATATATATATATATATATATATATATATATTAATATATATATATATATATATATATATATATATATATATATATATATATATATATATATATATATATATATATATATATATTAATATATATATATATATATATATATATATATATATATATATATATATATACGAGTATATATATATCACATTTCTCACAGAAAAATGTATGCATTTTGGCTGTTCTCTCATTTCGTATGTGCCTTGGGACGAGATGCGCAGAGGGAGGAAATTTTCGTACCAGCATTTGCGCAATCTTCTATTCTATCATTCTTATATTATTCATACGAATGTGCAAACAACAACAATTGCCATTTGTGTGGCTATTGTGTTTGATAAAAGAACGATTGATACATATTCACGGCTGCCTCGTGAGTTTTCCGATGATTTTTCCAATGTGGTTGCCATAGACTTCAGAATGTTGATTTTCTTGAGCGAAAATAAACATATTTAAATGTATGGCCACCACATTGGAAAAATCATCTGCAATATCAATCGAACTTTTATCAAACAAAATATCCACACACATGGCTATTGTTGTTGTTTGCACATTCGTATGAATAAAATTAGTGTCTGTGTGCTCACTGCAGATGACTTGAAATAGATTGATGAATTCTTGTTTTCTGGTTTTTGGAGCTTGGGGTAAATTACACAAGAATGAATTTTCTATATGGCAACACTTTTTTATACGGAAAGTGGGGCTAAAAAGAAGTCATTTGTTATTTTGGGTATACAAAATTTTTGCCATATCATGAGAAAGCATAAAGTCCGATTTACATATAGCGTAAAAATGCCAGGCTGCAAAACGCCAGCCGCAGAAAAAACTGTATCTTCGATAAAATTTCCATGTAATCAAATGGAGCCATTTACATATAGCGTTTTGTAGCTATCGGCGGCGACACGCTGTCGGGCTTCAAAATTTTATTTGCCCCTGGTAGCGCTGGGAGCGTCGTTTCGGTAGCGACCGAATCACGTATGCCGCAGTGTGTGCGTATCAAGTGGTGTGAATTTGTTTCAGATATTATTTTGTACTCGTTGTTTAGGTATTTGGTTTCTTTTTGCAAACATTTGTAATAGAGTATGTCGCTTGGGAAAATTTTTAAATGACAAAGGAAATATGTCATATATGAACTTTTTTATATGTTTGTGTTTCTTTCAATTTTTTTTCCGATATTTGAATTTGATTTAGTGAAATGTTATATTTTTTTCACTTTCATTTTATGAAAGTATTGCGATGCATTCTATTCCAACTTTACTATGAACTGCGTGTGTATATAACGGTAGGATAATTTTTGGTTTGTGTGATTTTATTTTGTTTTGTGCCCTTTTGTTATTAGTGGTCATTTAGTGCAACTTATTTATAAAATATAATGGGTAGAGAAAGTACTAAAGTACCTTTTCAATAATCAAATTTTTTTTTGTTTTAGTACAGGTACCAATGGGGTTAAGGGGGTAGTCCTCAGGGTAGTGATATGCGTAATATAGTCCTATATTGGAACCTTAGCCTATACTCTATCAAGACCGTTAGAGCGTGACGATGAGTCATATCCTGGTCGAGGCGACCCTGCCACTTACTGAACACAACAGATCTAGACTGGAGAGTCAATAAACACTTCCCCCCTAATCCAGGGTGTTATGCGTGTCCATGCCTATTGGATGGGTTTTGCAGTCAGGGGGTTATCCGCATAGACTGTATTCGAACGTCGCCTCTCCGTAACCAGGCCGCATCGGGGAGTAACGGTGGCCTTACCGTGGCATAGGGCTCTGGCACGGTGGACCGTCATTTCCCTCAAAAAACCCTTGACTGCCCAAGCCTTCGCGGGAGGGCAGTCTTTCGAAAAAGATGGAAACGAAACATAAACAAGAAAACACAAAAACCACCCCGGTACTTTGCACTCAGAAGATGAGCTGCTGGCCTCCAGTCAGGAGACCAAGGAAGCCGACGATGGCAAGAGCACGTCGGCAAACAGTGCACCCACTGCTAGCACAAGCAGTGCAACAACAACAACACTAACAAACACGAACATGTCGGTAGCGGCGAAGAAGGAATCTAAGCCAAAACCGAAAAAGCCAAAGTCCGAGGCAGCAGCCTGGAAAAGCCGGTACCAGAAGGCCCTCTTTATCCTAAGCAAAATTGCTAAGAATGAGGCTGAAGGGTCGGTGCATGAGTTTGACCACGCGGACAAGGTCAAATACCAAACTGTTGTCGACGAGTACGAGCAATACCAAATCTCCCTCCCAGAAAAGGCGACGAAGCGAGACAGGTCATAGGATTTGACGTTTTCGGCTTCAAAGAGACACAAGATTGCCAAAACATCCACACCAACAAAGGGTCCATCGACGAGCACAAGGCGACCATATAGAGAAGTGGCTACGGATGAGCTACATGTGGCGCTCATCGACGATATAACCAAGGGGGGGCAGAAACTCCTGGAAAAGGGGGGGGGGGAGATTGAATCCAAATTGGCAGAGATGGTGATGGAACACCTCTTGTCCAATGCGGATGCTTTTCCCTCTAGCTTCGACTCCTCCAATGTAGTACGGGGATGCAGGGTGTTCAGTTGCGACGATCGGTCGTCGAAGGAACTCCTCGGTAAGTGCATAGCTAAGATTAGCGAAGCATGGGGAGGCTTAAGGCTTAAGCTGATACCAGCCGGGGATATCCCAAGACGACCGAGAGCTCGTATTTGGCTACCCATGCTTAAACTCGGGGAACGGAAGGTGCTCCAGCTATTACAGCGGCAAAGCCCCAATATGCTAATGCACGACTGGGTGATCATCAAAAACGAAGGTGCCCAAAAAACAAACATGTCCCTGCTTCTGGCAATCAACGAGGAGTCCTTTGGTGTCCTGGAAGCAGCCGACTGCAAAATGCGTTTTGGCGTTAAGTACGCCAAACTAAAAATCTTACGCCCGACCGATGGAGACGCGGATGAGTTGGAGGAGGCCAACAAGATTCCAGAGGACACGGACCATTAGAAAGAAGTCTCCAAAGTGCCTGCACAACAGGGTACCGATGCTGAAGGTGGTGCAGGTTAATCTGCAGCATTCTAAGAATGCATCAGATAACTTTGCCGTTTTTCTGGGTGAGGAAGACGCGGACATCGGCATTGTGCAGGACCCTTGGGTCAGAGGAAATGACGTCATGGGGCTCAAGCTGACCAAATACAATATGCACTATATCAGGAACGGTGATAAGATTCGATCATGTATCCTAGTTAAGAAAACAATTAATGCATTTATCTGCCCAAAGGTACAACACTGGCGATTTAACAGTCGTAAAAATCGAGGTGCCAAGCGGACCAGACCTACTAGCGGCATCAGCTTATATGGCGCACAACAGTGACGCACCACCGGAAGAGGTAGCGACCCTGGTCGGCAATACTGCTGCCAAAAATGTCCCACTTCTTCTGGGATGCGACGCCAACGCGAGGCACACGCTATAGGGTAGCACCGAGGATAATGAAAGGGGTGAGTCACTTTTTAACTTTATAAATAACTCCAACCTTACAGTATGTAACAAATGGCATACTCCCACATTCACCTTCCCAAACTCTAATAAATGTGCTGAATGGGAAGAAGTCCTGGATTTAACTCTAATTTCAGAAGACGCATCAATCCAGGTAGCAGAATGGAGGGTATCCAACAAGAAGTCCTTCTCGGACCATAGTTGGATAGTTGAGTTGGCAAAAGATTTTAGACACATTAGTCTTACATCGTTTCTTCGCAAAACAATGGAGAGGATGCTGGAAATCCACCTTAGGCATACAGTGGATCAGTTCCCCCTCTCGAAGTCGCAACACGCATATCTCTGGGGTAAATCTACGGAAACAACTTTACATGAAGTAATTCGATCAGTAGAAAAAACAATCTACCATAAACAGTACACGTTGGCGGCCTTTCTGGGCATAGAAGGGGCTTTTAACAACGTTAGTAACAAAGCAATTCTAGACTCTCTCACCAGGGTAGGGGTTGAGGAAGTTATTAGGGAGTGGATAGTTACAATGCTTAGGACTAGGGTCATTCAGTCTGAGCTGGGTAAGACGGTTCTCATCAAACACGTCAGTAGAGGAACACCACAAGGTGGTGTGATTTCATCCCTATTGTGGCTATTGGTAATTAACAACATCCTCGGCATACTAAATTCAATGGGTGTTAAGACGGTAGCATACGCGGACGATGTAGTGATAGCAGTATCAGGCATGTAGCCCAGTGTAATAAGTGCTATTATGCAAAAGAAGCTGGACAAACTGAATTCCTGGGCCACAGGATGTGGACTAGGTGTGAATCCAGAAAAGACAGTACTGATACTTTTCACTAACAAGACCACGATTCCGATCTTTAAACTTCCGACACTTAATGGACAAAAGCTAAAGCTAGTGGTGAAAGCGAAATATTTAAAGAGTTATTCTGACCCCCAGGCTAAACTGGAGAACCAATATAAAGTTACGGGTCAGGAAAGCCCACGTAGCTTTCTACGTATGCAAGAAAATGTTCGGGAAAAAATGGGGACTATTAAGTTACGGTTCAATAGTCTGGTAGGCCGCTCTAGATAAGGGTTATAACGTTCAGAAACTCAGTAGAGTTCAAAGAACAGCTGCCGCTGGCATTACAGGGAGCCTGAGAACATGTCCAGCGGAGGCACTCAATGTATTGCTACACATCCTCCCTATCGACTTGTACATTAAGAACGTAGCCTGCAACTGCTGGTCTGAGCGAACGTGCGGTCATGGTAAGGTGCTATACACAGTGCCGAGGGAATTAACACAAATGACGACAGATTACATAGTACCACAACTGGACTTCAAAAAGGGCTTCAAGGTTAGATTTCCCTCAAGAAAATTGTGGTCGAGAAGGAAACTCCAAATGGAGTACGATATACCCATTTATACGGATGGGTCAAAAATGGAGCTGGGCGTGGGGGTCTTTTCCCCGCACGCAAACATTAACTACTGTACACGCCTACCCGATACAGCTACAGTTTCTCAGGCGGAAGCATTCGCGATCAGAGAGGCATGTCGACAGATCACCCACCACATTAGAGAAGGGCAGAGGAGCACGGTTGCTATTTTTGTGGACAGCCAGGCTGCCATAAAAGCCCTACAATCAAACACCATCAACTCCAGACTGGTCAGACAGTGCGGGGAGGAACTTGGGGCGCTAGGTCACCATGCTGACATCACAATCATCTCACTCCCCGGACACAGGAATATAGATGGAAATGAGAAGGCTGATGAATTGGCGCGCAGGGGAGCCTCTCTCGACCTAACCCAGGTTGAACTATTTCCATGGTTGTGATTAAGAGGGGCATCTACATGCACTGTCTTATCTTAGCGGGCAATAGATGGAGGACACTTACAACATGTAATACATCCCGGGCAACCTGGCCAGTCTTTAAAACAGCGAGATCTAGGGATCTCATAAACAGGGACCGCAGGGACACCAGCCGCCTCACGGCGGCCTTTACGGGTCACTGGCTCCTGGGTACTGATGCAGAGAAATTGCACAGACCGTACAATACCCATTGTAGAAGTTGTGGAAACTCAGAAGAAAAGGAAACCTTAATCGATTTTCTTTGCGAATGCCCTGCTCTGGCGGCCGCAAGAAATATAACACTAGGAAACTATTTCCTAGCGAGTTTATCCGATCTCCCTTAAAAAAAAATTAGACATAGAAAGATATCAAACTAAAATGTTAACTAGAAATTTAAGAAAATGGTTATAATATAAGCTCTGACGATGTGAATCGTTGGGAACGACTTTTCATCAGCGACCGAATTCGGTGAATCTCGTATGTCGCATTGTGTCCGTATCAAAAAAACAGTTCAGTGATGTGATTTTTTGCAGATATTATTTTGTTCCCGTTATTTAGGTATTTGGTTTCTTATTGCAAATTAGCTATTTGCTTGGGTAAACTTTTAAATGATAAAGTAATTATTTCACATCTGGACTTTTATGTATGTTAGTGTTTATTTCAAGAATATATTTATGGCACTTCTGAGATACTTGAATTTGATTTAGTAAAATGTTTTTTTCCCTCTTCCATTTCACGAAAGTATTTCGATGCATTCTGTTGTTATTTTGCTATGAACGACATTATATATACTGAAGCTATGCGTAACTAAGCAGTTATATTACGTTGTAAATAAATGTCGAATGTGTTTGCTGAAACAGTCCCATTGTGTCTTGTTTTCTGATTTCCTATACGAATTCATTCATTTGTAAAACAGAGAAATAATCCAATACTAAACTCTTACATATAGTATGTGTTAAAGTACCTTTTCATTCATGAAATTTTTCTTGTAAGAGTGCAGGTACCAATTGGATTCGGTATCAATGTGAGTACTTATATTTGGTTTTTGAACATCGCAATTGGCATTATGAAAAAATAAATAAAAAAAAATTTAAATTTTTGCTGCTCGCGTTGCGGTCACTTAGTGTGAATGAACAATTTCGCTCACGCTTTGATAACATCTTGCTGAAGTAGGCTATTAATTTTTCATGTCCGTCAATAACTTGCCGGGGTACCACCAATCCCAAAGTTACTTGCATCGGAGTCCAAAATAAATGTTTGGACGCAAGAATCGGAGCTGTGCAAAGAAGCTCTTTCAGCTTGTTGAGAATGCCTTCTCTAATTCGTTTTTCCACTTAATAGTACGCATTGCTATTCGCATAAATACTTCTTCCAAATTGTTCCAGTGGTCATCTTTCATCCTTTCCCATAACGAAGATGACATTTGGTACACCAGACACGTTTTCCAGTGAACACGGTTCCCTTCGATAATCGGTAAAAGATACTTACCATCAACAGCAATTTGGTTTAGCCTTCTATAATCCACTACTATCTTATATTTTTGAATACCTGACGTGTCTTTCTTTTTAGAGACTACGATAATTGGTGAGCTATATTTATTTTTGCTTTTTCTTATTATTGCCTGTCCTTCCTCTTAATGATTTGATGGTATTAATGAATATTCTTGAGTGCATTTTCTGGTCTGTTACAGTTTTAATTTAGTGGATAACTCAATTAGTATTTGTTAAAATATAACCTTCTTTATATATTAACTTGTTGCATATTTTTAATCGTTTACGAATTACATCTTATTCTTTGGTACTCTAATGATTTAATTGTACATCTTGCACTTCATTTATTCCCAGAACATCTCCCAGTTCTTGCATGGTTTTTGTTAGGAATGGGAGGCTCAATTTATTATTCATTTTCAGCTGTAGGTTTTGCATATGTGCTTTCAATGTTTCTAACAATCCAATTCATATACCCAGTATCAAATCAATCAATATTGTAGCATCATCCACTTCATATCGCTTCCGAAATTTCGTGAAACATTAAATTCAGATGGACATGGGGTTATTACCGTCTTACTTGGTTTACTAATATCACCATTAATTGTTTTCAAAATTGTTTTTTCCATTTCATGTGGGTAATTCAAACTTCTCAAAACTACTTTCTTTGAGGATACTTACAGTCGATCCCGTATCAAATAAACCAATCCATTGTTTATTAAATGAAGTGACTTTCAAAAATATTGTTGACATATCCGAGGCTAATTTCAAACGAGTAAAGAAGTCTGAAGTCGGGTTAGACCGACTACGAAATACCCTTTACCTTTTCTTGTGCGTGCGAGTTCAACAATGGGTATGTTTTCTTCATAAATCATCATTAGGAGCGCATTTACGGTAATTTTTGGTAGGGTACCTTGAAATGATTATATGGACCCCGAATCTTGTATATGGCTTTGTGGGGTCCATATACGTACTAATATTAAATTTCGTCCAAAAATATTATATAGGTCGTAAGTTATTATAATATGTAGCTGTAGAAATAACACGCCCATTTTTTGTGTGGTGTTTAATGTTAGTACCCGCTACCTTCCTGTGAAATTTCGTTGATAAATCTTTAATAGGAACACAGTAATGATTTTTGGCTAATTGTGGGCGTGGCAGTTCTAGTATTATCTCCATATTCTGCACACACACTATTATGGAACCCATGTATATTTCTGCAAATTTTTAATTCCGCTGGCATCAATACGAGCATAGGTAGGCTAATTTTAATTTTAGGCCCGAAAGTTCCCTATATCAAAAGTGGGCGTGTCTTTTCTCTTATCAGCCCCATTTGTTGCAGATAGCTTTGTAATGTCCATATGTTCCCTCCCGTAAAAATGTTATTTCCTATGGCATATCCCAATGTTCCTGACACTAATTGCTTAATATGTTAAATTAACATCGCAGAAAATATTTTCTTCATCACAGAATGCAGTATTCTGATATATTGGCAATAATTTGTTTCACTTTGTTATTTACATTTTTTTTACTAAATACGCTAAATTATGATAAATGCTCAATAAATGTCAGCACCATTTGGTCCTTAGGAGATTTGAAGTGCAGCTTGGGTCTTTCCTTATAAAACGAACAGTTTGTTGGTTGGTCCAAGTAATTTTTGGTAGGAACTTGCATCTTAAAGTCTCAAATAATTTCGTTGGCCAAAAGTTCCTCTGGAGCAAAATCCAACAGAGAACGGTCTACTGCATTAATGAAAGAGGGCAACATTTTTACTTCACCATTAAACGCTTGTAATTATTAAGATATTTTTCAATTCGGCTTCATTAGTTAATTGCTTGTGGTTCAGACGATTGGCACAAACGGCTTTGTAATAGCCACTAAACACGTTGGATTGAAGGGTTTGCTAGATGTATAGTTGGCAAGTTTTAGTTGCCCACTTTTTTAAAATATATACTTTAAATGTTTTTCTTAAATTCCTTGTTATAAAAACTATTTATTTTACACTATTACTCGTACTGTTAATTTCTTCTTTTTTTAAATTTAATGTTCTTTTATTTCACATTTTTTGTTATATCTGCAGCCCTTAATAAATTTCATTTTAAATGACTTCGTTTTCAACACTTTGATCCTACCGACTGCGCCTGTTAAAGATATAAATAAACCAGTACAGCAGTCCCTTACGTGTGCGTGCGAGTTCCACAATGGGAATGTTTTCTTTATAAATCATCATTAGGAACATATCTACGGTAATTTACGGTAGGGTACCTGAGAATGATTATATCAACCACATTTCTTGCGTATGGCTTTGTAGTGTCAATAAAACCACTTATCTAAAATTTGGTCAAAAAATGTTGTATAGGTCGTAAGTTATAATAATATGTCAATAGTGGGCGTGGTTCTAGAAATAGTACGCCCATTTTTAGTATGCTGTTTAATAATAGTACCCGCAACCTTCCTGCGAAATTTCGTTGATGTGTCTTCTATAGGAACCTAGTAATCATTTTTGTTCAATTGTGGGCGTGGCAGTATTAATAGTCTGCCCATATTTGGATTGTATATTCGTACAGACCCAATGTATTTATACAGCTACCAATTATTATTCATATATCATCTCTAGAAGCATAGATAGGGTAATTGCTTTTAAGTGCGGTCCCCAAAGTTAATTATATAGCAGGGAGACGTATCCTTTATCTGATATTCCCCCCAATTCTTGTATATGGCTTTGTAGGGACCATATACGTACAAATGTATAATTTCGTCCGAAAATATTGTATAGGTCGTAAATTATAATAATATGTCAATAGTGGGCGTGGCTGGAAAAATAATACGCCCATGTGTGGTGTTTACTGTTGGTTCCCGCAATATTCCTGTGAAATTTCGTTGATAAATCTTTAATAGGAACACATTAATGATTTTTGGCAAATTGTGGGCGTGGCAGTTCTATTATGATCTCCATATTCTGCACACACACTATTATGGGCCCAATGTATGGCTCACACACTATTATGGGCCCAATGGCATCAATACGAGCATAGGTAGGGTAATTTTAATTTTAGATCCGAAAGTTATATCGAAAGTGGGCTTATATCGAAAGTGGGCGTGTCTTTTCTCTGATCAGCCCCATTTGTTGCAGATAGATTATAATGGCCACATGTTCCTTCCCGTAAAATTTCGTCCGTAAATCTCTACCAGATCTAAAGTTATAAGTGTTTGTTAAAAGTGGGCGGGGCTGTTGATATATACCATAACTGCCAAAACCGTCACGATTCCGTCAATTGCACCGAAGTTATAGTCATTTTACAGAAGGTGAGAAAAGTTCCTTATATGGGAGGCAGGCGTGGTCTTTCTCCAAATCGGGCCATATAGCACTCTGGTTCTGTATCTTTGTCCACGGACGGACAGAGTGGCAGAGGGCCAGACGGACAGACGGCCGGACAGAGTGGCAGAAGGACAGACGGACGACAAAAAAAAATTTTGTTAGAAAATAATGCTGATCATATCTGTATACTTAAGTCTATACCTATATACGAGTATATCTCGTGGATTAAGGAGTGTTCTGATAATTATATATATATATATATATATATATATATATATATATATATATATATATATATATATATATATATATATATATATATATATATATATATATATATATATATATATATATATATATATATATATATATATATATATATATATATATATATATATATATATATATATATATATATATATATATATATATATATATATATATATATATATATATATATATATATATATATATATATATATATATATATATATATATATATATATATATATATATATATATATATATATATATATATATATATATATATATATATATATATATATATATATATATATATATATATATATATATATATATATATATATATATATATATATATATATATATATATATATATATATATATATATATATATATATATATATATATATATATATATATATATATATATATATATATATATATATATATATATATATATATATATATATATATATATATATATATATATATATATATATATATATATATATATATATATATATATATATATATATATATATATAGATATATAGTGGATTAAGGAGTATTCTTTATGTGCAGAATACCCTCTCTTATTGCTGTAACTTCTGCTTGGAACACACTACAATTATCCGGTAAGCGAAAGGATAAACTGACTTTTGCAGAATATACACCTCTTTCAGTGTACATGCTAATTTTTTTTCTTATTGATCATGATTCCATTTTCCCAATCGTCCTTTGAGGGAAAATGGTGATAAAGGATTTCCTTATATTCCGCTCTAATGGATTACAGTAATTTGAAGTATCGGGAATAATGCGAAATTGTTTTACTAATGTCGTATGATCTCTGCTACTTATAGTTAAAAGGGAGAGTTCCCTAGTTTAAGAGTTGATTTGACTGCAAGTTGCTTTCCATTGGGGAAATTAATATAATGTTCAATGCTGCTGTGGTAGTCGTTTTGACAGCTCTGATTATCTGATACATAATCACTGGGATATTGCTATGGGTATGATACTATTAAAAGCGCCCTCAATGTCTAGAAAAGTTACCAATGTGTATTCATTGTCTTGTATCGATTTCTCAATTACTGTCACTAGCGAATTTAAAGCTGTTTCTGTAGATTTACTTTTGCAGTACGCGTATTGTAAATAGCCATTTGGCTTCGAATAATATCTCGACAGTTTTCAATAAATAAAGACTGATAGGCCTGAAATCCTTTGGACTAACATGCTTGCTTTTCCCTGCCTTTGGGATACATACCACTTTCCAAAGTGAGGAGATATGATTTAAATGTAGCGCACTTTTGAAAATAGTTATTAACCATTCCATAATGTAGTTTACTGAATACTGCAATTTGAGCTCGGAAGATCCCTCCTGGTCTTGGCGACGTAAAGGGTTTAAAGGTTATTACGGCCCACGTTATACTATCCTCCGAAATGATATTGAGAATTTCGGACTTTGCACTAGTGTTATGTAAAATTTATATTATACCCGTTGTTGAGTTATCCCCGTTGTTGGGTTATCAGGAAAGTGTATATTTAACAACAGATTTAGGGACTCCTCTCATCATACTGTCCAGCTCTTGTCGGATTTCTGGAGGTGACCAATTGTTGGAGTCGAGCTTGAGAGAATTTTGCTTAGTCGAGATGCCTCTGTGGTGCCCTCAATATCCCCACACAAGGACTTCCAAGAGGTTCTTTTTGATTTTCTCAATTCCTTTTTATATTTCTTTAGATCGTCGCTGTAACAGTTCCAGACGCTTTCATTCCGAGAGGACTTCGCTTTATTAATTTGTTAAATTCAGAGAACCACCAGGAGGGTTGCTTTTTACCTCTATTACAGCTTCTAGGACACTCTTAATTTGTGCCTTTATCCATGAGTTGGTGAAGACCTGACAAGATTTTCTAGGGACTCAGCGTTGTCAGGAATTTGTGGTGGATATTGTAACGACTCTAAATTTTGGCTAGGGTAGAACTCAGCGGGTTCCAGGAGTCTTGTACAGAAAGTTATGTTTATAGACGAGCGTGAAATAGTGTACTGTATATTTTTTTAAATTTCATTAAAACTATACATGTATTTTATTTGATTAATAATATATATGATAGTAATTAATTAATACTATACCTGTGGTAATATTATCTTTTCAAACTATGATAAAACAGTGGTGCCCCGTTTGTGTGTTCACGGGTGGTGGTTTTAGTCGCCGTGAGACTCGGTAGAACCATAAACTCGCGGTGCTGTCTGGGAGTTGGTATTAGTCTCCACGAGAACCGGTAGAACCATAAACTCGTTGTGCTGTCTTGGAGTTTGTATTAGTCTCCAGGAGAATCGGTAGAACCATAAACTCGTGGGGTGGTCTTGGCGTTGGTCTTAGTCAAAAATGTTCGACCAAGGGTCTACTATATCTTTGTATTGCTCAGGAGTCTCGCCGCGGTTTGTTGGTATGTCGATGTCGCTGTATAAAGTACCAAGTGCGATGCGTCTTCGCCGAGTGATGCTGGATCAAAGAGATCTTATTGTCCATATCATCCTGCTTATATATCAGTCACGCGGCCCAGTGCATTGTTTTGTTGCGTCTGAAACGTTGTATGGTTCCGTGCTGCGTTGGCCACATTCGCCTGTTATCAAGCCCATGCTTGTTGGTGATTTTGGCCCACTTTCAACTTACAATGGTCAATCACCTGGCGGCAGTGGTTACAATTGACCCGAAGTGTTGGTGGCTGCAGTCAGCGCGGCCCGAAACAATTGCTGGCGGCTGCAGTATTGTTGTCGCCTTGCAATTTTTGTTGTAGCGCTGGTAAATATTTAAATTAACTTTCGAATGCGGGTCTTCTTTGTGTTATGACCGCACTGGCGGCGTATGTTGCGATCGCTCTGCTGTGGATGCTTTGTTGTTGTTGTTGTTCTTGCTTCTCGTATTGTGCAGAAGACCGGCTGTCTTACCTTAATTATTTGCCGAACGTTGTCTGCCACCTCTGGTGTATGAAGGGGTTTTGTTCTTCTTCGGTGCGTTGTGTTTGATGGTAAGTTTTTATTATCGTTGCACTTGGATTTATTTATTATAGTTAATTGGCCTAGCCAATCATTGCAACTGTTCTAACAGTTTCTTCATTGGATATTTTCTGCTCTCCCTTCTGTGCTTACGCTTGTTGCAGTAATTAGCATGGCGGCGTTTACTTTTTTATTAATGATCAATTCTTGTACACTGTATATTTTGTTGGTAGGTCTCGGTACTATGGTGTGTAACCAATAGGTGAAGTCAGTTTCTGTTGTTCCTACCGTATGATAGGCATTTGCATCACCCCCCCCAATATGAGACCCACTCCGGAAGCTTCGCTATCCGCTATTAGCTTCCTTAGCAGGTCCGATGACAATGGCCCTGGATCATCATCGACGAGGATTATGGTGGCCAGCTAGTAGATAATTTTATTAGTTTCCCAACTGACCAGTGCATGGTCTTCATTAATCTATTTACGAATCATGAACATATTAAATTATGTTTTAACTGGTGATGATTTTACTTACACCATTGGCTGTGTAAACCCTACACCCTGGAGCCCTCAGTCCACACACGCTTCCTACACTCACCCACTGCTTCTGAATGAGGACAAAGTCTGGCTGGTGTTCCGCCAATGTATTCAGGAGTGCAGCTGAAGCTGCTTTACTGTGGTGTAGGTATATCTGTTGGAACTTCATCAGCTACCACCGTCGCGTCTGCATCTTCTTTGGAGTAGCTAAGTAGCTCCTTCTCTAAGTAAATTCTCTTCAGGGCCCTGCTTAGCTAAGTACGTGAAGATATGTACCCATTTGCTATGGACCGCTGCCAGCCTGGCACACCTCCCCTACTTCTGAGATGGAAGCCTTTTACAGCTCTGCCGATCGCTCATCGTCGCAGGCGATCATTTTTATCTGGCCCTGTTGCCAGCCTGCATCCTCGCATGTCGGTGGAGGACCGGGATTTTTCCTAGCACCCCTAGAAGCACCTCTGCTGGCCAGCTTGAACCCACTTACATTGCGTACGCGGAATTTTCCTATCCGGATTTCCCGTATCTTGTACGCCTATAATTTTGGGGTTGTTTGCAATTTCCGCGAATGCCTTCCTCGGAGTGACACTTTGAGTCTTGACCCTTTTTGCCGACTTGGATTCCTCGAAGGATCTCTCTCTCTTCGGCGCCGGGACATATGTGCGGTCGAGTTCAAAATCTGGCAAGACCACCTTTGGAACCACTGGACCACTCTATGGAACTTCTTACTTCGTTAGTGAGTTCCTCGCCTGAAGGTTCCTTCTCATGCACCCTTTTCCATATTCGCTCGGCGGAACGCCTGTGACGATAACCCGCTTTTGTTGGCTCGGGGATCTCTATTTTGGCCCATTTGCTACCAAGAGCACCGGTCATCGTGTTCTCCTTGGCCTGCCCTTCACAACTCTTAGTCTCAGTCGCTGTACGCTGGCTTTCGACTCTCGTTGCTCCGCCGGCCGCAGAGGGCCCCACTTTGTTGGAGATAGCCGCAGCCTTTTCTCCACCACCAGCACTTGTTATAACACTACTCGGACCAGGCCTCGCCACTGTCCTTCTAGAGGCTAGCTTTGAGTTGGGTAACCCCGCTGCTCTATTCAGGTTGACTTGACCCACTCTGTCTATTATTTGGAGGACCCCTTAGATTTCTCTGTTATTGTTTAATTTTTTCATTATGGTTTAGATTCATATTTTGAGTATCGGAGAAAATATGTCCGCCTGTGCATAGCCCTGAACTACGCAAGTAAGGCTAATTATTGCGGAGGGCGCCAGGTTTCCGTAAGCTCACGTTAGTGACTGGGCTATTTTTACAAAAAAGGGCCCCTAGCCTGACTTATCCTCGGCACGGCTCGCATAATACCTTGATCCAGCCCTTTCCCCCGACCATGACAAGAATGCAAAGACCAGATGCTGTACTATTGAGGAGTAACAAACACCCGACTTTACATCCTCCTCTTAGCGAGATACCTCCTGCCACCAAGATCATACTGTGATATCTATTACCAGTCGGCCCCTCGAGGAGGGTTCAGTAGAGGTTTCTTGCCAACCAAATCTAAGTATGAAAAAAAAATATCAAAATAATTATATAAATCAATACGGAGCTCAGCACACGACCACAACTCACCGACGCCATAGCACAACTGAGTAGCGTGTTCGCATTCTTGGTCATGTTAAATCAAGACTGCCAGGGTTGCACTAGTTCGGAACTAGTTCGGGCGTTCCTGACATCCATGGACGAACTCGTCCACATGACGCTCTAAATGTGGGGAATTCGCTCGACCTCTTCCTTATCTTCTTTACTTGGGAGACTTCGGTCAACTTCTTCCCCTTTTCCGTTCCGTGATAGATTTCGCTCGACCTCATCCTCGTCTGTTTGATTTTCTTCGCAAGATGGCAAGAAAATGAAACAAACTACAGTTTGTCCGATGCGTATACCGAGGAATAGTGCCTTAGCTGCAAAGTTCAAACGCTGTACTATTGAGGAGAAACTTTACTCCCTCATCTTAGCCAGATATCTCTTGACAACGTGCAGGATCCTTCTGTGATATCTATTACCAGTCGGCACCCTCGAGAAGTTTCATGCCGCCTAAGGAACCGAAACCAAATGGCGAAAAGCAATATCGTATGGTTATTGACTTCACACGCTGGAAATCGGTAACAATATCTGTCAAGTGTCATATTCCCGACATACCTAATACTACTTCCGGCGTAGTTAAAGCGAAATATATCGCCACATTAAATCTCTCATTTGATTTCATCAAATATCTATGAAATTCATCTGACGTTCAGAAAAGAACTTTTCTACCATGAATGGATAATTTGAATTTTTTTTATTACTCTTTGGGCTAAACAATGCCCCAGCAAATTTTCAACTCATGATCGATGACGTTCTGAAAGAATTTATTGGCAAGATCTGATATGTGTACGAGGTTTGCTCAAAAAGTATCGCGAATTTCGAATTTTTGCGGGCTACGGATGTTCGACTTTCATGACCCTCACTTATTTTGACAATCTCGGCCATTTTGAATGTTCAGTCAGTTTTTGACAGCTATTGTGCACGGACGTGCTTTAGCTTGTCTTCGAGTTTCGTCTACCCCGAAAAATGGATCAAAGAATTTGTATCAAATTTTGTGTGAAAAACAACATAAAGTGCGCGAAAGTATTCCGAATATTGACTGTTGCATACGGTGAAGCTACTTTGGACAAAAGCAACGTTTATCGGTGGTACAAAATGTTTTCAGAGGGCCGAGAAGATGTGCGCGACGAAGAGCGTTCCGGACGCCCGAGCACGTCAACAACAGACGAAAACTTTGAAGAAGTAAAGGCACGTCGAATCAATGTCAGAGAAGTTGCTGAGGACCTAAATATATCGAATGGCTCGTGTCATTCGATTATCACCAAAAGTTTGGGCATGAGTCGGGTCGCCGCAAAATTCGTACCAAAATTACTCAATTTCCACCAAAAACAGCATCGCATTCAAATTGCTCAGTAGCTGTTGGAATCTGTCCGTGACGACCCAAATTTCTTATGGTTATGCCGTAGAAACCAAAGCTCAATCATCCCAATGGAACGTGCTGCATGAGCCAAGCTCGAAAAACGCACGCCAAGTGCAGTCGAATGTGAAGGTTTCGCTGACAGTTTTCTTTGATTGCTGGGGGCGTAGTGCATTATTAATACTTGCCGCAGGGTAGAACGGTCAATAAGGAATATTATCTTTAAGTAATGCGCAATTTGCGAGAAGCAATCCGCCAGAAAGGCACGGATTTGAGGAAGAACAAAAATTGCCTTTTGCATCATGATAATGCCCCAGCTTACACATCATTACTTGTGCGCGAATTTTTGGCCAAAAACAACACTGTAATAATGCCGCAGCCACCGTATTCCCCAGACCTGGCCCCTGTGACTTTTTCTTGTGCCCGAAACTGAAAAGGCAAATGAAAGGACGACGCTACGATTGAGGAGATAAAAACGGCATCGAAGGAGGAGCTGCACAAGATAACAAAACATGATTTTTCAAAATGCTTCGAGGATTGGAAAAATCGCTTTTACAAGTGTATAATGTGTGATGGGCACTTCTTTGAAGGAGACAAAATAGATGTTACTGAATAAAAAAATAATTCTTGGAAAAACATGAAATCCGCGATACATTTAGAACAAACCTCGTATATAGATAACATAGTTGTGTTCGGTAAGACCAAAGACCGATCATCTGAAAAACGATATTTGCAAGGTTGGTGGAGGCGAACTAGAGGGTTAATTTGGAGAAAACCGAATTCATGGTGGGAAAAGTTACGAATGATGGAATCAAACTGGCTAATTGAAAAGCTACACCAATAAAATCACATTCATCTCCAAAGAATTTGAAGGAATTTAAATCTTTTTTGGGTATGACTTCGTATAGAAACTCAATACGCGACTATGCAACGAACCTAACCTGAGTTGACAATTCTCAAATCGGAGCTAACCAATCAAAATCCGTTAAAATTCAGTGGGATTACGGTGCACTAAAAGCTTTCACCGATATAAAAGAGCTGCTATCGTGTTCCCGAAGATTTAACCTTCCCGGACTTTGAAAAAACTAAGTACACAATAGTTGAAGTCCTGTCACAGGAAGAAGAGATTAGGGATAGGCTATCTCTATATATCTACGTCCTTAAATATAACTGAGATGAAATACGCAACGACTGAGAAAGAGATACTGGCAATCGTGTGGGCCTTGGATAATTTGCGTTCATATCTATATGGAGCAAAAAGTTATTTACAGATCACTCTTATGCTTTGGGTAATAAAAATTTTAACGGGACACTAAAAGAAATCAGAGGGTATCGATGTAGAAATAGGTTCCAGTGCTGCAACTGCAAGTGAAACGAGAGAGGTTGCTGATAAAAAATGTCTGGACGATTCAAGGACTATTGAAGCCAGCGAGATTTCCTCTGGCACCTGATTCCCCACGTAGAAGCGCACCTTAAAGTATTTCGGTACCAATTGGTCATTAGGATCGGTTCAAACATGGAAATATATGAAGAAGTAGGCTATATAATACAGTACTAAATCTGTACGAAACGAAGTTGATAACAATTCTGTAGATGAAATTAAATCCAAATTTTATAAATGACATACAAATTCCCGAGAAATATTTAGATTTACTACAGGAGGTGTATCTAGGGCACTTCCTCTATTAGAAAATCCCTGTGCCCAAAGCATTATTGAGATTACTGACTAATCCCGAGCATATTTTCAGTATAATCAAGGAAGAATAAAAACAAGCCCATAGGAACCCCAGTAGAAATAAGTTACTGATTCTGGGATAATTTTACTTCCAATGTACGTATAAACAGTCGGATCTGTAATTAAATAAGTAGGATAGACATCCAGATAGAACCGAATTTCAGCTTACTCCTGTTCCTAGATACCCTTGTGATATATTACACAATTCATTATAAATTTTCTAAATAGGCCAAAGTTTTCCATATTAAATACAGATGCGCCCTTCATCTTCAGGATAAAATTATGAAACTTACTCGTATGCATTACTTCGCCAGGTAACTGACAATGAACGCAGTTTACTGAGTCCCGTCATATTGAACTTCATAAAAATCCTTGGCCTTCACAGCGAAGTCAAGTGAAAGATTTCACTCCACGGTCATTGATATGTACAGGTATTTAAAATCAGAATTCGGGGGTTTGAAGTTGAAACAGTTATTGCTCATAGATACAATTGCTCTATCAATTCAGTTATCAAGAAAAACTCTGTGACGAGCAGAAAGAATAAATTAGCAACAGCTCTTGATTTTTCGCCGAAAAATCAATATAGATCTAAGGGGATAAATAAAGAATAATAGGAAAGTTCAAATTGCGACGCATGACGTTGAAATAGTGAAACTAAAGACTTACAGGAAAACGGATGCTATTTATAACACTATCAAAAAATCAAGGGAAAACATGTACTCCTATATAAAAATGAAATTGTCGCAAGGGACAATCGGGCCACTGTAACGACAACAGGTCGTGAAATACTTGTTAATTATTGAAACAGATGTGAAATATGTTAACCGAAATATAAACGGTATATAAATGAGTATAAGAACAAAAATCTTGAGTTTCTGTACTCAAAGGACTTAGTATGTATCTATAATTAAATGAAAATATAAGAAAAGAATCAGTTCTACAGATGGTGGTTGCGATAACGGACGCTCTCCACATCTTCGACTATAAGTCACCACTGGTAACGATTGAGGATGGTTGAAGGTGGATTTTAAAGGGACATTTCAGTCCGGTGCTTGTCATTGATGCATCCCAATACGACCGTCTAGCACAAGTGGCACAGGATGTTATTTGGTTAAACGTTAGTAAAGAAGGCGCGAAAATTGTAATGCAATTTCATTTGTCAAAAGTATTCAAGTATATTGGATAACTTTCCTGTAAAAAAGCTAGAACCACTCAGTCTATAAATTGGACTGGTTCTGCATGGAAATGGGTAGCTGGGAACTCTGATGCTACCGATTGGTCCCAAGTGCTTCAAATGAAGGTAAAATGGTCGATAATAACAACCAGCAATATAAAATTAACAAAAGGTTTCTTAATATAACTGCAATAGTTTCAAGATATAATAAACTAATCGACCAATAATCAATAATATCAACATCGAAGGCCTTCAAGCCGAATCGTATGATTAAACACTTCTTGGTAGGATCCTAATCTTAAGGGCGGAATTATATGAAATCGTGCCTGCCAGATGGCAATGGGCGGAATCATCAATCAACACAAATTTCTTGGGCAAGGATGAAATCAGCGAAGTTCTGGCCGAGATAGCTTCCATATTCCACTGAAGTCGAGGCCTTGGATATGCTATACCTTCTATACATACATGCAACTTTTCAATCCTTCACAATCTATCCCTGCGAAAGATGCCAAAAGATGAATTGAACTATGTAATAGTACGCCGGACTATAAAAGAAGATCGACAAATTTTCGTCGAATTAAACGCATACTTGTGAACCAAAAAGAAATGAGAAAAGAGGAGATTGATCCATTATATGCAAATCCTCAGATCTTCAACAATCACAGAAGCTTTGTGAAACTTTTTAAAGGGAGCCACGCTAATTGCTTTGTTACAAATTATAAACATTATATTATAAATAATATTGTAACTAAATTCTTAAATGGTACTTTCCTCATATAGCTGAAGAATGAAGCCCTATTTTTGGGTGATAGGGAGTTTTCCAGCGCAACAACCAGTGGATCCCAAGCACATCCAACAGTTTGAACAAACATCACGGGGTAATGTTACCGGAAAGACTTGAAGCACTTTTATCACATGACAATCAAGAACATCGAGAAGCTAAGTATCCTAACCCAAAATTTCAAGTTTTGAATCTTTACTGACACGTTTACCTATGAGCTGATTCCCCCAATTTGCTACGTCTTGCTTAAGATGCTCATACCTCATGCTCATTCCACATACCTGAGGACAACCAACCGAATCGTCATCTCACTACGACATCACCACATCCCCTATCCGAAAATGGTTTGGTTGGTATGGTATGGTTGTTTTCAAATAATGAGCTTTCTTTTATCAGAAACTCGTTCAGTTTTTTTATTCTTCAGGAGTGCTTAAAATATGGCTTACGATGTTTCCTATAATAGTTAAAAAATTGTTTTTGAAGACGCAGATAGGGTTACAGATAACAAACCAGACTAAAAATAATGTGAGTGGCGGACATTTCTGATATTTCCATATCTACCGCCGACGCAAAAATTATTTCTTTTTTAATGCGCATTTGAATCCAACCGAAAACGCCTTCCTATTGGGTTAGTTTCCTATTCTTTATGATTTTATCGAACTGGAATATAAATCACAAGAATAGGGTTTTGCTTTTCTTCCGAACCTAGATTGCTTGTGGTGGCACATGTAATTGTCTGTTCGAAACACAAAGCAATATGAGACACCACCGGAGATGTGTGGGTCGTATTGATCTCCGTGAGAATAGATCTGAATCCTCATGTAGAAACACACCTTAATTTATTTCGGAGCCAATTGGTCATTCCAGATATGGAAATATATGAAGAACGCCATCCATGATACTTTTCGCATTATTTGTCAGTACTAAACTTTATTTGTCAGTACTAAAGTACGAGACAAAGTTATACCAATTTCACAACTACAATTCAACTTTAATTTCAGTTGTGAACCATAATAGGGGCATTAGTTTCTTTGTATGTTCCTTGAATTTTGCAAATAATTATTTGACACCTGAAAATGACTATTGTTTTTTCCTTTGATACAGAAAGTTTTCTTATTGTGTTTCTTTATTAATTTTTTGACGTTTTCTGCTAAGGAAAAGGTGCAAATATTAATCTACAAAATTTAGCTTTATTAAATATGTGCATTTCTTGTGTTAATTCAATATTAAAATGAAAATTGCATTCCATATTGTTTTCCAAACAATTATGTACTCGACAAACTGGAAATTACAAATTGCAATCCAATAAGAAACATTTTTCTGTTATTCCGCACTGACAACTAGAATTTGTTCTTCAATGATGAGCAGCTTTTTATAAAACTGAACGGATGTGAATTTATTTTCCTTTGATGCCAATTGATAGTGATTGTGGTGAGCATTTTAATAGTTTAAAATAAAAACCAAGCGAAAGAGACGAAAGTTTAAGTAGACGAAAGTTTAAATAGATTACCAAAAATGTGAGTACTAAGAGCAATCTGCCGAAACCTGATGAGCCGTCTATTTTATCTAGTGCTGAATAGCACTACGTAATTGTACACCCGAGTGAACTAAAAATTTTTTATGTATTTATTTATTAATTGCTTATATCCTATGTAAAATAAAATATAAACTTAATTTTTGAGGCTACAGCTACTAGGTCTTAAGCTGGCTTAAATGTTAATATATGGGGAGTACATAAGTATCGATGTGAGGAGATGAGTGTAAAATGTATAATTAGTATGAGTATATACAGTGGAGTTGATTATATTGTTATAGGAGATGTAATATGTTTCCTATTTTTAGGAAATTGATTATTGCATTGATGTTTGCTTGGTTAGATAGTGAAAGGATGTTACTAAAGCTTGTGTTTTGAAAAATTTGAAGTCTTAGATTATTAAAGAATGTACATAATGTTAGGATATGTATGATTGAGATGGGCTGATTAGAGTTGCAGTAATGACATGTTGAAGAGCTTTTATAAAAAAGGTGTTTATGGGTAAGCAGGGTGTGACCCAGGCGCAGTTTCATTAATTTAGAGAAAGTAGAACGGGGTAAAAAGATTTCGAATTTATAATAACCTAAGTCGTATAGATTGTTTCTTGAGAGGTTGATAGTTTTGTAGTGCTGGTTGGTCTGATTCCAAATAGATATACCTTTAGATTCAAAGTGATTTTTTATACATTTTTTTATGTCGGAGTAGTTGTAGTTGAGGTGGAAAATTAAGGGGAGACTAAATCCATATGTAGCTGCTTTGCCAGCAGTTTCATTACCGGTGATACCACAGTGACCAGGTACCCAGATTATCTTGATTCGAAGGAAATTTATTTGTAGCATTTGTCTAATTGCTGTGGCGTAGTATGAGTTATTAGAGAGGTTGCGAATGGATTCTATGCTAGATAGGTTTATTTATAATTAATTTTATTGCATTGAAAATGGCTATTGTCGCTGCTGAGTAGATTGAGAAGACGGGAGAAGAGTTTGATTTATTACCGTGTTCTTTGTTGTGATACTGAAAGATGCGCCGGATTGTGATTTAGACCCGTCTGTAAAAAGAAAGATGTAGGAATGTAGAGAGTCTATAAGTTCAGAGAATAGCCTTTTGAATATGATTGGGGGGTTAGCTGTTTTGGTGAAGTAGTGTAGGCTTATATCTATCATAGATGGTTGAAATGACCATGGTGGAAGCAATTTTTTCTGTGTGTGGATAGGTTTCTTGGGTAGGTTTAGTTCTTCACGAAGTGATATTGCCTTGTATAGCGAGGCAGATAGTTATAAGTGACTTTTTGATTTCAAGATTTTTTTGATGGTTGTGTACAGTGGGGAATCGTTAGCGAGGATAATACATTTGTTTAGTTTGGCGAGTGAAAGCTGATATCTGATTTCTAGAGGATTAATATTTGATTCGAAGAGTATGGTTTTGATGGGGGTCGATTTAAAGGCACCTAGAGCCATTCTTTGAGCGGCGTGATAGATTGTTTTAATTTTGTATCGTTGGGACGGTGGAGCGCTACCATAGGGGAAGAGGCCATAATCAATTTTAGACATAATTATGGAGTTAATGACAGTTATTAAGGTTAGATGATTACAGTTATATTTTTTGCTCGATAGACACTTAATTATATTAAGATTTTTTGAAAGAGATAGGAGGAGGGTTCCAATGTGGTCATTCCATGTAAATTTTCTATTAAACGTAATGCCAAGAATTTTTAGATTATCTACGTTAATAATTTGGATTGAGTTTGAGATTATTTGTAATTAGCAAGATTGTTTTCTGCAAAAGTGAATTTATTTACATTTTGAGATTGAGAGTTCTGCACCTGAGTATTCACACCAAGTTAGGATATCGTTAATTATGAGATTTTTTATTGTGTTTCTTTTTTATAATCTGATAGTCGTCTGCGTAGGCACAAAAGTCGTATTGTTTGTGGATGGATATTGTTTTATTTAATATATTGAAAGCTCTTAGAAAAAATATAACATATAGGGGCGAGCCTTGCAGAATTCCGTTGTATAGAAGGAGAATGGATGAGTAGTGGTTATCAACTTATACTAAGATTTTTCTGTTTGTCATGAAATGTATGATATAAGATAACATTTTGGGTCTGATTTTCCAGCACTTAAGTTCGTCAATTATAGTGTGGATACCTCTTTTGTCAAAGGCTTTAGCGAAGTCAAGCGAGATAACTGAGGAATGGTTTTTAGTAGAGATGGAAGATGATATCAGATAGGCTAGCATAACTAGGTCGTCTGATACTGATTTCTCTTTTTTGAAACCGGATTTTCGACTATCGATTAGATTGTTGTAAGATACAAACCACCATAGTCGATTTTCTACTATCTTATCTAGAAGTTTTGCGCAACAAGAGTTTAGCGATATAAGTCTGTAGGATGTTATGCATGATTTGTCTGCGGAGGTTTTTATTAGTGGGTTGATTTTACTAGTTTTATAGTTCTGAGGTATGAAGTGGTTGAATATATTAGTATATAAATTTACAAGACGATGGGAAACTGAATGATGTTGGTGTTTTAGCAAGGGGTAGCAACTTCTATCTATACCATTATTTTTTCCATATAATTTGATGAGAGCTAGCTGTAATTTGATGTGGGTAAAGGGATCTTCTAATTTTGTAGCAATATTGGACGGGGAATACTGCATGTTGAGGGGCAAGGTATGGCGTTTATGTTGACAGAATGTGGATGTGAAATTATTGTCGTCAGATTCAGAAGACCGGTATTTACAAAGCTCATTATCTATATGTTGTTTATCTATTATGAAAGATTGATTTTCTATGGAATTAATTCCGTGTATGGAGTGATAGGGTTTAGTGCCAGAAAAAGTTCTTATATGTGACCATATTTTGGAGCGGGATGTAGATAGCTTGATTTCGGCTGAAAAGTTTTCTAGCGATTGGCGTTTTAAAGTTTTAATTTCTCTTTTGAAGATTGCATTTGCTCTTTTGAAATTAAGTATGTTAATAGTGTTAATATTGTGCCCTAGTGTGTACCATAGTTTATTTTTTAGTGATTTTAATTTTTGTAATGTAATGTTCCACCAAGGGACTGAATAGTTATGATTTGTGTTTATGCAAGTTTCTGGGATAGATACATTTGCAATCTGACTTATTATCTTAATTATGTTGGCAGATTCTTTATTGATGTTGGAACTAATTTGTCTCTCTGTGCTAGCCGTTCTCGTAGAGGATGTCAATTTTTCCCAATTTCCGAGATCAATTTTGAATTTAGGGGTTCATTTAGGAAAAGGTTTTACTCGGTTAAAGAGTGAGGTTATTATTGGGAAGTGGTCACTGCCATGTAGATTCGGATCTACTTACCATGATGAATGTACAGCTAATGGTGGTGAAGCTAAGGTAAGATCAATATTGGTAAATGTGAGAATTGAAGTGTGTTGGTGAACCGTCATTCAGAATTAATAGTGGTGATTAATTAATGAATTTTGATATGGTATTACCTCTGCGATTATTACTGGAGGGTCCCCATGATTTGTGCCAACCATTTAGATCACCGGTGATGATAGTGGTCTCAGCTAGCGTGTTAAAGACGTTACGGAGATTATTTAGAGAGAAGGATTTGTTGGGCGGTATATAGGCACTAATAATATTAAATTTAATGGCTGATTGTATTGTCGCTCCCACTGCTTCAAAGTCTTTTGGGAGTTGAATTCTGTTGTATACGAGTGAATTGTGTATGAGTAATGCTACTCCTCCTGAAGCACGTTTATTGCAAGAAGAGTTGGCGTTATTTATGTATAGGATAGAATTGTTTATGGGTATGGATATGTTAGAATTAGGAGTTATTAGGGTTTCTTGAAGGGAGATGATGTTTGGTACATATTTTTTTAAAAGGAGCAATAACTCATTGTAAAATGCGTAAGGTCATTTTGTGGTTAGGAGTTTTTAATGATTTTAAATAAATATAGTTATATGTATTATGGATGAGTGAAGTTGCTTGTATGGTTGGATGGGGAGATTAGAATATGTTAGTTAGAGGATAAATCGTTGTCAGCGTCTGTTTTGTGTATTTTTATTTTTTTTGATTGGTTTTGGACACATTTTTTAACTGTTTTATGGTTTTGTTGGAGTTGTTTCGAGGAAAGATTTTAATTTTTATATCGGTTAAGGATTTAGACGAAAGTGTTGCTTTAGAGGAGGTGGGATTATTAGTAGCAGGGAGGTCGTTATTTACATCTGATAATAAGTCAACATATAGTACATAATTATGATTTCTAGTAGATCGTTCCATGACCAAATCCAAGTCTCCAGAGGATGTTTGTTGTTATTCTGTGCTATATGATGTTTGTTGCATAACGGCGGTTGCTGCGTGTTTGTCTCTACATAGGAGATTTGAATGGTACATAAACGAACAAGTCACAAAGCAAATATAATAATAAAGAAGGGCACAAATAAACAAATCAGGTCTAATAATTATAGGTTAAGTGGGCGTTCTGTAACAATGGCAAAGTCTATTTGATTTACATATTTTGGCTGTATGACCCAGGCGGAGGCAGTTGTTGCAGCGCATAGGTAGAGGAATATATGGGCGGATTTGTATTATTTCGTACCCGATTGAAATGTGTTCTGCCAAGTTGTGTTGGGCAAAGATGACTATGATTAAACCAGTTTCTACTAATTCATCGTTTCATTTTTTTAATATCTTTCTTACTACGGTGACGTGTTACGGTTTAAGTTCATTCAAAATTTCAGTTTCGGGTATATTTCGTAAATCGTTAGAGTAGATGACTTCTTTGGAGTGATTAAGTGATTTGTGTTCCGTTACATTACTTGGTATATTCATATTTATAATTTTTAGTTTTAGTAGTTTTAAGGCTTGGGTTAGTGTTTTTGTTTTCACGATTAGAGCGCCGTCGCGAAGTTTTTTGCACATTTCAACTTCTCCATCACATGTATAGTCAATAGTTTTTTTTATTACGAATGGGGATAATGTTGATAGTGAACCATTATCGGTTCTAGCAATTATTAAAAATGTTGATGTTTCCTCCAAATATCAGGGGGGTCTAACATCTTGTTAGTGTAAACTTTTTGCTTTGTATACCGCTTTTTTAATTTTTGTATTGTTGGTTGTTTGGTTTCCGAGTAACTGAAATCTAGAACTGGTTTGTTTGCGAGTAGAAAATTAAATATACGCGGAAGTGCTCAGAGAGCGTTGAGTGAAACTGGTATACTTCTAATATGTTTTAGGAAAGCGACCGTACACGTTAAGAGTTTGTCGGTGACTGTGAACTAAAAATATTTTAATCTCTCCTCAAAGTAAAGATAGGTAATGTCAATATAAACCTCCAATGCAATGTAGAAAAATAGCCAGTTAATCGGTAGCAACAGTTTTCATATAGTCCCTGTAATGACAGGTGCCACTACTTAACATCACAACAACATGTAGCTGTTAATAATAAGCCTATAAACATTGTTTACATATAAAAAAGATTTCAATTCCAATTGAATTATAAAATTTCGTGTCCGGGTGAATTCAGGTAGACCAATTTGAAAATTGTCAATTGTTAGTTATAAACACAAAAATATATAAACCAAATAATACAAAAGAATTAATAATAATAATTTTGAAATAAACGATTGTTTTTTACATTTATAAGAATTACCTCCTGCAATTTTAATGGTATTTCCGTAATACTGCCCCGAACATTAATTTGCCGCCGCAAAAAAACTTGCGTTAAATCATTCGGCTTCAATCCCAACAGATTTGCTATAGTTAAACAAATTTCCTTATCATATTCATAAAGTTGACACCGCTCTCCATCTATATCCAAAAATTCCAAATTTCCTAACCATAAAATAGCACTTAATACTTTCAAAACGCCATCGATTGATAACTGAGATATTTGTAAAACCGTAAATGCCATAGTTAACGCCTCAAATTTACTTGCTTCGTATTCTATATCAATTCCATCATTTCCAGAGGCATTTAAATATCGATAAAAATTAGGCGGCTTAAGAAAAAAACTATTTGAGATCTCCTTATTCTTTTGTCCTTGGGATACTAATTGGTACAACACATGGTAATTTCTTTCCCCTGTACTTTGAAATGTTATTCGAGATTGCTCCAACAAATAATGTTGGATTATACATCCCTTTATGCAATGCTTAAAGTCAAAGCAAATTTGCATAAATTTGCCAAAACGGGAGCTGTTATCATTCCGAATTGTCTTAGCATTACCTGAAATTAAAAGAATAGTACATTTATTGTGTAATAAGTAATTGTGTAAAGTAAGTAAGTCTTAGCATAATGTAGTGTAGCTCACTAGTGTACAATGCCAATCATTTTATGCTACAAGATTTGCACTCAATTCTCATATGCTTATCAAACAGTAAGTATAGCACAATTATATTTTTATATATATAAGCCTCATGACTAAGAATTGCTCATCCTCAATCCCATAAAAATCATACTATGGAACGCTAATGGGCTGTCAAAACATTTACTAGAAATTAAAAAAAATCCTTAAAACATACGAAATAGATATACTCCTAATATCTATCCATTTCACCAACAAATGCCATTTTCAGATTCCGAACTTTAAGTTTTATCACACCCTGCACCCAGATAATAAGGCTCAAGCAGGTTCAGCAATATTAATACGCAATAATATAAAACGCTGTGAGAGCACATCTTATCGCACAGAACCTATACAAGCCACGAATATAATCGTTGATGACTGGAAAACGCCAATGACAATTTCCGCAGTCTACAGCCCACCTAAACACGCAATAAAAATGGAGGATTATGAGAAATTCTTTAAGACCCTTGGCAATAGATTCCTAGCTGGAGGAGACTATAACGCAAAGCACACTTAAACGCAAAGCACACTGGTGTTCCCGTCTCACTACACCAAAAGGCCGATAGCTTTATGCGGTCATTGGAAAATTATATTTATTCCCTGTCTCTTCAGGTACACCAATATACTGGCCAACAGATGTACGAAAAATTCCCGACTTGTTCTGGTCGAGCTTAACAACAATCTTGCCCTTCTTCCCAAACAATGTAGCTTAAATAATCACAAAACTGATTGGAATCGTTTCCGATATATGCTATCTTGATTTGACATCATTGCGGCTGTTGAACGCTTCAACAACTGCCTGCAACAAACTGCGTGGGACTCCTCCCTTCCACTGAATGAACGAAAATCAACGAACATCTCCAAACCTGTAAAAGAAAAACTGAGAGAAAAACGATATGCAAGAAAAAAGTGGCAACAAACTAGACATCCTGAGAACAAGAAGAAACTAAATGCGCTTACAAAAAAACTTAAAGAGATTCTTAATAACGAACAAAACACCCAACTCCATCATTACCTCAGTAATCTCGATGCAACAGTTGCTACAGAATACTCTCTCTGGAAAGCAACTAGGAATCTAAAGAGACCAACAATGTCCCAATCCGCTTTACGAATGGAAAATAACGAATGGGCTTAAAGTGACTTGAAATAGCAGTCACATTTGCCCGACACTTAAAATGAGTATTTACCCCACACGAAATCGAGCCCCAGCATATCTAACAGAAGAAGTGAAAACTGTTCTGAGTAATACCCATCAGATACCCATGTCACAAGTAAAAACGATTCTCAAACCCGGAAAAAGCGCTTATAAACTTGAATCACATCGCCCAATTAGGTTGTTACCGATTGCTTCTAAACTCATGGAAAACCTTTTCCAGAAAAGACTACTCCCAATTAGAGAAGAGCGGAAGCTAATTCCAAATCATCAATTTGGATTCAGGAAAAAACACAGCAACAATTGAACAGGGTCATAGGATTGTTGAGTATATACACACTGCATTCGAACAGAAATAATATTGTACAGCGGCGTTTCTTGACATCTCGCAAGCATTTGATCGGGTTTGGCACGATGGCTTGCTTTACAAAATAAAAACTACACTCCCCATTAACTAATATGTGTTAATCAAGTCCTATCTTACACACAGATATTTTTTCGTAAAGCAAGGTGAAGAACAATCTGAGCTCCATGAGAGATCAGGAGGCGTACCCCAAGGAAGTGTCATCGGCCCAATATTTTATCTAATTCACACGTACGACTTACCATCAGCTGAAGGAGTCACTGTTGGTACCTTTGCAGATGGCACTGCTGTCTTAGCTGTTGGCACTCTCCCACACTTAGCTTCCTCTAAAATCTAAAGTGGGCAAAACAAAATTACTGATTGGCTAAAAAAATTGAGAATCAAGTTGAACGAAACAAAGCCAGTCCAGGTTACATTCACTCTCAAACGAAACACCTGCCCACCCGTTAAACTCAACGACATAAATATACCCCAATGTGATGAGGCTAGATACCTTGGGATGCACCTTGGCAGAAGATAAGCTTGGAAAACACATATATTTACAAAACGAAAATCACTCGGTATAAAGAAATCAACACTGGCTCTTGAATCGAAACTCTAAAGTCTCAATCGATAGCAAATTGCTCTTGTACTCAACAATTTTAAAACCAGTTTGGACATACGGAATTCAGCTGTGGGGTACTGCGGCAACTTCCAATGTTGAAATACTTCAAAGATTCCAATCAAAGACCCTAAGAATGATTATAAACGCACCTTATTATGTCACAAACAACCAAATCCATCGCGACCGCAAAGTTCCTATAGTCGCTCAAGAAATAAAAAGGCTTTCTACTTCGCACAATCTGAGACTCCAAGTCAACCCAAATCCACTAATATCGGAACTGACTTCCAACCCCTTCACTTTCATCCGACTGAAGAGAAAATCCACAACAGATCTACCTTGCTAATAGGCAATGGCTGCACCACTAGGTGTAGTCCATAAAATACAGTAAATTCAAAAATTATTCTTAAGTTATTAAATATTGCTGAATGTGAAATTGAATATAACAGATTGCAATAAAAATAAGGATAATAAAAAAAATATAAAATATTTATACGAGGTGTGATCAAAACATAACCGTTATTTTCATCTTTTCGTGAGTTACGTATGTTTGATGTTCGCATTTTTTTTTTTTAATTTTGGTACACATGTATGTTATATATGTTGGCAATACCAACCATTTTGGATTGTCAGTTTGTGTTTGACAGATAAAAAGGTTAGTCGTGTTTTGGTGTGCTCTTCGATTTTGTACTATTCGAAAAAAATGGATCAACTATATTCAGTTTTGTGTAAAAAATGAAATTAAATACGCAAGGACATTTGAAATGTTGACTGTGGCCTTTGGCGAGTCTACTATGAGCAGAACACAAGTTCAATTGTGGTATAACCGGTTTAAGGAAGGCCGAGAAGATGTCAATGACGATGCTCGTCCTGGTCGCCCGAGCACGTCAACAACCGATGAAAACATTGACGCAGTGAAGAAAATGATTTTGGATAATCGTCGAATCACTATCAGAGAGGTTGCTGATGATGTTGGTATATCGTTCGGCTCATGCCAAGCAATTTTTACGGATGTTTTAGGCATGAAACGTGCGGCAGCGAAGAGATTGCTCAAAAATTGCTAAATTTTGAGCAAAAACAACGTCGCATGGACATCGCTCAGGAGCTGTTGATCGCCATCCAGGTTTCCTCAAAAAGATCATAACTGGTGCCGAATCGTGGGTGTATGGCTATGACATTGAAACCAAAGCCCAATCATCCCAATGGAAACGTCCAGATGAGCCAATAGTATATATAATACTTTACTTACTTTCGCAGAATCTGCGAAACAACCCGCTATCGAGTTACGGCCGACCTTAACAGCGCTCGCCAGGCGCCTCTGCTTTGCGCGAGTTACGATGTTAAATGAAACCACCTTTTCACTTCACAATCAATTTTATAATGACAAATTATTTCAAAGTACAAATATTTATATCGTAAAATATGCTTATTGTAAACAAAATAATTTCATGACTTTACATTGAATTTTCGTTGGAAGAGTATTGTGAATTTAAATTGGATATTTTACAAAAAATTTGATACTGGATGATGTTACAAAGAATTTGATGCTGGATGATTTTAAATTGAATTTGAATATAACGTTTTTAATGAGAATATGGATTGGATGATTTTAGCTGCTGCTGTTGGTATTGATATTGTTGTTGTTGTTGTTGTTAGTGCGAATGTAACTCCTCCCCCCGTAGAGTAGCGCTATTGCCAGAGAGAGCTTGATGTGGTCGGAGCGATACTAGGTTCTGCTTGGAATATTGTTTCGATTCTGCACATGTCGTTGGAGGTGCATCTCCTGGTGTCTTCATTTGAGAGTAAGCTGCTGATTCATGTTGATTTTTTTTTTTTTTTCGTGTTTTATGGAAATCGTGCAGTAATCGGTGTTTTCTACTCTGGGGCAAGTTTTGTTCGAATATTGGATATATTCTTCATTATATAATATATATGGTGTTGTGTCATTAATAAGTTGTGTAATTATGTGAAGTATTTGATAAATTTTCGTTTCTACTATTGGTATAAATATTATTTTTGGAAAAATATAATAGGCTTTGAGGTTTATTAATAAAAATTTTTGTCTGGCATTAAATGGGTCTTGTGGGTTCGATTGTCTATGTATTTCATTTAACTCTTTTGGAATTAGTTTTGAATTAATATTTAGTTCTACTAAGAATATTCCTTGTTTCCTATTTTCGAATATTTTTTTCCTTTTTTGTATTTTTGCTTTATGTAATTTCTTGTTTGTTGTTGTTATAAGAGTTAGTTTGTTGTTTTGTTTGATTTTATGTTTAGTTAATCTAGGAGTGATTCTGTTTCGTCTGCATTCTTTGCTGAAAACCTCGTGATTGGGTTCAAAATTTTCGGGGTTTGTTCTATTCTTGTTAAGTTTGTCTATTCTTTTACAGGTTTCTGTTTCTAACTTTTCTTTCACTATGGGATATAGAATCTCTTGGAATTCGTTTAGTTTTTTCAGATATTCGTGTTCGTTATTAAATGGAAGCTTTTTAGTGAATTCATCGAATCTGCTATGGAGAAGTTCGTATGGGGTTAGTTTGGTTGTAGAGTGAATAGCGTTGTTATATGTTATCATTGTTTCAAAAAGTTTTTCTTCATGGTCTAATTCTATTTTAGTTTCTCTCTTTTTTGTTAGTATGAGACTGTATATTTCCGCTAGAGTTGAGTATAATCTTTCTACTGGTGAATTACTGCTGGATTGCTGGAAATAGGTTACATGTGATTCAATGTCATATTGTCTACAAAAGTCTTTGAAAATATTACTGGAGAATTCTGAGCCTTGGTCATGAACTATTTTGTTTGGAATTCCGTACTGGCTAATGAAGTTTTTGGAGCTTTAAGGATTGCAATACTAGTTCTATTTGGAAGGATTTGGGCTGAAGCAAATTTTGAGAATTTATCAATTATTCTTAATATTTGGTTGTTGTTTATGGTATACTCGTATATGTCGATGTGTAGTATGTCGAGTGGTTTGGAAGCGGTTTCAGGTTTATTGAATTTTAGTTTTGGGGGCTGTCTATCGTATTTGAGGGTTTGGCATTTATCAAAATTGTTCAAGGTTTGAGTAATTTTATTTTTCATAAATGGAAAGTAATATTTTCTTATTAAATGAAAAAGAGTTTCATTAATTCCTCTATGGTTGTTGTTTGTATGGTACTCTCGGATACACTTATATTGTTCATCATCTTGTCTTATGTCCATAAGTTTTTCTGTGCACCTTAATACTCTAAAAAGATTGTGTGAGAAGTGTTTTGAGTAGGTACCTTGAACTATGCGGAAAATTGTATCAATAGTGTAAATGCCAAATACCCTATTGGGTGGACAGAAGGCTTTGCAAATATCGGTTACGGTTTGTTCGTCAAAGTGGGGCCGTCTTAATATTCGTCTTTATTTGTTTTTGACGAATATTGTTTCTAAAGTCATTGAAGCACCATTTAAGCTCTCTTCGAGTACTATTTGTATATTAAATTCATTTAATGGTTTTTCCGATATGAATATTCCGTCGTTGAGATTTTCGTCTGAGGCGTGTACGGTGGTGCCTTGAGTTCCCTGAATTGAAGTTACGTCGTTAATGTATGCTTCGATTCGTTTGTTGCTCATAATGGCGTCCATTTTTATTCTGCTTAATACATCTGCATTAGTGTTTGTTTTGCCTTTTTTGTAAATTATTTCATAATCGTATTCTTCTAGCCTAAGTCTCCATCGAATGAGTTTTGAGTTGGGTTCTTTTAGGTTCATTAGCCAAGTGAGAGGTGTATGGTCTGTGATAATTTTGAATTTGCGACCGAAAAGGTATGGTCTGAAGTAGGTGGTTGCCCAAACAATAGCTAACAATTCTTTTTCTATGGTACTGTAGTTAGTTTCGTGATTATTAAGGGTACGACTGGCATAACATATCGGTTTGTCACTACCAATTGTTCCTTGTGACAATACAGCCCCTAGTGCTACGTTGCTAGCATCAGTTGTTAGAATAAAAGGTTTGAAAAATCTGGGCATTATAGAATAGGGTAGTTTATTAAGAGGTCTTTACATGTCTCAAATGTTTTTGTGTATGCGGTCGTTAGCTCTACAGTTTTATCTTTTTTCAGGCAGGTTGTGAATGGCTTGACTATTTTTGCAAAATATTTTATGAATTTTCTATTGTATCCTAATAGACCTAGGAAGGCTTTGATGTCTCTTTGTGTCTTGGGGATTGGAAAATTTTTAATGGCATGAATTTTACCAGTAGTTGAGACTATGTGTCCAAAGAAAGTAATCTCCTTCTTTAGAGATTCTGATTTGTCGATTTGTATTTTAAAGTTTGTTTTTTCTAACGTATTGAAAATTTGGTTTAGTTTTTGAATGTGTTCTTCGAGAGAGGTCGAATAGATAATAATGTCGTCCAAGCATGCCAGTCATGTTTTTCCCACTAGATCTTTAAGGACATTATCTATAACTCTTTGGAATGTTGATGGGGCATTTTTAAGACCAAAAGGCATTCTCACATATTCGTAATCTCCGTTTTCAACTGTGAAGGCTGTTTTCTGATTCGGGTTCATTTCGATTTGGTGGAATCCACTTGCTAAGTCCAATGTCGAGAAATACATGCATTTACCTAATTTATCTAGTATGTCTGCAATATTAGGAATAGGGTATCGGATCTGGCACAGTTTTCTCATAAAGTTTGCGATAATCAATAACTAAGCGCCACTTTTGTTTACCACTAGCATCCTTCTTTTTGGTTACTATCCAAACCGGTACTCCATGGTGAAAAGCTTTGTCTAATTATTCCCTGATCTAAGATGCCTCTTATTTGTATGTTTACTTCTGTTTTGTGTACCTATTGGTATCTATAAGATTTGGTATGTATGTTCTGTTTTATGTTGTTTGTAAATGTTAGTTTCGGTTAGGTTTGGAAAGCATGTGCGGATACGAAGTATCCGCACTTCCACTCGGAGACATACTCGTATATGCCCATTGTGACTGCGTTAAAAAAATGCCTCGTCCTTACCCTCGATCCCCATAAACATTCGAAGTTCCATCCCTATTAAACCATTTGGTTTTCTAGATGACAGTGAGAAGATCCGATAAATCTACCTTCGTTATCTCTGTCAAACTTGTGAAGAAGCGCGACCCCAAACATTGAAGTCGTTTCCACTGTAGTCTCGGACATTGACATAAAAAGTGATGAATCGACTCTGTCTCTTCTTCATCATGGCAACTCCTACATAGCATGTATACAGGTCTTTTTTCGCATTGAGCACACTGCTATCAGTTTCGTGTATCAAAATATTGTTGCTAACGATTCGATTGAATTTCTATTACTTCATTATAAAAATTTTCGGCCGACAACCTGTTCTGATTCAAGTTATGAAAATCGCGTATAAGTGAGGTTTCCGTTCTTTTGTCTGAATAGTTAAGTATCCGATTTTTATTTATTTCATCCCAAATTAAGGGTGTGCCGAACATGTTGAGGATTTCATTCGCTTGACCTTCTACTTTATTCCTAATTGCCCTTGTGTTGTCTGTTCCCTGGATGTATAAAAGAATTTCTTCTACATTATTTTTGAACTCATAGGGAGTTCTTTGGTTGCCATCGAATTTTGACAAATATTTGATTGCATCGGGAATGCTAAGTGAATTGAAAATATCTACTGGATGCATATCATTCCTGGCTGCGTTAGCCGAAGTGCCTGGGTGTGGATTAGTTGTCATTATATTTGTTTGGTCGAGTTCCATTATGTATTCCCAAAGAATTTTTTTTTTAATAGGGAGGGTGATAGTGTAGAGTCTTCTGGATTCAAATAAATTTGGGTATACCCAGAATTTTAAATGTTTGTTCTTATAGACAATTATGAATTATGGCTTCTATGAATTCCTATTAATTGGAATTAATATATTGTGAATAATTATGAATTTATATAATTCCTTTTTATACCAGTATACGAGTATATACATTCCTTTAACAGATTTTGCTTTTTTTATTTTTTATTATCATTTTTTGTTTGTTTTGTAAATATATATACGAGTATGCGCGAATATTTAATTATTTTCAGGTTCATAAGCTCTATAGTGAATTGTCTTCTGGCTATGTCGATGTACCAATATTCTGTCGGTACTCCTGTTTATAGGATGGGCTTAACTGAAGTACAATTTCTTATAATTTCATTTAGTTTTAGCGCACTTGCTATATATATATTTTGTTTAAAGTGCTTATGAGTCGGGGCGTTCTAGCGCGGTCACCAATTAAGTACGTTTTTCATGAATGTGCTTTTAATATTATTTATATACTCTTTTAGTTGGTATGGACCAAGAGGACTCGCGAACTTGAGTTGTATTATAGGGGGCCAGGGTGTTCTGGCACGGTAACTAGTCGAAGTAATGTTAATATTTATTTTCATTTATAAATGTACTTTCACGCTACCGGCTAGTTATAGCGCTGTAGACTGATTGCTCTTTATTAAAATCACTATGCAGATATTCTGTCTGCATTCTTAGTAAAGATAGGCTCAATTAAGATGCAATTGGTACTCGAAAGAAGTTTTAGGCACAGTTAAAGATTTGTAGTATGTTTTGTTTGTATAAATCTGTATTAATTTTTGTTGTAAAAAGGAGTATATATTTCACGGATTTCTATTTTTCATTACTCTTCACTTTGTTTAAAACTTTTAAATATATATTTAGTCAAGCGGTTTAGCTTTATAGAATTTATTTCGCTTACACACACCTAATATAAGAGCTATCCAATACTTACTTACCTTGGCCCCAGGAGTAGTATTAGTTTTTCATCAGTTCCCATTAATGCCGATATAGCTGCTTCCAGGATATTAGGATGTACCTAAGATTGGATGTCAGGATCTGATTTCAGGATCGAATGTCTGGTTTTGATGTCAAGATCTGTTGTCGGATTTTAATTTCAGGATCTGATGACAAGATGTGATGTCAGGATCTGTTGTCGGTTTTTGATCTCAGTATCTGTTGACAGGATGTGATGTCAGGATCTGTTGTCGGTTTTTGATCTCAGGATCTGTTGTCAGGATATATTTTTAATGAGTGAACAGAAACTCTAGGATTCAAGGATACTTTGAACCACAGTTGACCGAAGACTGCGCCAGTTACGATGTTTAAATAAAATAACCTTTCCACTTCACAATCAATTTTATAATGAACAAATTATTTTAAAGTACAAGTATTTTTATCATAAAATATGTTTATTCTAAAGAAATTAATTTCATGAGTTTACATTGAATTTTAGTTGGATGATTATTGCGAATTTAAATTGAAGATTTTACACATAATTTTATGTGTATTTTAAAGTGAATTTGAATCTGATGTTTCTAATGGGAATATGAATTGGATGATTTTACAAAGAATTTGATGCTGGATGATTTTAAAGTGAATTTGAATATAATGTTTTTAATGGGAATATGGATTGGATGATTTTACAGAGAATTTGATGCTGGATGATTTTAAAGTGAATTTGAATATAAAGTTTTTAATGGGAATGTGAATTGAATGATTTTACAGAGAATTTGATGCTGATGTTGCTGCTGCTGTTGGTATTGATATTGTTGTTGTTGCTAGTGCGAATGTAACTAGCTCGATGCGTCGCGCGAATCGAACTATTATTTTGGTAATAAATTTGCACGATTTGCAAACGTTGTTCAGGTGTAGGTCTATTTATTATGAAATGGCATACCAAACAGCATAAATCAAGTGAAAGCTGCCAAAAATACCAACTAAAAAAAGTGTTGCCAGATTGAAAACCACACGTCTAAAAAAGACCCTTTATGATGATAAGTAGATATCCAAAAATTACGAGGTGGTAAATCTGCTCTCTTCAAACGAGATGTGGGCATAGTTTATAGTGGCTTCCTTGCTGGTATATAGGGGTGAGTCATTAATTTTATTTGGTACTTCTATTTTATTTTTGAGTTCACCTGAGCTATTAAGGGCACACCAAGATTGTGGTGAATGTTTATGTTTTCATGTACCAAGGTGCATCGTTCATAGTATTTTTGATTGAGTCCTTTGTAACAGTTCGGTGTTTGATGTTTTTGCTTCTCCTCACTGCTGAATTCCATATGTTGAGATGGCTTTATATAAGAGGAATTTGTAATCAAAGCATAGTTTTAAATTTGCATTTAAAAGGCAGTTAACACGCGCAGCTTTTAATTTAATATGCGCTCTTTTCTTTTCAATATGAATTATCCAGAAAAGGCGTCTGTCAAAGTGGACACCTATATATTTGACTTCTGTATCCTGGCGAATAATTTTCTTGTTGAGTTGAGAGCAGGACACATGTTTTTGTGCTATTTTGTTCCTTTATTGCGATACGCCAGTTCAAAAGCCATTTTTCAACAACATGAAGAGGTTCATTAAGATCACGTGATTCTTTGTGATGGTGCTTGTGGCAACATAAAATTGCACTGTCAGCGGCAGAAGTTTATGTGACCAGGTATTTGTTTGTTGGTAAATCTGAAATTTATTAATAATGTGTACAGTATCGGGCCAAAAACACTTCCTGGTGGTGTTCCAGCCATTATGTCTATATCTGATGAAAGGTAATCTTCACATATGACTTCAAAACGTCTACCCTTTAAATATAATTCCATGCATTATGAAGGCAGAAGACTTTGTTTTAGGCTTTTGCGGCATCAAGCAGAGCAATATTGTTTCACCTCGAACGACATTTTAATTTGGGCATAGTCGATGAACTTGTTCAATAGTGAGGTATTAGTTTGTGCTGTACCAGATATGGAGTTAGTTTTGATAGCAATATCTTCTCGAATAATTTCGAAACAACGGATATCAGGCTTATTGGATTCAGGATTCGGTATCTTAATTATGTGGGGTAGTTTTCAGATTTGTGGAAAGTGGCCTTGTCTTAAAATTGAATTAAATAGCATAGTTATATGCATTACTACAATAGGAGGTAGCTCCGTCATCATATTTGTGGTTGTCAGGTCGTGGTTTGCCGCTTTCTTTTTATCTAAATGAGATGAGATAAAATGCCACACTTATTTCGGTCTCAACCTGTGGGATTTCATTGCTTATTTTTGTATTTTAAAGCTATTACTAGGAGGGTTTTGTTGGAATACAGTTTACTTCTTGCCCATCGTCCGTCAATAAATCTTATAGGTGAGTCTGCTTCTGATGGTTTCTTCATATTTTTGACTGCCTTCCAGAAGGAGTAGTTTGTGGATTCTAGGGGATTTTGGTGTGATATGTAGGCCTGTATATCTCTTTCAACTTCGTCGCGCACTTAGTTTTTTTACTGTAGTGAGTTTTTGCTTTAACGCTGATGACCTGTGCTCTTGCCACAATCGGCTGAGCCGTCTCTTTGCCATTATCAGTCTTTCAATGTGGATTACTACTGATGCAAGCATACCCTTGAATATTTGTGCTGCGGAATCTAATTCAACCAGGTTTTTAACACTCCATCTATCTAGAAAATGGCTGCTAAGTTATTTTCGGAATTTAGCCGAATTAAATGTCAAAGTAACGCGACACTTCACGTCAATAGGTCCGTGTACTCGCCCGGACGGTTTTTTTCGTGTAACTTTGTACAAACTGTCACACGATCAGCTGTTCTGATTTTATGAAGATAAAAAAAATTGTTTTTTTGTAAAATAAGAAGAAAGTGTTACACGAAAATTACACGAAACACCAAACGAACGACGGTTAATGTTTTAAATCCCAGTGATGTAGGGAGAACGGTTTCAGAGCAAACAAAATTAGGGTTGTATTGGAGGTACCCCGCCACCTTCATTGAACCCGGTAATTTTTTTACAGTAATGCCGAATTGATAGAACATGACTTCGTCTTGAATTCCAGCAGTGTAGAGTGTATGGTTCCAGAGATAGAAACCAAACAAAATTAAGGTTGTAAATATACACAAAATCATTATTAGTAAATAATTCTATCGGTGGTGATTCAATTTCCATTAGGCCTCCATTGTGGTGATTTTTTCAGTAATTTTGGTATTAAGAATTTCATTTGTAGTTCTTGTTGGCGTTATGGTATTATTTCTCGTGGATGATGTTTGATTTAGTTTTATTGTTACTTTACTATTTGATGTATTATTATAGCTTGATTTTGATGGTGTTACCTTTACGCAGTTGTTTTCTTTTCGTTGTTCTCTACTTGATATATTTGTATTTTTTTTTATTTATTAGTTGAAATAGACGCTCCATTAATGGGTTCATTTAATTGTGTTATTTTATTGTTTGATTGAGAGAGGATTTTTGTAAGTTTATTTTTAACCGAATGTTCAATACTATAGCCTCCAGGGTTGTTGTTGTATATTTTTCATGCTTCTCTTGCTGTGCATCGTGGTTCAATCTTAATCTTATTGACAGCTTTGTGTTTGAGGAAGCTTGGACAAGCGGAGTCAGACGAAGTGTATGTTTCATTATCGCAATTTATACAGTAATTACGAAAACACATTTCATGTGGTGTTGGCAGTGCACATGTTGTGCATAGTTCAATATTTCGACACCTCTTTTTGGTATGACCAAGTTTTTGACAATTTGCACATCTCATTGGTGTTGGAAAGTATTCCTGTACCTCCACTTTTTCCCAACCTAATTTTAGGCAGAGGAAAATTTTGGGAAAATTTTACCTTCAACTTTTCTCATTATTTTCCTAACTCCAATAGCTTTTTGATCTGCCAATGAGGAAATCAATTCCTCATCAGGAATATCGATGATCTTTTTGGAGTAAATTCTACCTTGAATTGTGTTAAGATTAGCGTGATATGTTATTTTAACAGGAGCACAGTCAACATAGTTTGGTTTTTTTGCAGCTTTGAAATGATCTGTTTTAATCAAAAGATCGCCAGGTCTAAGTTCAGTCACTTCGGTGTACTCACGTTAGATTTGGTTTAATCCTCTTTCAATTTGGATCAATCATATTGGTCGGGAATGCTGTTCTAATGAATCCATATATGCAGAAATTACCAAGTATCTGGTATAATTATCGTTGTTTTGGCGTGTTTCAGGAAGCGGCTCTAAGACATTTGTGTCGTGTTTTACTTAGGTTTTCTTCCGAATTTAGGTCTATATACCTATTATGATTGGGGTTGTAATCCCCATTCATTGCGTTGCACTAATAACTTTTCTTATTTGATTGAATTTATTATATTCCGTTAAAAAAAAATAGAAATTACAAAATTAGAAAAACTAAAAGAATATTAAAATTGACTTTTTGTGATTTTTTCCGACTAATTAACTCTTCGACAGGAAAAACGAAGTGATATGTTAAAACTGAAGAAAAAAATATAATACAAATAACATGAAAAATATATGTATAAACGTAAGAAAAATTAAAAATGTTTCAAAATTATCAAATTAAAATTTAAGTAAAAGTAAAATTAAAAACAAACGTTGTTGTGAGTTAGAACCAAGCTGCCTGCGCGTAGTGTCTCACATCATCGACTCCCAACAGATGCCAAACATTCTGTGTGATTAGCATGTGTTAAAGTTATTTAAGAGAAATTCATACTTTTAGGGTCTAAGTATTTTAAATTAATATTATCTGTGTAATATCTATTATGTAAACTTTTAAGGTGTTACAGTTTCGCAGTCGAGCCACCGAAGGGCATTGAAATTTAGAATGCACCATCGTCACATTTGGATTGGAGTAGGTCAGTTGGCTTGACCAACTGACACCAATTAACAGGTGCGGAACTGGACCACCAGAAAGGTCAGTTCACAGACTGAGAGTACTGTTTGGAAATAGTATATTAGAATTAGTATTTGACGAATAAATTTTCTTGTTATTTTGAATCTGAAAGTGATGTAGTGTTATTTCTAAAGAGTGATTTAGGTTTGCAGGTACGCGCCCAGGACAAGCAGCGAAAGGACGCTCCCGAGGACAACAAATACGGTCCCCAACAACGTGTGTTAAGAATTAATTTTTATAAACATATAATAATCCAAAAATTGGTAAGGAAAAAGTCCAGTATATATTTGGGTTACGCTCGGGAGTAGCGTATCCAATAAAAACAGTAATATAAGAAATGAAATAAGTGTATTATATGTAATGTAAGAAACAATTATATAATGTAGTATATGTATATGTGTTATATTACGTAGTGCAAGAAACAAGTATACAATATGTAGTGTAAGAAACAATTATATAATATGTAGTGTAAGAAACAAGTATAAAATATGTAGTGTAAGAAATATGTGTATTTCCTCGAGTTTCCAGATTTTGAACGAGATATTTTTGGATTGCACGATACGCTCACGCCAGCTCCAGCGCAGAAAAGAAAAAGGCTTGATTGAAAGGCCGGAAATACGAAGTGTGTTGCTCAGCAGCCAATACAGGCTAGTTCCGGTTTTCCCATAAACACGCTGCGCGACAGCGACAGCGTGTTAATAGATATCACGCGGAACTAACGCCTGCTTGCGTTGGCGTACCCGACAACTGGGTGGGGGTAGTGGTGTCGCCACATATATAGGTTACGTATATTTTCAAGTTTTAAGGAGTTATTGGGCAAAGAAGAATATCTTGGTGGATCATCATATACGAGGGCGGATTGATATTGAAGCTACCTAAGTAGGAAAAAAACATTTTTTTTTCAAAAACCATTTATTTCTCAACATAGTCACCTTTTACTTCGACATACTTAGTAAGACGATATTCCAACTAGTTTATACCATCGGAATAATACGATTTCGGGAACCCCTCATTATACGCGTTAGTTTCGGTAATCACTTCTTCGTTTGAGATGAATCTTTTTCTTGCGAGCCATTTTTTCAAGTTTAGAAACAGGAAAAAGTCACTAGGAGCTAAATCTGGACTATAAGGTGGATGATTAACCAATTCGAAGTGTATTCCACGTAATTTTACCATCGTATCTAATACTGTGTGAACCGGTGCGTTGTCTTGAAGAAAGAGCATTTTTTTCTTCTTTAAATGTGGTCGTTTTTCCTTGATTGCATCAATCAATTGATCCAATAATGCACGATAATACTTTCCTGTGATTGTGGATCCTTTTTCAAGATAATCGATGAGCAATATTCCGTGTGCATCCCAAAATACAGTGGCCATAACCTTTCCAGCCGATTTCACTGCGTTCGCCTTCTTCGGAGCACTTCCACCAGCTTCCACTCATTGTTTCGATGGATTTTTGGTTTCAGATGTGTAGTGGTGGACCCACGTTTCATCAACAGTTATTAATCAACGCCAAAAATCAACAGTGGTCTGTCGAACTCGTTTTTGTTCGACACTGAGCAAACGCGGCACCCATCTTGCCGATAGCTTTTTCATACGCAAATGTTCATGCAAAATGTTGAACACACGTTCATATGATATGTTTACCATATCAACAATCTCACGCAACTCGGCGATCATCCATAACGATATCGAGGATTTTCTTGATATTTTCTTCAGTAACCACCTCTTTTGGCCTTCCTGTTAATGGTATTGTTGCAGTGTTCGGCCGCGTTTAAATTCAGCAATCCAATATTTTACCATGTAATCTGACGGAGCAGACTCACCGTAATGTTTATCTAGCTTTTCTTTTGTCTCTTTCGCCGTTTTCTCTTTCAAATAATAGTGTTTAATCACTGCACAAAATTCCCTTTTTTCCATTTTTCAAGAAACACAAAAGTTGCTTACTTCAAACGACTACAACAAATAAACTAATCGATGAATTTGGGTGAAATTTTAACAGCTGACGTTTGACAGATCGCAATTTATAAAAAAAAAAGTTTTTGTGTTTGTGCTGCCATCTAGCGCTAGGTAGCTTCAATATCAATCCGCCCTCGTACAACATGGACTTAAAAGGAGCGTAGTGAACCGTCGCAGCCAAAGCATGAGGTAAACCAACGTCCCTGAGAACGGCGAAAAGTAGATTAAAAGCAATAGCAGCTGCAAAATGAAAATTAGCGTCAGAAAAGTAAATTGAAGAAGACGATGAAGTAAAGGTAGAAGAAGGAGAAGTAAAGTAAGGAAACGAACGACAAAACAACACGACACATGCATGAAACTGACCAAATGTCAACATTTTAAACGATCCTGTCACCATGATCATATACCTTTCGGACTGAAAAACGTCCCATCCAAAATCTGCCGAGTATACATGGACGATATACTTATCATTAGTAACTCAATCGAGGATCTCGTGGAAAGCATCAAAAAAGTATTTAACAAGCTAAGAGAATATAATCTGATGAAGCAGTTCGACAAATTCAAATTTTTTGCAAAATAGACCAAGTTTCTGGAGCATGTCTTGACCTACTAAGGAGTTAAGCGCAACCCGCAAAGAGTAAAAGATATTTTAAAACTAAAACTACCCACTACCCAAAAACAAATGAAGTAATTTTTAGGCGTTACAGGACGCAAATTCATTAAGGACTATGCTACGGTGGCACAATCACTAACGAAATACATAAAGGGCACCAAAATATATATTAACGACCCTAGTTATATTAATACTTACGACACACTTAAGAATATTCTGACGGAAGACCCAATCTTGAGATACCCAGACTTTAATAAAACATTTAAGTTAATAACCGATGCCATATACGCCATAGGTGCAGTACTACAATAAGATAATCATCCAATCTGCTACGCCAGCAGAATATTAAATGACCACGTACAAAAATGCTCTACAACAGAAAAGGAGTTTTTACTACTGTAGGGCCACTAACTATTTTAGGCCATATTTATATGGAAACAAAATTTACTTATTTACAGACCGCCAACTACTTGATGTGCTCGGGAGTCTGAATGATTTGATAACACTAGTTTACAAAATAAAATTTTTTTCATGTACATTTGATGAGAGGTGACTTTTCTTATGTATTTTCATCTGCTGAATTCGAAAATCAAGGTTAAATTTTTTTTCATGAATAGTTTTTGAGATATGGTAATTTTTGTATTTTTTCGACCTTTTTTCACGTGACAAATCCTTACTCGAGCTAGAAATTGTCTGTCGTTCTTAGTACCCAATGCAAGGTATTGAGATGACGAACAAACATGTATAATAGGATCTTTGATTGGTAAAGCGGTTCAAAATATATCGATGAAAATAGGGCACATTTTCAAAAAAATAATATTTTACAGTGATTCTGTGCCGGCGGAAAAGTACAAATCGTTGAAAAAACGTCGTCGTTTCTCTTCATGTACGTAAAGATGATACTTCAACGTAAGAACTAAGACCAACTAGAAGAAAATCGATCGAAAAATGACAAAGTTATAAGCAATTGAGTGAATAAATCCACTCCATATTTTCCAAAATGCCTAAAAGAAAACGAGAATTTAAGTGCGTAAACAATCCAAATAATTTCTGTTACGTGTGTGGCAATTTTGTCCTCTAACAAAATAGACGTAGATTCACCGATTTAGGATTTGTTTCGTCACTCATCCTGCGTAAAATCTATTTTGCGACAACTTATAGGTGGCAAATTAAATATAAAGAATACAATACCTTATGGGTAACTACGTATAGAGCCAGTTTCTCGTGAAGCAAGCTCAACCTAACCTGCACCTCCAGCTTAATGGTGACGGATCGAACTTTCAAGCCTGCCAATATTTTACCGGGTCGGGGCCAGCTGCTTCAATAACTAGACCGCCATTTCAGTGGAATTTCACTCCACACCTACTAAGAGACCAGTCACAGCAGCCACCAGCTCAAATCATCAACTCAAAATTATGTTCCAGTGCCGTTATCACAAATATTTAACTGGGCTCAGATGGTGGTTGTGGACAACGCTAGTCCCACGATGCCTCTCAATGGAAGACGATATCCCACGTCGGACCATCGATGATCCCTCATTGTTCAAAGGTGCTCAAACAGCCGACCCTCCGGGGGCGCTGGATGAATCATAGCTCCGGCTAATAATCAGCTGATGCTGGTATAACATTGTCCGGGATTGCCTCTTCCTAGAGGTGCCAGTCAGCTACTTTTCTTTAAGATTCTCCTCCCTGGAACCATCTTGTCTGGATCTGTGTGTACTCCTTCAGGTGTGACTTTATGTCTAAGGTACTTGACTTCTTTCTTGAATAACTAATATTTCTTTGCTCTCACCTTCAACTCTGAAGCTCCTATTCGCATCAATACTTTTTCCAAATTCTTCAAGTGATGATCCAAGTACTTTCCTATATCGATGATGTCATCTAGGTACTACAGTTGAGCAGTGATCGTCGCGGAGCGGACATCGTGTTAGCAACGAGAGTTAACAAGTGATCGTCGCAGAGCGGACATCGAGTTAGCAACGGGCAGTTGAGCAGTGATCGTCGCAGAGCGTACATCGTGTTAGCAACGAGGCAGTTGAAGCGGATATAAATAGAACATTGTGCTGCAACAACTGACTAACTGAATCAAACTATAAGCGAAGACAAAGTGTGAGAAGCGGGCAAATAGAATGAAAGCCAATAGTAAGTTGGACGAAATAAAGCTGTTTGTTATTTACTCGTATATACTCGTATATATATATATATATATATATATATATATATATATATATATATATATATATATATATATATATATATATATATATATATATATATATATGTCTTTTCAAAAGACTATATGATGGTTATATATATGCTTCATTTTCAACTAATCGTGTCTGATCATTATAACCATATTCGCATTAAAACGGATTAAATGTTTAGGTATTCGAGTGCACGTTTGACATAAATAGAAACTATCAATATCTTTATGACGTCCCATACAACAGATTGGTCGTATGTTATTTTGCTGTGCAAAAGCAACATCTTCAAATATTGAAATTGTAGTACTTTTCGCTTGGTGCGGACAGTACTTCATTATTTTCGGAGAAATTAAAATAACCCATTCAATTAATGGTTTCAACAATTAAAAAAAATTTCGATTGATATAAAGACTTTGATTATAATTATACATGTATTCTGAAATTTTAAACTATTCGGACTCTCAATCAAACTCAACATAACATTAGTTTTGCCGCAATTCGACGTTCCAAAAATTAATGGTCGCAAAGTAGTATTTCTTACCCTATTCTTGAACGATTCATTCGCTGTCTTAGAGTCTAAATTCTTAACAACGATATTCATATGTTGCTTTATATACCGCATTATCCACAACTAATACAACATCTATAAAATATATGCGATTTATCTATTTTGCTTCAGTCTTTAAACTATACTAGTTATATGAAACGAAGATCAAATATTGTTGATTTACAATAAAAATTTTGTTTCTACGCATCTATTGTTAGATTAGTAAACAAACTAATAGACAATCTTCCAGATGAACTTCATTTACCAGGCTATTAATTAGTTAGTATTGGTATGAATGGCAGAAAACCACCTACTTTGTGTATTGGTATAATTCTCGGCATCGGTATAGCTAATTTTTACACTTTTGGGATTTGAAAACTGTTTTAATAGAATCGTTAATGTTCTCTGGCTTCTTTTGTCTTAGAACTCGTGTAGCCTTTCTTCTTGCAGTTGTAAATATTTTTTTCATCCGGGGCATTTTATTCAGTAAAAATTAAAGAATCCGCTTTCTGTCTAGATAAGAATTAATTATGGGGCAGGCTATACATACTCGTACTGTTTAGACAAGTTAGTGATTGAAAAATTGTATAAAAAAATATATATACGAGTATATATAAAATTGTATAAAAAATATATATAAAATTGTATAAAAATTGATAATGGAATTTAAACTTCTAAATTTCGATTGAACCAGAATTGATCTTCTGTGATTTTTTTTTACCAAATCCAAAACGAATTTCGTTTTTGATATTTGTCAAAATAATTTCAAATATAATTATTCATTAAAATGACATGTGAGAAGAGAACATAATCGTGATAATCTACAAAAAAGAATAGTGCGGACGTGTATTTTCGGCGTTTTTTCTTTTCCCGAAATTCATAGACATATCACAAGTGCGATAGTGTAGTGATCAGTGAACATAATTCGCGAACGCTATCTGAGACACAATTCTAATAATAATATATTTTAATCAAACATTGAACAAAAATTAAACACAAAAGCAAAACCAATAAAAGAGAGCGGAAAAAAAACTAGCAGGAGTTGCCACCTATGTCGGTACTCTAAGTTGATTGGTGATGCCACTTTTTTTATTTAAATTTATTTAAATTTAAAATTCTTCAGAGCTGCATTTGAGCCATTTACACATTCTTTATTTTCTTAACTTTTAATAAGATTCACAAATATTAACAAACTTACAAAAATCAGAAATGCTGATGGGACGGTGGTTGCTGAAGATTGCTACAGAAATAAAAAAGAAATATCTCAGGATAACTTGTACCTAACAGCCAAAACAATAGATCGGGCTCGTTCATGTTCTCCTGCTTTAATTATAAACAGCGAATCTACACCTAGAATTGCGCTAGTAAGTAAGTTAGTCATGTTAGCTTCACAAGCAAACGAAACAATAACAAAAATTAATGTAATTAACCCCACAACGGGAGCATCTCTTAAAATTACACCACCAGTGACTTGTGCGGAAACATCAAAAATTCAATTGGGACTGGATAGATACATAACCGTGCTAAACGGGGACGAAGCCCAAAATCTTCGATGATCGCTCCAATGGCAAAAGTACCCAAAGATGGAAATGCAGACATACCATACCAAATTCCCAAAATCGTTTCGCAATTCTACAAGATGAATCGAAATGAATCTAACACTTTGAAGAGTTCAAGTAAACCACCCCCGATTTATTTGAGGGAGCGTAACTCTAGCGAGCTAATAAAGAGCTAAAATTCATTAATTGGAGAAAAAGCGTTCTACGTAGCTCCAATAAAACGTGGTAATATTTTTGACACGAAAATCCAGGTAAACCAGGAAAATGATTACCGTATAATCGTTTCAGATTTTGAAAGACAAATCAATAATTTCTTCACTTACCAGTTAAAAAGCGGTAAGGGTCTACAGATCATTGTAAAATGTATTGTCTCCTGCGTGGCTCCAGAGGAGGTAAAGGGGGGCTTGCAAAACGATGGCTTCAAAGTAAAAAATGTTACTAGTATTAGAAACAGAGAGAGAGTCACAACCACTATTTCGGGTGGAAATAGATCCAGGTGATATGAAACAGGAACTTAACTCACCCTATTTATAACCTAAAATATTTGTTGCACCGTCGAGTTACCGTAGAAGAAGCGCATAAACGCTCAGGACCCGTCCAATGCCTGAACTGCCAAGAATTTGGCCATACTAAGTCTTACTGCAAGTTACCCTCCGTTTGCGTTGTGTGTGGGAACCTACATGGTACCGCTAAATGTGACAAACCAAAAGATGACACAAAAAAAAAATTGAAGTCATTGCGGTGGAAACCACCCTGCAAACTATAGGGGCTGCCCTGTTTACGCGTCCGTTAATGGATCTTTGACCAAAAAATCTAATAATACATCCACTCAGCCCATGAATCTGTTTAACTCCAATTTCCCACAGTCAGCCGAACTATCTACCAGTCAATTTTTACATGACCTGCATGGTGCAGGAAATGTTGAAAATACAATCTGCTCTGCTGCAGGAGGTATTAAACAAACCAACTTAAAAATCTGTATCTTGAACGCAAACGGCATCCGCCAACAATAAAAAGGATCTTGAATATTTCCTATTGGATAAACAAATTGACGAAATGCTGATCTCTGAGACACATTTGACGTATAGAAGCTTTTTCAAAATCAATGGATATACTTTATACGACACCAAGGAGCCCCGAGGTAGAGCTTGTGGTTGCTCGGCAATACTTATAAAGTCGCGACTCAAACACTATTCTCTGGGAGACACTCGTGAGGATTACCTTCAGGCAACAAATATTTGCGTCGAAAATTTCCACCAAGACATGGTGATTTCATCAATTTATTCTCCTCCCAGATATTCAATCACAGAAAGTCAATACAGAACTTTTTATAAATCAATAGGACCACGTTTTCTGGTAGCTGGTGATTACAACGCTAAGCATACTTTCTGGGGATCATGGCTAATCACCCCGAAAGGACGTGTTCTGTTTGATACAATTTCTAAAATGGGGTCAAAGGTAATTTCTATTGGACAGCCAACCTACTGGCCATTAGATCAAAAAAATACTCCAGATGTTATTGATTTTGGAGTGGTAAAGGGGGTACCCAGCGGAATGATCTTCAGATCATTCTCCCACTATTCTTACCATATGCAACCCCTGAGAAACCGGTGATTTGGTGACGAAAGCTACACATGTTAACTGGTTGAAATACAGGAAATACTCAATGCCCACTGCACGAATAATATGCAGTTAAGAACGCTTGCTGACATAGGTGACTCTATTAGAAAGCTACATGCAATCCTCAAGCAAGCTGTTCAACATGCTTATTCTACCAATCCACAGGTCAGATACAATAGAAACCACTCTGTAAATGTAGAACGGCTTTTGTCAGAAAAAAGAAGAGTTCGAACAGAATGGCAACGATACACATCCCCGCAGTTAAAAATTAGGCTTTGTACCCAACAGCTTAGAAAATTATTACAATAAAAAAATCTGCATCTCTGCAGAAATTTATCCAAAATCTTGATGCAACGCCACAAACACATTATTCGCTATGGCGACCACCCAGAGGAATTAAAAAACCTGAGATATGTAAGCCACCCCTACGAACTTTGGGCGGAGCTTGGGCAAGCACTGATACTGCAAACATATCTGCTCAAATATTTAAGCTACCAACAGTGGTCGTTGAAGCAGCCTCTAAAATTCGGGATACTGAAACCGCTATTAAATTCGCGGAAAGCCCCAGGTAATGACAAAATCAGTAATAAGATGCTTTTAGAACTGCCCCGTATAGTAAGAAAAATAATTCTTTTAATTTTTAATGCTATTCTACGCCTCCAACAGAATCCTACTGAATGGAAGGTTTCGTTGATTACCATGATACCTAAGCCCGGAAAAGACCATACGAAAGCAGAATCTTATAGACCTATTAGCCTATTAACTAACATGCCAACACTATTTGAATAACTACTTATGAGCAAGCTGACTCCCATACTAAATGAGAATGGATGCATTCCAGATCATCAATTTGGATTCAGAAGAAAACATATCACTATTGAACAAACACATAGACTTGTAAACGTAGTTAGAAAAACGTTCGAAGAAAAGAAATATTGTTCTACCCTCTTCATTGACGGTTCCCAGGCTTTTGATAAAGTATGGCATGAAGGTTTAATTTTGAAATTAAAGCAAAACTTACCTGCAAACACTCATAAGCTATTTAAAAACTATTTAACTGGACGAAAGTTTATCATCAAAGAAGGTAATTTTCTGAGCACACCTCAACCGATTCAAGCCGAAGTTCCCCAAGGCAGCATCTTGGGTCCTATCTTATATTTGATATACGCCTCTGATATGCCAATAAGCAATAATATGCACGTATCAACATTCGCTGATGATACAGCTTTCCTAAACGTCCACGAAAACCCTCAAGAAGCATCCCGCAAATTACAAGAATATATATCTCAGTTGGAAAAATGGCTACAAAAATGGAGGATAAAGGTAAACGAACAAAAATGTGCACATATTACATTTACATTGCGCAGGAAGTCTATACCGCAACACAGCTAGGTTCAATACCACGGTATTCACCTTGATAATCGATTAACATGGAAAACCATCATATAAGAGAAGTTGATCCAAATGAAATTAAAAACAGTTCAAATTAATTGGCTGTAAACTTCTACTATACAACTCGATTCTAAAACAAATATAGTACTACGGGATTCAGTTATGGGGTATTGCCTCTTCGTCAAATAAAGAGAAAATTCAAAGACGACAAAATAAAATCCTCCGAAGATTAGAGCCGCTCCGTGGTATGCCAAAAATTCGTGCATTCACAAAGATCTAAACGTCCCGATGGTAAAAACTATGTTTTCAAAACATGTGATAACGTATATAAAGAAGCTTGAGTTCCACCCAAATCCACTGGCCCCCAATAATCTAAATTATAGAAGTGGCTGAGAGACGTGAAAGACATCCACAGGAGCAATCGTAGAATGTGATGAATGAATTTATACACAAAATTGTTACAAAAAATGATATCCCTATTCATTCTAAATTATATAGATACCCAGAGATTCACAAGGAGGAGGTTAAAAGACAAATTAATGATATGTTAAAGCAAAATATAATCCGTGAAACAAATAGTCCATATAACAGCCCACTCTGGATTGTCCCCAAAAAATCTGACAATCCAAGCGATTTAAAATGGCGCATAGTCATAGAATACAGAAAACTCAATAGTAATACCATAGAAGATAGGTATCCAATACCGAATATGGAAGACATATTCGACAAATTGGGAAAATGCCGTTACTTCTCGGCACTCGATCTGGCAAAGGATTTTCACCAGATTGAGATGGGCAATAATGATATTCATAAGATAGCCGTTTCTAAGGCGGACGGACATTACGAGTATTTACGAATGCCATTTGGTCTATGTAATGTTCCCGCTACTTTCCAACGCCTTATGAATAATGTGTTAAGAGATTATAGGCAAAATCTGTCTCGTTTACCTTGACGACATCTTAGTTGTCTCTACCAGCATAGATGAACATATAGAATCTCTAAGCAAAATTCTTAATACTTTGAGTAAAGCCAACCTGAAAATTCAAACACGTTGGTCACGTCGTATCAGCAGAGGGAATTAGAACAAACCCCAAAAAAATAGAAGCAATAAATGAAATTAAATTGCCAAGAACGCAAAAGAAGATCAAGTCATTCTTGGGAATCACGGGATATTACCGGCGTTTTATCAAAGACTACTCCAAAATTGCACACCACCTTGTTAAATATTTAAAGAAGAACACAAAAATCAACTTAAAGGACTCAGACTACATAGAAGCATTTCAAAAGCTTAAGCTACTACTCCAAAGTGACCCAATCCTTACTCCCCCAGATTTTGGAAACAAATTCACACTTATTACCGATGCAAGTAATTTTGCATTGGGCGCGGTTCTTACACAGAATGGCAATATGATATCTTACGCTAGAAGATCACTTAATGGACACGAACAAAAATATAGCACAAGCGAAAAAGAATTGCTAGGGATCGTTTGGACAACTAAATACTTTCAACCTTCTATTTATGGTCGCCAGTTCACAATAAAGACCGACCATAAACCATTTATTTGGCTTAACAGTTTAAAAGAGCCAAACTGCAAATTACAGCGTTGGAAAATAAAACCCAATGAATTTCACCTTGACATCGAGTACATTAGGGCCAAGGAAAACGTTGTAGCAGATGGTTTAAGCCGCATTGTTTTTGATGAGAATAAAAAGACAGACAACCATTCCTTTTTAGACGTAAATTTAAATTAACTTTTTGAAATTTCAGATAACGAAGAAAACAATGCGTCCTCCCCAAATCAGGAAGAGAATTTAGATTGTGATGATGGAGACACTATCACACAGTGCAGACACTGATAGTTTGAACCTTATCCCAATTACAGAAAAACCAATTAACCTCTTCAAAAACCAACTAATTATCGATTTCGCCCAAAAGGCATCTAAAACTACAAAACTCTTATATAGAAATGAAATAAGACATACAATACTAATTACTCCACAAAGTGATCTTTTGTCGATAATGAAAGAAATGCTTTCAATTACAGGATTAATTGTTGTTTTCATTCAGAATCGTACATTATTTTTTAAAGTTTCAGGACTTGTACTCAAAATACTTTTCAGCAAACAAAAACCTTAAAGTCTTGCTATCACACACATTTATTGAGGATGTAACAGATACAGAAAAGTTACTGGAGTTGAAATGAAGCTTAGGGTAAACAACCACAGGGGAATTAACGAAATTTTCGGAGAAATATAGAATACCTATTATTGTCCAAACTTAAAAGAAATTACAAAGAAATATATAAATAACTGCGAAGTCTGTAAATTAGCAAAGCACACCTTTAATGTCACTGCCACACCCCAAATGCACAATGATATACTTCAGGTTGACATTTGGTATCCTCAACGAACCGTGATGGTTTAGACCAGTTTAGATAGATTGACAAAGTATGCTACCGCTCACGAAAGACAGAACATGGCCATCTATTATAGACGCCCTCAAGAAAAGATTTCAATACCTAGATAAACCGGCACTACTAATAACAGATAATGAACTAGCCACTGTAAATACCAAACAATTTTTAATCGAGCAAAGTATCGATGTTCATTACACAACAACTTATCTTAAAACAGGTAATGCGGATTTTGAGAGACTATATGGTACGCTGAATGAACGAATGAGACTTTTTAACGCCAACCCCAATAACAAAGGTGACCTGCAAAAAGTTTTAGGTATGTTTGAAGAGGAATTTAATGAGAAAATAATTAAGGAAAATTGCTGAGGATGAAAACAAATATAAAAAAAATAAAGTTGTAAAACAATCTATTACAAATAAACTTACCATTGATGATTTTAGAAAGTGCTTGTTAGAAAAAAATTATATTTTGATTCAATGCACATTTTTAGATCTAAGTTGTATCAAGTATATACACAAAGTATATACACAAAGTATATAAGTTAACGTCACATATATTAAAAACTCCAAAGTGCATTACATAGTTACACGCGCATCCGCTCTGGAAGAATATGCTGACACTGCGTCTACCAGCGATAAAGCAACGGACTCGTGAATACAGAAAAACAACAACATTCAGCAGCATAATAAAATCCATAGAAAAACAACAAGAACAGCCGGTCGAGTTGCAGTTCATAATTAAGATATAAAATATGTTAAGTCAGTTCTAAGTTAAAGTGTGAACAATAAAGTCAAACATCGGGGCCTGCTCCCATGTTGTTTTTTTAAAAAATAAAAATAATAATATAAAAATTAACTGGCGCCCGAGCAGGGACCCTAAAGTGAATAGTTCCAGATGAATAAAGTCTTTTGAACAAACTTTGGGGACATCTCAACTGGATTACTTTAGACGGAAAAATCTTTTAAGTATCAGATTGAGGAAGCTTCCACTGGATTGCTTTGGACGGAAAAATCTTTTAAGCATCAGATTGAGGAAACTGCAACGGATTCATCAAGGATAAAAAGTGATCAAACGGCTCCCCAGTACAAAAGGAAAAGGACACAGCTCGAGATTCAAAATCTAATTGATATCGTTGGAATGTTTATTGTAAGTTAAATCTAAGATATATATTTTTTTGTGAAAAAGTGAAAGTTAAGAATTTTAAAGAAAAATTAAGAAAAAATTTAGACGAAAAATAAAAAGGAGAATTTTAAGAAATATAAGAGTGAAAAAATTAATTAAAGAAAAATATTTAAAAAGAAATCTAAGAAAGAAAAAATTAATTAAAGGCAAATATTACCAAGAAATTCTATAAGAGAAAACTAGCATTAATAATTTTCAGTGAAATTTATAAATTTTTTTTGTTTTTGTTTAAAGTGATTAAGAAAAGAACAAGTAAAACATAAGAAAAATTAAAAATTGTTTTTCCCTTTGTGTTCATAAAAAAAAAAATTATAAAAATGCCAGACAATTTAGTTGAAAAATTAGCAAAGCTTAGCGTTAGCATGGGACCGTCTACCTCTGGTACAGTTCAAACCCAAACAATGAACGAAAATTTAGCTAGGGAGATAACCGAGTTGGTTACTACCACTATTAGAAATATCAATAATCCATTTTTGGAAACAGATACCGAATCAGACCAAGGTTACACAATTCAAGTAAACTCAACGAACGCTAACGAATTAGACAAGATTCCAGACATAGTTAAATGTCTCAGGGGGTTCTCTGGAGTTCCAGGAGAATTTAATTCATGGCGGAAAACTGTTGACCGCATATTCACGGTATATGACCACATTAAAGGAACCCCCAAATACTATGCTATTCTTCACATGGTTAGACACAAAATTGTCGGAGAAGCCGACACAGCACTGGAGTCATATAAAACTCCCTTAGAATGGGGTAAAATAAAGAAGTGCCTTATGATGCACTACTCTGACAGAAGAGACATTGGAACTTTAGAGTACCAACTAACAACACTGACTCAGAGAAACTCCACAATACATGAATTCTACCAAAAAGTTTACCAGCATTTATCTTTAATCCTAGACAAGATTGCTTGCCTAGAATTGGGTGAAGAATCACTGCGAGCAATGACCAATTCGTACAGAGAGAAAGCGTTAGATACTTTCATACGCGGACTTCATGGGGATTTACCACGGTTGTTAAGTATACAAGAACCTACTTCATTGCCACAAGCACTAAATTTATGCCAAAAATTAGACAATATGCTATTCTGAATGAATTATGCTCAAAACAATTCTAGCAGTTTCAGAAATGCACCACCCAGACCACCAAGACCAGTGAAATTTAATTTTCCCCCACAGAAAACGAACTTCTACCCAGAATTAGCTCACTGGCCACCAATACAAAATCACAATCCTTTCATTAGAAATAACAATAATAATCCTTTTTTCCGAAATACGAATAGTTTCCCACAGAACACAAATCGCTTTTCACAAAATAGACATACAAACCCATTTACAAACAATATTTACAGACCAAATCAAAATGGATTTAACAACAGGCCAAACTTCCCTCCAAAACCCCCCCAATCAATGGAGGTCGACCCATCAATTCAATCACGTCAAGTAAATTATCAGAATAGGCCAAACTTTCAAAATAGGCCAAATTTTCAAAATAACAATTTCACCCAAAAGCGACCTCTGACTCAACAACACTACATCCCAAATAAGATACAAAGAACCTTTTTGACGGATACATATAACCCAATTTATCCTGAAGTCAATTACCAATATCCATGTTACGATCCCTATACACATTTTGCTCACCAAGAGGTCAACTTTCAGAATACCTCTTTAACTCCATATTACCCTTACAATCCTGACACAAGTTTTGCTGATCAACAAAGCAACTTCCAAGATATTTTTTCATCACCCAACAATCCTTATGATCCCAACGACATATCCGCTTCCCAAATAGAACAATGGGAAGCTAATGAAGAAAATCCAATAGACTTACAGGAAACAAACCCATTCCAAGCTACTAATGTTAACCCAATCGAGACCAATGATAACTCTCGGCAAACCGACAGTATCCATTTTTTAGGATAAAACCATCTTCACTCCTCTACTTTGAATTTATTACCGGGTGTGGAGATGTACTAAAATTTTTGATAGACACCGGTTCTAATTAGAACTACATTCAATCCACAAGAATTCAGTATCCTATACCCAACGACGAGTTACTTTCAGTAAACTCTGTAGCAGGAAATATCGAAATATCCCATCATACATTTTTAAAAATTTTTGGACCACAGACGCCAGAACTTAAATTTTTTATATTACCTGGATTAAAATCATTCCACGGAATTGTTGGTAATGATACTTTGAAGCAACTAGGTGCCATAATTCACACAGATAGAAATTTTATGACAATTTTATCCGACCTAATTATTCCATTAAAGCAATACATAGCACAGGACGTTAATAACCTTAATCTACGTACGTCACATTTGACCGAGCAACAAACAGAAAGACTTAAGAAATTAATCGAAGAATGTCCTAATTTACTTTGCGATCCTAATAAAAAACTGACATATTCAACTTCTGTAAAAGGTGCAATACGAACTACAAACGACACTCCAATTTATTCCAAAAATTATCCGTATCCAATGGCTTTAAAAGAAGAAGTCGAAAGGCAAGTCGAAGAACTTTTAGCTGATGGCATAATAAGACAATCGAGATCTCTCTATAACGCACCCGTATGGATCGTCCCGAAAAAAATGGATTCATCGGGCGAAAAAAAGTATCGTATGGTAATTCATTACCGTAAGCTTAATGAGGTTACCATTCCGGATAGATATCCAATTCCGGAGATACAGGAAGTTTTCGCCAACCTCGGCAGAAATCAATTTTTCTCGATCATTGACTTAAAAAGTGGATTTCATCAGATACCTCTTAAGATATCTGATATAGAAAAAACGGCATTTTCCATAAATAATGGAAAATACGAATTCGTAAGACTTCCATTTGGACTTAAAAACGCCCCGGCTATCTTCCAAAGAACTTTGGACGACATCCTTCGTCAACACATTGGAAATAAATGCTACGTTTACGTCGATGACATCATAATCTTTGGAAAAAATTTAGATGAGCATTTCAAAAATTTAGAAATCGTATTAAAGACACTGGAAGCTGCAAACATGAAAGTGCAGCTAGATAAATGTGAGTTTTTGAAAAAAGAGGTAGAGTTTTTAGGTTACGTAGTTGGAATAAATGGAATAAAGACTAATGGGAAGAAAGTAGAAGCAATAGCAAAAATGCCAATACCAAAAACACTAAAAGAACTTCGGTCGTTTCTTGGTATGTCCGGGTACTATAGACGATTTATTAGAGACTATGCAAAGATTGCAAAGCCCCTAACAAATCTTCTACGAGGGGAAGATGGACGCGTGTCCAAACATGCCTCGAAAAATAAAATAATAACTTTCGACGAAGACGCCATTGACTCTTTTAACAAAATAAAAAATTCATTAACTTCAAAAGAAGTAATCCTTTCTCACCCCAATTTTAATAATGAATTTGAGTTAACTACTGATGCCTCCAATTTCGCGATAGGAGCGGTATTATCTCAAAACGACAAACCAATAACCTTTATCTCTAGATCGTTATCAAAAACCGAAGAGAATTATGCCACAAATGAAAAAGAAATGTTGGCAATCATTTGGTCATTAAATTCACTCAGAAGTTATCTCTATGGTTCTAGGAAAGTAAAAATATATACGGACCATCAACCACTTACTTACGCTCTAAGTACAAAAAATGCGAACAGTAAAATGAAAAGATGGAAGGCTATCCTAGAGGAGTATAACTATCAGCTTATCTACAAACCTGGCAAAGCAAATGTTGTAGCTGACACCCTTTCTCGGATATCAAACGAAATTAATTCATTAACACCCACAATCCATAGTGACGAAAGCTCCAACCATAATTTGGTGCCTTGCACTGAAACTCCGATTAATGTATTTAAAAATCAGATTTTCTTAAAAATCGATGACACGCCCTCTTATCAATTTAAAATAATATTTCCCGGCTATCATAGACACATAATAAAGGAACAACGCTATACAGAAGAAAAACTTTTAGCTCTATTGAAAACATATCTAAACCCATCTGTCATAAACGGCATTCAAACCGAGGAAAGAATTATGGGTAGCATTCAAAACATTTATCCACTCCATTTTGCAAATTACAAAACACGATATACCCAAAAACTCGTTGAAGATGTAACAAACGAACAGGAACAAGAAAACATAATCCTGGAGACGCATAATCGTGCCCACCGAAACGCTCTCGAAAACAAATCACAAATTATTGATAAATACTATTTCCCAGGAATGCTTAATAAGATCAAGAACATAACAAAACTTTGTAGGACTTGCAAAGAAAATAAGTATGAAAGACACCCGAACCAAATCAAATTAAACGAAACACCATAACCGACCTTTCCAGGACACACAGTTCACATAGACCTATTTTTGACAGAAAATAAAGTAGTAATGACGGCACTTGACAAATTCACAAAATACGCCCAGACCAAAATAGTAAAGAGTAGATCAATAGAAGATTTAAGAAAGCCCCTTAGGGACATTATATTTTCATTTGGCGTACCGAAAGCAATAATCATTGACAACGAACTATCTCTCAATTCTAATTCGATGAAATTTATGATGAAGGACGAATTAGGCATTAACATTTATACAGCACCCCCATACAAAAGTCAGGCTAACGGCCAAGTAGAACGATTCCACTCAACGTTAGTAGAAATAATGCGTTGCCTAAAAGAAAGTGGAGCACATAGAAATTTCGAGGAACTTTTAGAACGCGCCGTATCTGAGTACAATCATTCAATACACTCGGTAACTGGCAAGAAACCAGTTGATTTATTTTTCAGAAGAAACGTAGGTTTTACACCAGAAGATTTCGAAAAAGCTAGAGTTGCGAATTTTGAAGCATTAGAAAAGAAACAAAAAAAGGATCTCGAATACCATAACAAGTACAAACAGGAACCTAAACGATATTTACCTGGCCAAGTAATATATGTCAAGACGGTTAGGAACAAAATTGTCAAAATCATTCACCAAAGAAATAGTTAGAGAAGATAGAACCAGTACACTCGTAACAGAAACCGGACGAATAATTCACAAAAGTCTAATTAGAAACTAAATCATTTCAGTTAATATTTTTTCTGGCAACATGCAGAGCCGACTCGCAGATACTGGATTACTCAAATTAACAATTAGTCACAATAGAGACGGGAATGGCAAAATTACAAATTGGAACGTTCAAAATAATTCACGTTATGGACTTACGACAATATGAAAACGCAATCAACGACCTTGAGACGACAATCAGGACTAAAGTTAACACAGGACACTCCTTCTACCCATTTCTTTTGTTTGAAATCACCAAAATTAAAAACCATTTAGGTAGACTCAGGCCAAAGGGAAAAACAAAACGATCACTGGATTTTATTGGTACCGCATGGAAGTGGTTAGCCGGTAGTCCCGATCATTCAGATCAAATAATTCTTACAGAAAAAATGAACAATGTTCTCGCAAACAATAATCAACAAGTGGTTATCAATAAGATGACACTTGATAGAATCAATGAAATAACTAATATGACAAATACAATTTGAAAAGCTGTTAGATCCGAAAATAATGTTGAAGATCAATTTTATATGAAATTAAAATACAAACTAGACCTCATAAAAGAAGAAATTACAAATATCGAATATGCCATACATTGGGCTAAAGCTAATGTTATAAATTCCTACATATTGTCAAACTCAGAAATTGATATTGTAAAAGAAATTTTTAGTAAAGAAAACATGCCGTATCTAAGCATAGACGAAGCATTAAAATTTTCTGAAATAAAGATAGCTTCGAATGATGATACGATAATTTACATTGTAAGTTTGCCAAAAACAAATAATGAATATTGCAAAACTTTAATTCTTAAACCAGTAAAAACCAAAAATCAAATAACCAAATTCGACTATAACTCTGTACTTCAATGTCAAAATAAACTTTTTGGAATCAAACAAAATTGTAATAGTTATAATAATTTATCAATTTTCCCAGACAAAAATGTAATAGACATAAGTAACTCCTCATGCATTCCAAACCTACTCAAAAGCCGTATGCCAACTTGCCAAATGATCAACAACCAACATGTACCGGAAATAGAAGAAATCTCGCCTGGACTCCTATTTTTAAATCAATTTAAAGGACCCGTCAATATAAGGAATGAAACAGTCATCTTAGAAGGAACCTTCTTAATAAGATATCATAAAGAAACGAAACAAATTGGCAACAGAACTTATTCCTCAAACGAAACAAAAATGTATGCACCATTACCTGCTTTGCTACAACCGAAACCTACATCAGGAAATATGGAAGAAGTCTTATCATTAGAAATGATGAAAGAGCTGAACACAAGAAATACAGAATACATCGAATTACTGGACGCACGCAACAAAATATCCCTAGCCGCCGTCATAACAGTAACACTTTCAGTAATAGCATTAGGAACAGCAATTTTAATGATTCACAAACGTAAAATAACAAAAATTAAGGAAACCCATCCAGAGTTATTAAAGGGACGAAACCACGAACTTTCGGAATCAGCCATTGAAGGACTCAACCAAATTTTTGATAAAAAAACAAACGAGGACGTTTGAATTAAGGAGGGGAGGAGTTAACGTCACATATATTAAAAACTCCAAAATGCATTTCAAAGTTACACGCGCATCCGCTCTGGAAGAATATGCTGACACTGCGTCTACCAGCGATAAAGCAACGGACTCGTGAATACAGAAAAACAACAACATTCAGCAGCATAATAAAATCCATAGAAAAACAACAAGAACAGCCGGTCGAGTTGCAGTTCATAATGAAGATATAAAATATGTTAAGTCAGTTCTAAGTTAAGGTGTGAACAATAAAGTCAAACATCGGGGCCTGCTCCGATGTTGTTTTTTAAAAAAATAAAAATAATAATATAAAAATTAACTTATACACAAAGTATTTGTAAATTAACATTAAGTTCTTTAGATGATATATTATTTGTAAGAGATAATGGAGTTGATACTCTTGCATTGGGTTACTATAAAATAAAAAAGAAAACAATTTAAGCAGTCTGAAGTCGCGTTAGACCGACTTCGAAATACCATTTAATTTTCCTTGTGCGTGCGAGTTCAACAATTGGGCATTTTCGTCATAAATTATCATTTTTTACCATATTTTCGTTAGGGTACTTTGAGTTGATTGTAATAGAGGGCGGCGTTTATCTGATTGACTCCATTTCTTGTGCATGGCTTTGTAGGGTCAATATAATATAATAATAAAAATTCGCCCAAAAATATTGTGGAGGTCGTAAGGTATAAAAATATGTCACTATTAGGCATGGCTGCAAAAATATCCCGCCCATTTTTTATGTGGTGTTTAATGTTAGTACACGCAAACCCCAAAATCTGTAATAGAAACGTAGTAGTAATTCTTGGATACCTTCGTGAAGAGAAGTCACCTTGTCGGGGTACGAAATCTTAAATGATTGTAATGACGCAATGGGTTGGGATGGCGGAGTTTCGGCTATTATGGGATTACCCTAGCCGGACTTAATACTCTTGCATTGGGTTACTATAAAATAAAAAAGAAAACAATTTAAGCAGTCTGAAGTCGCGTTAGACCGACTTCGAAATACCATTTAATTTTCCTTGTGCGTGCGAGTTCAACAATTGGGCATTTTCGTCATAAATTATCATTTTTGACCATATTTTCGTTAGGGTACTTTGAGTTGATTGTAATAGAGGGCGGCGTTTATCTGATTGACTCCATTTCTTGTGCATGGCTTTGTAGGGTCAATATAATATAATAATAAAAATTCGCCCAAAAATATTGTGGAGGTCGTAAGGTATAAAAATATGTCACTATTAGGCATGGCTGCAAAAATATCCCGCCCATTTTTTATGTGGTGTTTAATGTTAGTACACGCAAACCCCAAAATTTGTAATAGAAACGTAGTAGTAATTCTTGGATACCTTCGTGAAGAGAAGTCACCTTGTCGGGGTACGAAATCTTAAATGATTGTAATGACGCAATGGGTTGGGATGGCGGAGTTTCGGCTATTATGGGATTACCCTAGCCGGACTGACTACTGCGGAGTAATTGAACTAAGCACTGTCTCCCTCCTAATCCAGGGTGTCCATTGGATGTTGTTTTGCAGCCAGGATGTAAATTAGGCTGTATTTTAACGGAGACCCCCTTCCTGATCTCAGGCCGCCTCAGGTAGTAATGATGGCCTTGCTGTGGTACGGGGCACTGCCACAGTTGATCAACCCCTTCCCCTTTAAAATTTTTGGCTGCCTTAGCTTGATCCTGTCGAGCGGGTGGCCGTACGAACCAGATGGAAAAAACTAAAACCAAGAAATCGAACTAGCGGTCCTTAAACGCCAATTTTTGATGAACATTTTAAATGTTTTTAGTGTTGCTAAACTGAGAACCAAGAGGTTCTACAAAGAGAAAAGGTCTGCTCTCCGGACGGTGGTACGCTTGTTGCGGATTCCAGAGAAGGAGAGGACGGTGAAGCAGAAGGCGTCCCTCGGGTGGGCGACGAAAGTCGTGAAAGAGTCTCAAGCTCCAACACAGCAGGCTTCTAAATTTCAACGGTCCCTAGACCACCCTCCCGGACCCCAAAAAAATTCAAAAAATGTGGTACTTTCACCAAAAAGTCCTTCAGGGAAGTGCTGAAAGGACACCCAGGTCAGGCGGTCATAGATCGTAATGACCCGGATGGCAGTATTTCTCCTGAGTGCTGGAAAAAGGTAGAAGTCAGACTTTCAAGGGTTTACCTCCAGCTTATGAAAGAATTCCCATTTGGTTTTCCCTCTTTTCGCGACAGGAGATGGCATCAGGGCCATGTGAAACTGATAGACTGCGAGGACCTAAGATCAGTAGACCTATATAGGATAGCGATCTCCAGGATAGGTGAAGCATGGCCAGGCGAAAGACTCGAAGTCGTACATATGGAGCTGATCCCTAAAGGACTTAGAGCTCGCGCTTGGATCCCAGCCGAACCGTCTGACCCAGAGGCTATCTTGGAGATCTTTAAGTTGAGCAACCAGCAGCTCCCGACAAAAAATTAGAAGGTGACTTTGGTAGAGGAACCAAGAGGGGATTCCAGGTCACTAACCCTTGTGGTGAACGCCGAATCCCTGGCGACTCTAGCTGAATCCAATTGGGTTGTGCGCTATGGTTTCTCATCCACAAGCCTCAAGGTCTACAAAAAGGACGGGCAACCGTCTGATATGGATCAAGTCGGAGTGAATCGTTTAGGAGAAACTTCTGATCCTATTGCTGCTGAGGACTCTGCCTTGCACCCGAAACGCAGAGACTCTGTGTCAGCTGTGGGGGTTTGGAGAGTATCCTAGGGACAACCACGCTCATTGAGGAGGAAGTCCTTCTGGTGTCAGACCCGGAGGAGTTTGAGGCTGCTGTCACGGTGGTGGAGGTGACCAGCGCTGCAAGTAGCAGAGATGCTACGAATATTTCAGATTAACCTCCATCACTCGAAGTAGCATGCCATTCAGCGTTTATCATTATTTTTGTGTAGTAGTATTTTTGTTTAAGTTGTTCTTGTTTTTTGCACCGTTATTTGTGTTGATGTTTGAACTTGAATATGTCCACATAGTTGGTGATTTGCTTGCAGTACTTAGTGTTATAAATGTTGCTGTTATAGGATACGTTGTTGTTGTTGATGTGCGGTTTGTAAGAGCAAATATGTTTGTAAATGAGTTAATGTTTGGAGTCTAACATTGGTCTTTCCATGTTAATTGTTGTTGCATTTTTGTGACTATTGATGTTGTTGGATCAATCGTTGAATTTGTTGGTGTTATTGCTTGTGATATTCTTCGTGTTTGACGTGAAGACGACTTTCTTCAGGTGGATTTTATCCACATTATCTGTCCTTCTCGACCGGCTATTACTTTAAATTAATAATTTAATATCTTGAACAAAGATAAACAAATTAGATATATATATTGCCTGGATATTTTAAAAGTATTAATTTTTTTTTTATATGTAAACTTCACAAATTTAATTGATTGTGGAAAAATAGAAGAGAACGCGACTGCGCGCGATGCGGTTCTGATTGAATCTGTTTCTCTAATATGTAGATCCACCAATCTTTCCATCGCTTTAAAAAAAATTACGTCAGACTGATAGGTCTGTACGATTTAGGCAGTTCGCTGGACCTCTTGCCTAATTTTGGGAGAAATACCACATTAACTTTACTCCATATAGATGGTATGTACCCCCTGCTGATACTGTTATTTAAGCATTACAAACAGTCCTCTTATCAAGAGGGCTGGAAAAATGTTGTCTTCACCTGCTGTCTTAAATGGTTTAAAGGAGCCAAGAGCCCATTTAACGTTGTCTGGTGTGAAGACTACTCCAAACAAACTACAGAATTCTTTGTCTAATACCACTCATCGGTCGCATGACGGCTGATCCATTGTCATTTACACTCTAATTGACACCGGGAAGTGCTCCTGAAGCAGGTATTCGAAAGTGACCCTCCTATTCATTGTATAAGACGCATCTGGTCTTCTTCAAATTGCAACACTATTCAAGTGTTCTTTGCCTAAATCTTTATGGAATCTCTGGCGTTTCGTCTATGCTTTCGCAAAGACTCACGCTTGGATCTTCTTAGTTCTTTATTGTAATTTGTCAGAGCGACCCTTCAAGTGTTTACAACGATTGAACAGTTTTTTATCTTTGATATGCTGAAATTATTGTATCATTTAGTCGATACACTGCCGCCAAGAGGTCTCCGATAGAACTTATACTTGTAAGCAGCGAATCGGTTCCTGAATTTAAGAATTCCCTACATAGTCTCCAATTTGTCATTTTTGGATTGAAGACTTTATTAGTTTTTTTTAGTTAAGATTCACCTGGTAAATCGAATCTTATATGTAAATAATCTAAGAGAGGGCTCTTCAGATACATGCAAGTTTCAAGAAAATTGGCGATGTGAGGACTGGTTAGAATTAGTTCTAATATCTCTTCTCTACCTTCGTGAAGAGCAGTCACCTTGTCGGGGTACGAATGCTTAAGGGATTGCAATGACGCAATGGGTTAGGATGGCGGAGTTTCGGCTCTAATGGGATTACCCCTAGCCGGACTGACTACTGCGGAGTAATCCAACTAAGTACTGTCTCCCTCCTAATCCAGGGTGTTCTTGGGATCGTGCCCATTGGATGTTGTTTTGCAGCCAGGAGGTTAATTAGGCTGTATCCTAACGGAGCTCCCCTTCCTGACACCAGGTCGCCTCAGGTAGTAACGGTGGCCTTGCTGTGGTACGGGGCGCTGCCACAGTTGACCAACCCATTTCCCTTTCAAATTTTTGGCTGCCTTAGCTTGATTAATCGAGCGGGTGGCCGTAAGAACCAGATGAATAATTTAAAAATAAAAAAAACTGACGTGCGGTCTCTAAACGCTATTTCGGATGGGAATCCAAAATCCTCTGCACACTCTGCGGCGGCTATTGTAGCTAAGGACGAGGAGCCTGGCACAAGCAAAGCCACGTGCTGCGATTGTGTTGCTAAACAGGGAACCAAAAGGTTCTACAAGGTAAAAAGGGGTGCTCTCCGGACGGTGGAATGCTTGTCGCGGATCCCAGAGAAGGAGAGGACGGTGAAGCAGAAGGCTTCCCTCGAGTGGGCGACGAAAGTCGTGAAGGGGTCTCAAGCTCCAACACAACAGACTACAAAACGTCAACGGTCCCTAGAAGAGACCACCCACCCGGACCCAAAGAAGTTTAAAAAGCGCGGTACTGTCACCACGAAGTCCTTCAGCGAAGTGCTGAAAGGACACCAGGTCATGGCGGTCATAGATCGTAATGACCCGAATGGCAGTATCGCTCCTGAGTGCTGGAAAAAGGTAGAAGTAAGCCTTTCAAGGCTCTACCTCCAGCTTTTGAAGGAATTCCCAGGTGGTTTTCCCTCTTTTCGCGACAGCGGATGGCATCAGGGCCACGTGAAGCTGATTGCCTGCGCGGATCAAAGGTCAGTCGACCTTTATAAGATTGCGATCTCCAGGATAGGGGAAGCATGGCCAGGTTGAGCAACCAGCAGCTCCCGACTAATAATTGGAAGGTTACTAAGGTAGAGGAACCAAGAGGGGATTACCGGTCAATAACCCTTGTGGTGAACGCCGAATCTCTGGCTACTCTAGCGAAATCCAATTGGGTCATGGGCTATGGCTTCTCATCCACAAGCCTTAAGGTCTACAAAAAGGACGAGCAACCGTCTTACACGGATCAAGCGGTATTGAATCCCTCAGGGGTAACTGCTGATCCTGCTGCTGCTGAGGACTCCGCCATGCATACATGCGAAACGCAGTGATTCTATGTCAACTGTGGGGGGTTTGGAGAGTCTCCTAGGGACAACCACACTCAGTGAGGAGGAAGTCCTTCTGGAGTCAGACTCGGAGTCTGAGGCTGATGTCACGGTGGTGGAGGTGAACAGCGCTACAAGTAACAGAGATGCTTCGAAAAGTGCAGATTAACCTGCATCACTCGAAGGCGGCGTCTGCCTGCCTTCAGCTCCGTCTTGCAAAAGGCGGAGTAGACATTGTCCTGATCCAAGAACCCTGGACACACGGGGACTTGGTATGTGGTCTCAGGACTGAAAATTACAGCTTGCTGTATACCGTAAGTGAAGGAAGACCTAGGTCTTGTATCCTCATTAGGAATAATGTTAGCTCATTTATTCTCCCCAATTACAGCAACAAGGATTTAACGGCCGTCTGCCTGGAAACTGGCAAGGGGCGGTACTGGTTGGTATCGGCCTATATGGCGCATGACCATGAGATCCTTCCAGAAGCCAACCTACAGAAGCTTGTTGTGGATGCAAAGGCTCAACGGGTGGCTGTTATTATTGGATGCGATGCCAATGCGCACCATGATATCTGGGGAAGCACGGATGTCAATGAACGAGGTGTGTCATTATATGAATATATTGTAACGACTAACCTTTCTGTATGCAATTAGGGGTCAGAACCCACTTTTATTACTGCTAATAGGCAAGAAGTCCTAGACTTAACCCTTGCCTCCGAATCAATTTTTGATCGGATCTCAAATTGGAGAGTTCTAGAGGAACATTCCTTAATTAATTAATTCAGTTTGATCTTCTAGATAGTCTACCTAGCCCTAAGGCTTTTAGAAATGTCAGGAAAGTAAACTGGGACCTCTACAAGGTGACTGTAGCTAGACTACTACCTCAGAACCCCACAAGCACAAGCACGTGTGACGAAATTGATAGGTCTGTGGAGGTTCTAACGGTTGCTCTTAATAAGGCTCTATTGGTCTCTTGCCCCCTCAGTAGACCCAGGGGGAAACAAAAACCCATATTGGGGGGAGGAAATTAGGGGACTCAGACAAAACTTTAGGAGACTTTTCAACAGCGCAAAGAAGTCTAGAGATAGTGCAGACTGGGCTTTATATAAGGCAGCACTCAGAGCCTTCAAAAGTAAGCTTAGGAAAGCACAGAGAGAATCGTGGAGGAACTTTTGCGGTGACGTAGAAGATATCTCTGAGACGTCCAGGTTGAGGAAGATCCTATCAACTGCTCCAATGGTACCTGGTTACCTGAGGAGGGAGGATGGATCCTGGACTTCTAATAGTAATGAGACTCTAGAGCTTCTTCTGGAGACTCGCTTCCCTGGTTGCTCGAGTACCATTCCGCGGAGAACGAATCCCAGCGGGAATGTAGTTGAAGTCAACTCAGACATAGTCACGAAGCAAAAATTGCAATGGGCTATCCATAGCTTCAAACCATTTAAAGCATCTGGCCCAGATGGTGTAGCTCCAATTGAAATTCAGCAGTCAGAGATTCTTATAATAGAGTGGCTGTTAAAGATCTATAATAGTTGTCTTGAATTAGCGTATATTCCAGACTCATGGAAGCATGTGAGGGTAATTTTTATACCCAAGGCCGGCAAAAGCTCGCACAGCTTCAGGGGACTTAAGACCCATTAGTCTGTCCTCCTTCTGTCTAAAAATCCTGGAAAGGTTGTTAGATATTCATCTGAGGCTCACTATAGACAGACACAAGCTGTCAGTCTCTCAGCATGCCTACGTTAAGGGTAAATCGGTGGAGACCGCTTTACACTCCTTAGTCTCTAGGATTGAGTGCTCCCTGCACAACAAGGAGTTCTCCCTTGTGGCTTTCCTGGACATTGAGGGAGCTTTTAACAATATCAAATCAGACGCAATAATCGGTGCGATGCGAGGCTTGGAGGTGGAACCCGCCATTAGCAGGTGGATTGAAAACATGCTTAGTAGCAGGATAATCAATTCACAGCTGGGGGCGGCGTCGACCAAGAAGTCCGTGTGCAGAGGCACACCTCAAGGTGGAGTTCTTTCACCCCTACTACTCTTCACTAGGAAGTATAAAATTCCTCAATTTATTGCTCCAAAACTAATGGGTGTAGATATTGACCTTGTCGAGGAGGCTAAATATCTGGGCGTGATCCTAGATAGGAAGCTGAATTGGAAGGCCAATATAAGCTAGCGCATTAGGAAGGCTCAGGTAGCTCTGTACTCTTGCAAAAGAGTCATAGGCAAAAAATGGGGGTTACAGCCTAAGGTAGCCTATTGGATATATACAGCTGTGGTACGACCAGTCCTTTTCTATGGGGTGCTTGCTTGGTGGACAGCCCTAAGTAAGTCCACATACAATAGGCTGATAACAAAGGTACAAAGAACGGCAGAGGTATTCATAAGTAGTGCCATTAGAACGACTCCAACGGCAGCATTGGATATTATGCTCAATCTGCTGCCTGTTAGGCTTTTTGGCGAAAAAATGGCTGCAAACTCAGCTATCAGACTAAAAGCTACGCATCAATGGGATGCCAGGAATATAGGTCATGCGTCCATTTTTAGACATTTTGAGGGTATTCCTGGCTCTTTCGATAACATCACACCAATGTACGCCTTCAATGGTATGTGCAAGATCTCCATTCCCTCCAGGGACGAATGGAAGGATGGCATCCCCACTCATGTAGAAGGGGTTCACATCTACACAGATGGATCCAAACTACAGAGTAGGGTGGGAGGTGGTGTATTCTCAGAAGATTTGGATATTAACATGTCCTTTAGGATGCCCGACCACTGCAGTGTTTTTCAGGCAGAGGTCGCGGCTATAGAGGCAGCACTGTCTTGGCTAAGGAAGAAGAAGATATCTGGACTTGATATTTGCATTCTGTCCGACAGCCAAGCTGCTTTGTGCTCCCTGGATTCGGTTATTATCACCTCAAAAGCCGTCAAGAGCTGCCGCAAATCTTCAGACGAGATAGCTAAGCAGACCCGTCTGCATCTGTGCTGGGTTCCCGGTCACAGAGATATTCCAGGGAACTGCAAGGTGGATGAACTTGCCCGTGAGGGTACTACCATACCGATGGAACCAGATAGGTCGCAATTCGGTATTCCTATTGCCACATGTAAGCTCTTAGTAAATACAATATCCTTAGGAACAGCGGGCAGGCGCTAGTCTGAACTTTCAGGATGTAAAATAGCTAGGCAAACCTGGCCAGAGATAAATGTCAAGCGCTCTAAGGACCTACTGGCTCTAAATAGACAAAGCATAGGTGCCGTGATTAGCGTCCTAACGGGACACTGGACTCTAGGCACACACGAGTGTAGGCTGGGGATCGCCTCTAATGACTTCTGCAGGAGTTGTATGGACGAGGAGGAGGAAGAGTCTACTACTCACCTGTTGTGCACGTGTCCAGCTTTGTCCAGAAGGAGCCGCACTTTCCTAGGCGACTACTTTTTGGACTCCTTGGGAGATATCTTAAAAAAAAAGTTAGCTCCATCAACAGCTTCAGTAAAAGCTCCAAATGGCTGGACCTTTGAAAGGGATGGGACCTGCTGTCCCATGCGGTATCACAAAGGGTCAATGTTGGCCTAAGTGCGCCCTTTTCGGGTGGCCGCTTTACCTACCTACCTACCTACCATCTCTTCTCTAACCGCGTGAATAAAGGTTGGCTTTGTACCCTTATTACAAATGTTGACATTTTCACTTAAGATAAAACTTAAGAGAGACTCACCTCTGTTGTTAATGTCCGAGCTTCCCCAGACATAATGGTACGCGTTTGCATTACAACCAATCACATACTGCAGATTGTTGTTGTGGCAGTGCTCAATTAGCCCCTGCACCTCCACGGGAGGTATAATGTTGGAATCACCTGGAAAGTAGGCGGACGCACAAACAATTTCCTGCGCTCCCTTTATGTTGAGAGTTCCACAAGTATAAATCCTGACTAGAATCCTAAATCCTGGCTATTCTGAAATGAGAAATAGTATTAATATCAATCATAATCGCCGCCCTGGGCAGCGAACAGTGATGATAAACCAACTTGCACCCTTTATTTGTACGACCTTTGATTTGGCCGCTAATTATCTATGGCAGTTGTATTAGGGCCATGGATAGGTCTTCGTAAGCGAATCTCTTGCACATGGTGGCCGATGCTCCTTTAGCATGGTTCAAGTTCGACTGTAGAACATTTAGAGTGCTCATTCACGGCGGCTTTCCGCAGGGGGTTTCTGGAGCCTCGCGCCCCTAGGACCCTTGTTTTTGTTGTCTCTAAGGCCCCCAGTATGCTTTTTCGTGTTGAGGAGCTTTCGGCGCATGCCATACTGCGGCATCGGGTTTTTGTTGTTGTTTTTGCGCCTGCCATTTCTCTTTGTCTTTCTAGCATGACTTTGCTAGTCGATCGTTTGTTAGCGTCCGCTTCGTTGGACCTTGTGTCACCAGCATGCCCTTCAACACCGATCTCGAGACCAATTTTTCGCGGCCATTGCATTCTGCGTCCCAATGATCGCAAGAATTTTCTCATTTGGAAGCTTAGTGCTCTGTGGGAAGGAGCGTCTGAGCACATACGCTTTTGGAAACTTTGATTCCTCAACGAGCGTCATTTCCAAACAACATTTCCATTTTATTAGGCCGATGTGTTTTCTCATCCAATTTGAGCATAGGAACAGTAACCATCTGTTTCTGTGTCCTAGGCCCTCAAACACTTTGTCGTTATTGTCGTCGACCTCTATCATAAAATCGATAACCGTGTCTTGAATTAGAACCAACTGTTCTGTTATTAAATCAGTCGGAAACATTCCCAGCCGAATGATGCTAGCCACCTGACTAAACTTTGGCTTTCCTACATAAGGTGACGTTTTAGTCTTCTTGACATATGACGTTTCTATTGGGGACTCTTCTGAGCGAGCCCTTTTCGCCGTGGACTTACTCTAAGCAATCTCTAGAGCCTTTTCCCTAGAGTGACCACGTGTCATGGCTTGCTTGAAGTGTCTCTTCTCTGCCGACATAATTTTTATAAAGTGTTTTTTTTTGTTCAGATTATTTAGGTCTAGACCAATCACCGTGCGCCCAGATTTCTCAAGGGTTACACTTTTTTTGTCACCACACAGTGTTTCGATGTCAGAAGAGGTGGTGGCATCGAACCCCAAAGATTCATTTGTTACAACTGCAGTCAACACCGTAGATGATGATGCAGAGCATTGTTGGACAACTACACTTGCCAACATAGAGTTTGCTGTGGATTGGCTAGGTGCATGTCCGAAAACTCTGCATGCAACCGAAGAGGAGTTCTCCAGCTCAAAAGCTGACTCGGTCGAAATGACCGACGATGATTGCCATCATTTGTGTTTTGTTTTTTTTTCCTTTTGTTAGGTCCATACAATTCTCACGAGTATTTGGGTATAGAGGTTACCCACGGCAGAGCCCTTGTACCGTAGGAAGGCACTTAATTAAAACCATAGGTCACCAGGTATCCGCAGTTCACATATTCGAGACTAACTGGTGGCCACGCATCCGTCGGCATATGCTGTTCCATCTTGGGTCCTAACCCTCTCTTAAGCTTTATCTTAGCTAGTCGCACATCAGATGACAAATGTGTCCCATTAATTATAGCACGTCACCAGTCCCCCAACGCGCACCTGTTTCCAACCGTCACCACAGGTTATAGATCAGGAATCCATCATACACTCAATTACTGCACATACCTAAGTACATCATCGTACCCTTGAGTTACCTGCGGCTCTGGCAGCCTTCAAGGACATAGCAAGAGAGACCTTGATCCAACATTATCTAAAGTAAAATAAGCAATACTAACTGGTACCTTAAAAAAACTGCAAGGGGAAGGATTTGAGATGTTTCGCAAGAAAAATAATGAACTTACTGTAGATTCCGATTGTATATTATGGGGAAATCGAAAAGTAATACAACAGAAATTAAACAATCGTTTTAGAGCTGAACTACATAGGTCTAATTTACGAATAGTCAAGACGAAAGGCTTAGCAAGATCTTTTTTTTGTAGCCTAAAATCGACAAAGATATTGAAGACTTCATAAACAATTCCGTTCCCTGGCAAGAACTCATGCCAAGCCCAAACATTTATTTCATGGCAACCTACTGAGTAGTACCTAAGTATTTATAACAAAGAACATTATGTCTGCTTTCACTGTAAATATGATGAGAGTATTGTTCTGTCGATATGGTTTAGTAGATACTATAGTAACTGACAATGTACGCCAATTTACATCGAAAGAATTTGTATCGATGAACAACATCAAACACATATTAACCGCATCTGGTCATCCTTCAGGCGGAGATTTTTGTAAAAACAGTTAAAAAAACAATTTTTTCAAACCTAAAAACATACAAAAACTTACCCGTTGAAACTATAATGAATCGTTTCTTATTTGCCCACACAAATTCCAAACACTGCACCACACGAGAATCGCCTGCTAAAATATTTTTCAGTAGATCAATCAAAACTCGGTTTAATTTACCTCGCTCTCCATTGATAAAAGATAAAATATCAGAATCACAGTATAAGAGTCATTTGTTTGACAAAGGAAGACGCAATGTACATTTTGCAAATGGCCATATAGTTTTTTTCCAGATACATCCGAATAAACATGCATGGTCTTGCGCAACAATACAGAATCAATTAGGACCTAAATCATATCGCAGCATGTACTGTAAGGAGCATAACTCTTAATGATTTATCCTCCTACATAACATATTGGCACCACTCGCAAAATGAGGAGATCACCAGTTACCCGACACTGGTGAGTCACTTTTACCATCACGCCACTGCCTTGCAACAAGAAAACTACCCGGTGCTGAACATATGGCAGCTATCGGGAAGAAAAAGAAGACAACGTGGAAACACGTGGAGGAGAACCACGCGGTGCTGAAACATATGGCAGCTTTTGGGAAGAAGAAGAAGACCAAACCACGCCATGCATTGTGTGCAAGTAGCCACTGCGCTATACTCGTATAAAGAGCAGCATCGAGGTGCTCAGTCTCTTTTTCATCATACAGCGGCGCAAGCAAGATCTTTTTGACACCCAGCAGCGGCAGTGACCAGACTTCTTTTCATCGAACAACAGTGCAACCCAGAACTTTTCTTCTTCGAACAACAGTGCAACGCAACCAAGAACAGCTCGATTATTTATTGAACAACAGCGGAGGCGTGAACGCATAGTCTACACGGAGCGCAATAGCAGTGACGTGACGTTTCTGACGATCTGAGCGAGATAGTCACTCGCGCCGAACGTACACATTTACCTGAGCGAGTTAGTCTGTCGCGCCGGACACATACTCCACTGAGACGCGAGTTACGTTAATTAAATGCTGAGAGAACTTCGGTTCAACGTTGCTTTTATTACGGAGTTTAACTTAAAACTAAACTAATAATTTTAAATTACTTTCGCCGAATCCTTATAGTAACTTACTTACATCGATTATTTGTTATCGCTGCTGTAGGCACAAAAGTATTTTCCAAAGTTATGTAGGATGGGAGAAAGAGAGGTAAATGTCTATAACCACCAATAAACAGAGTGCAAAGCCGTAGCTGAATAAGTGCTAATGCACTGAGAATTGCAGACGTTGCATTGTTTATGTCATTGCACTTCAGTTAATTTATGTGATTGTACTGATCGTACTGACTTTGCTTTTTGGATTGTTTATGTCATTGCACTTCAGCTGATTTATGTCATTGTACTGATCGTACTGACTTTGCTCGTTGCAGTTGAGAATGGTCTCGAATGGATATATGAGAGAGAATTGGAAAATGCATAAACGGCTTTGGTGGTCATTTGTGAGATTCATACTTGATAAGAATGATATCTCAGTTGACGTTTGGTGTTAGATTAGAGTTCGCATCAACTGCTGGCGTAACTCCTCCCCCCTTAGTTTGAGGACACTCCTGAGGCATCATATTTTTTATCTTTACTTGTAGGTTTTTGTGCTTACAAGTCAACGTTACAATAAATATTATAATGACAATTATAATTATTACTAAAGTGCTTCCAAATGCATATTTTTCGTGCTTGGAATATTAAATTTCACTGATTTCTTTCAGATTTTGAATTTTTTCTAGAATTAAGTTGTCAAATGTTAGCTTTTTATTGGAATCTTTAATGCTGTCTAAATAATTTGGTATCGTGAAACTTTGTTTAAACTGTCTTTCTGCATTTTGTATCTTATTATTATTTATAATGGTTGAACAGTTGTTGAAGTTAAATAAATAATTTCCATTTAAAATTAATTTACATTCGTCACAAGTATTTGAGAAATTTGCTAAATGTTGGTTTTTTGCTAGTAAAATTCCATTATTTAATTCTATATTTTCGGAGATGTTATTAAATATGTGCATGCAGTTCTTTTTCATTATACAGTTTTTACATCTTCTTAAATTTTTAATATATCTGTCTCCTACATAATTGTATATCGCTTTTGTTAAAATTAACGCTTTAAATATTATTACATTGATTCCGTTGATCCGTTTTTTCTTCCCTTTCCTTATTTTTTAATATTTTGTACTCGCTCGCAACACGTTTTTGTAATTTTCTCCTTAATTAATTTATTAAATAAATTTGATATTGCAACATAACCCATAGAATATAATTGTTTTATCTGTTGATCGCACTACCCCAGTGCTCACGAGCAACAAATAACATTGTTTTCGCATGGATAATAAAACACTTGGCGCCGGACCAAATTCAACAATAGAAGATTCAGCTATTGTGGCAGACACGGACAACTCTGTTGATTTTGAGGTTAGCCCTTTTGAGAACAACCCAGCAGAAAACCGAATACAAACATCTTCAGTACCAGCAGTGGCAAGTATGTCCAGGATGACAGAGACAAGGTCGTACCAAATACATCGTTTCATTGCGGGCACAACTAAAGAGCCAGAAAATAATGCTGATGCTTGGGAAGAAAAGGATGCAGAAGCACAGGCATTCATCATGCGAGGTTTGAAGTTGGAGCAGCTCAAATATTTAACTGACTGCTTCACGGCTGCTGATATGTGATCAAGGTGGAAGACGGTACATTCAGAGAGGAGCGAGCAATCTGTGCAGGTATTATTAGAAACATTTATCAACTGCAAGATGGAGACAAACGAAACTATGGAAAATTTTATTGCCAGAATCACGTCGCTCACGCAAAGGCTGAAAGACATGGATCTCGAGCAAAAGTATCCCAGTGGTGATTGCAAAGATTTTAGGCAGTTTACCAACAGAGTTCGATCATGTGCGAACTGATCGAACGTTTGACTGATCACTTAGTCAACGAACCCATGGTGGTCTGAGTGAGCTGGTCCTTGAACTGGCTGCCACATTAACCTAACCTAACCTAGTCAACGAAGAGTCTCTACTTAACTTCCGTTCAAGAGAGAGCAACAACAAAAACAATACTTCTGCACCTAGTGCTGCCTACAGCGCTGCTAGTAACAGCTACAGTAACAAGACCAACAATTCATCAAAGCGCGTTGGGAGATGTAATTATTGTCATAAACCTGGGCATTGGGCAAGAGCTTGTTTTAAGAAAAAAAGAGAATCCAAAAATAAACAAGAGACTGGAAATCAAAAGAGAGGCGAAGGGCATTCGCTCGTGATGGAGAAAACAAATAATGAAGGAGAACAGTTAGCATCAACAAGTGATAAATCATATTTATTTATGCTGATGTATGCTAATTCGAAAAATAAGACGAAAAACGTATGGTTCGCAGATTCTGGTGCCATAGATCACATGTCGTTCCAGAGGGAGCTGTTTAAAAATTGTGTGCCATTTTCGGCAGGTAAATGCTACGTATGCATTGGTGATGGCAGTAAGCTCAGTGTACAAGGAACTGGTGACATCGAAGTAAGAACAAACAATAGTCGTGACATTGGCGCAATACACATTTTAAAAGATGTGCTGCTAGTTGAAGAGCTTGATAGAAATTTTGTTTCTTTCTTGCTTGCTACTGAAAAAGGTATGAAAGTCGTTTTCGAGGACAGTGCTGAGTGTGTACGTTTCATGAAGGGCAACCAAGTTATTGCTGATGGAGTACGTCACGATAGGTTATATAAAATGAATTTACATGTAGCGCATACAAACGAATTGAATGCCGCATCATCGTCGTCGGAGTCGCTGAAGTTATGGCATGAACGCTTAGGTCATGTAAATTTTGAAACGCTACGGGAAATGAACAACAACAAAATTGTTAATGATCTCAAAATTTACAGCACAGGCGATGAGACACCGTTCTGTGAGAGCTGTGCCTATGGTAAGCAACATCGTCTGAGTTTCCCGAAATCTGGTGCAAGGAGATCAAACATACCGGGTGAGACGTTCCATGTAGATTTGTGTGGAAAAATGAGCGAGCCATCTATTGGCCGCGCAAGTTATTTCAGGTTATTTAAAGATGATTTTTCCAGATATTGTTTTGTATATTTTCTGAAGAGCAAAACAGATGTAATAACATATCTTATGCAGTTCTATGCTGAGGTCCAAGCAGATGGTCACATTATTAAGAAGCTGCGGACAGACGGCGGGCTTGAGTTTTGCAACGACTCTGTAAAGCAATTTCTCTTGGCAAAAGGCATTAAGCATGAAGTTTCTACACCTAGAGCGCCAGAGCAAAATGGATTTATTGAGCGTCAAAATCGAACTGTGGTCGAGAGTGCTAAAGCCATGCTGCATGAGAGGCAATTGCCATTGTATTTATGGGCAGAAGCCACACAAACTGCAGTTTATTTGAAAAATAGAACAGCATCTAACGTCATTGATGGCGCCACACCCTATGAGAAATGATTTGGTGTAAAACCTTCAGTCAAATACCTCAGAGTTTTTGGCAGTGACGTTTATGTACACATTCCAAAGGATCAGCGAACAAAGTGGGAAAAGAATTCTATGAAATGCGTAATGATTGGGTATAATGATGAGAGCAAAGCCTACAGAATTTTCGAACCAGAAGGTAGGCGAGTGTTAATACGCAGAGATGTTATATTCTACGAAAGTCGTACGCAACTGCATGATGTCACAGAAATATCCAGCAGCGAACAAGAAGAACAACAGTTCAAACAAACAGAAATTACGAAAGACCAACAAAATTCTGAAAACAACAAGAAAACATCCAAAAATTCGAGGCTACCGTTACCACGGAGCCCACATAGCACAAGATCAGTTTCGAAATTGAAAGGCAATAATGGTGTGGAGTCTGGAGTCGTGGCAGAGGTGTGCGTTTTACGTTTTGAGCCGGAATGCTTAGAAGAAGCACTTGCGAGCGACAATCGCAATCAGTGGTTAGCTGCAATCAAGGAAGAGATCAACGCACTCAACAAGAACAAAACATGGGTGTTGGTGCCACGCACGGAAGATATAAATGTCATCACAAATCGTTGGGTGTTCAAGGTGGAGTACAAGGCAAATGGCGAGATCGATAAATACAAGGCTAGGTTAGTGGCCAGAGGGTGTTCGCAGAGATATGGCATCGACTATGGCGAAATTTTTGCACCTGTTGTGAGATATGATTCGGTGCGGATTTTACTTTCAATAGCTGCAGCCTATGGTATGGAAATATATCAGTTCGACGTAAAGACCGCCTTTCTTCATGGTGTGCTGGATGAAAATATATATATGGAGCAACCGTATGGTTTTGAGGAAGACGATCGCGAATGTCATTTACAAAAAGGCCTGTATGGTCTAAAACAAGGCTCACGTCAATGGAATAAGAGAATTGCCACGTTTTTGTTGAACCTTGGTTTCACGCAATCATGCGTTTTTATTAAAAATGTTGATGATACTACGACATATCTTGCACTTTATGTCGATGACGGTCTAGTATGTGGCAACGATATTCATTACAACAAAAACTTACTGAATGAACTTAATAATGAGTTTGAGATTACTTTCAGAGAAGCTGAATTTTTCGTTGGTTTCCAGATTCAGAGAGACAAAGCAAAGAAGAAATTGAAAATCTATCAGGGGGCATACGTAAACAAAATTTTACATCGTTTCAACCATACTGACTGTCACCCCATGTCTACACCAGCTGATCCGACAATCAAATATACGAAGAGCAGTGACGTCACAAACCCCAAACAATTTCCCTACAGGGAAGCCGTTGGCTCATTGCTTTACCTCACAATATGCACTCGTCCAGACATCACATAAATTGTTGGCATACTCAGTCGATACATGGAACAACCAGATACTATACATTGGCAAGGTATAAAGAGAGTTTTTAAATATCTCAAAGGCTCTATCGATTATGGAATTACATACAATTTCAACATAAGTCGCAACCAAATAACATGCTATTGCGATGCTGATTGGGGTGGCGACGTCGACACGGGAAGAATTACGACCGGTTGGATAGCAATGCTGAACGGGGGCCCAATGGCTTGGTGCTCGCGCAAGCAGAGCGTAACAGCAACTTCTACAACAGAGGCAGAGTTCGTCGCATTATGTGCAGCAACAAAGGCAATGATTGTTATAAGACGATTGCTAGGTGAAATCGGTTGCACTCAAACCGAACCAACTCCGATCAAATGCGACAACCAACGAGCCATTACACTAGTTAAAACTCCAGAGGCATCGAAGAGGACAAAACATATCGACATCCAATATTTCTACACCTGCGATATGCAACGCAACGACGAGATAGATGTGCAGTATATACCAACGACCGAGCAGTTAGTTGATCCATTAACTAAGACATTAACCAAAGACAAATTTAAATACTTCGTAGATAATTTTGGATTAACACATTGAAATTTATTTTTATTCTGAATATTAAAAGCGAGAGAGAGTGTTAAAATTAACGCTTTAAATATTATTACATTGATTTTCGAACAAATTCTAAATGTCTTCTATCTTTCATTTCTTTACATTTTTGTAAACTTCCGTTTTTTCTTCCCTTTCCTTTTTTAATCTTTTGTACTCGCTCGCCACACGTTTTGTAATTTTCTCCTTAATTCATTTATTAAATAAATTTGATATTGCAACATAACCTATAGAATACGAGTATAATTGTTTTATCTGTCGATCGCACTGCACCTCGAGCATATTTTAATCAATATTTCAACAGCTTTTTCATATTTGACAATTTCTTGCGGTTCAAACATATATTCTAAATTATGGTTATCTGCCATTGGGTACAGTAATATTCTTTGTAGAATAATAGTATCTTTTGGTATTCTTATAACAAATATAATATTTTTATTTTGGTCTAGAATTGTGCTTAATTTTATACTTTGTAACTTATAAGTCGATTTTGTATTCCTCTATTTCCTCGTTTGTTAGTAAATTGCTATGAATAGTGCAAGTCTATCAGATGCAATGTTGTACTGTATATGGTCTATGTTATCTTGTAGAATTTTTATCTTTAATATGAAGTCTTTATATAGTGTTTGTCTGTATAGTGTACTTGATTGACCACTAATGTCATTAAGTTTGTTCTGTATTAGTATTCTGTCTTTATCGATTGCGTTTTTCAATATGGAGAAGGTTTCGTTCAAGTTTTGGTTAATTTTTATCTGACTGTTAAGGTTTTGTATAGAATTGTGATTGTTTGTGTCAATTACTTTCCTTGTCCTTCTATTTCTTGCCTGTCTTCATCATTCATTGTTCCATAAAGCCATTTTTGTGCAGTACCCATGAAATTAAATAGTCCAGGTTTTTCTCGTTGTGGAATTAATGTATAGATTTTGTTTCGGGTGTTATTTAATTGTATTTCTAAAGCAATAGATTTTTCTAGTAGGTTTGATTTTCGTATGGATTTATAAAGTGTAGTATTGTATCGTAGTTTTTAATGAGAGCGACGTTGTCTATTGTTGGTTCGGTGTAGCCCAAGTTGGTTTCTATCTTTTCTATTAGCAGTTGTGTGTGGCCTACATTCGGTGTCCACAGTATCAGGAATAATATTAACATCCATTTTACCTGCAAATTTAGTTTCTCTTTTAATATTGGATGTATGTATATTTCCTAGTGCTTTCTTAGTATATTTTGGTTCTTCCTTATGCCTCACACTTTTATAAATTTTGATGTAGCCTTCTGATATATTTTCTGAATAGTGTTCTCTGTTTGTGTGGTGTTTAATTATGTACCTAGTTCTTTCTTTAATGGAATTTGTATAAATCTGACTTTTGACACACTTCCCTTGTTGAACATTAATTGGTAGTTCCTTTATTGTTGAGTCTTTTATGCTAAGTTGCTTGTTTTCGATATTTAGAATTCTTATTCTCTCTGCTAATGTATTGTGTAGCCGCCCGATATCAGAGTTTCCTGTGTGGTTGTTTGCTTTTACTAAATGAAGTTCTATGTTCTCGTTTCGTAAGTAGTCTTCCACATTCATACTTTTAAATTCATTATCTGTGATTAGTTTCTTAAAATTACCCTTTTGTGATGTGAGATGTCTTAGTTTTTCAATAGTTGTGTGTTTCTATCTTCAAGGTAATATGCGGTGGCGAACTTAGAGAATCTGTCGATAAATGTCAAAAAAATTGCTTTTGAGTTTGTGTATACGTCAATATGTATTATTTGGCTAATGTCTGTTGGAGTCTCTGTCATTTTAAATATTTCTTTGATAAGGTACATATTATATTTTACGCGGTTGCAAGTATCACAATTGTTTATGTGTTTCTGAACCACATTTTTTAGGTTAGGGTAATATATATATATTTTTTTTGAGGCCTTCATAATTTTCATTAATTCCAGTATGTCCTGTTTCGCATTTGTGGTATTTTTGTATTTGTTTGTAGGTGTCATCTTCATTGTCCATATCTTTTGCATGGTAGGCACATCTTACGAATTTTAAATTATTTTCGGAACGCTCTTTTGTTTTATGTTCAAATGTTTTAAAATCGTTGTCACTTAACTCTGAGTAAACTCCTATTTTTCCATTTCCTGTGTGGTGCTTGAAAATATGAGATATGTTACGTTGTAGGTCAGCTGCGCTTAAACAAATTTTCTTAAGCCATGTTTGATACTAAAGTCCTGTGTTTTGTCGTTTGTAAGTATGATTTGTATTTCAAATGTATTCAGTACAGTATCTAATGTTGGTATAGGTTGTTAGAGTATTGTATATCTGGATGCTCAATACCTGGTTCTTGACTGTGAACTTCTATTGTGTTGATTTCATTTCTGTCTGCATTAACACGGCTTAAAAAATCTGCTACTTTATTATCGCCTCCTTGTAATCCATATTTATATTGTATTCTCCTAGTTTTAAAAGCCATCTTTGCAATCGAGGATGAATGTCTTTGCCTTTTGTTTTAGCATGTAACCATTTTAAGGATTGGTGGTCTGTTGCCAATTCAAAATTTACTCCATAAATGTATGGTCTGAAGTAATTGGTAGCCCACACGATTGCTAGTAATTCTTTTTCCGTGGTTGAGTAGTTTCTTTCATGATCGTTTAATGTTCTGCTAGCGTAGCAAATAGGGTGATTATTCTGTTGAAGAATATAGCGAAAATGCTAGCATAGGTAACTACTTTAAATTTGTTGTTAAAGTCAGTATATTTTAATATGGGTGCTTCCGTCAATATTAGTTTTAGTTTTTCAAAGGCATTTATATAGTTTGAGTCGTTTATGTTTGATTTGCTGTTCTTTTTGAGGTATTGAGTCATTGGTTGAGCTATTTGGGAATAGCCTCGTATAAATTTGCGACAGTAGCCAGTTCCCAAGGATGATTTTATTTGTTTTGTTGTTCGAGGCAATCTAAGGTTTAAAATAGTTTCGATTTTCTTTGGATTAGGTTTGACGCCTCCCAAATATTCGGTCTCTTTTGAAAAGAATTTGCATTTATCAAATTGACTTTTTAGGTTATGCGAACGTAATTTCTCGAATATTTTCCTAATACTACTTACATGTTCGCCTATGGTTGTGCTAAACACCAATATATCGTCCATATATACTACGCAGATCTTGTTTATGAATTCCTGTAATACCGAATTCATAAGGCGTTGAAAAGTTGATGGGGCATTTTTCAGATCAAACGGCATTCGTACGTACTCATAATGTCATATAGGTGTGGAAAAATCAGTTTTCTTCCTGTCCTCCTCTTTTACTAAAATTTGGTGGAAGCCTTTTGCCAAGTAAAGGGATGTGAAATACTGAGCCCTGCCTAATTTATCCAAAATGTGGTCAATGTTGGGAATAGGAAACTTGTCATCGGTTGTTATTTCGTTCAGTTTCCTATACTCGATCACTATGCGCCATTTTTTCTTTTCAGAGTAGTCAGTCTTCTTGGGTACAATCCATAGGGGACTATTATAAGGTGAATTACTTCCCTTTATAATAAATTGTTGAAGCATATCTGCAATTTGGGTAGATATCTATTGCTCGTGGATTTGCGGGTACCTATATATTTTTGAATATACTGGCTGATCATTTTTCGTGTTGATTTCGTGTTTGATTCCAGTAGTGTTTGTTAGATAGTCACCATCTTTATAAAATAGGTCATTATAAGAGTTTATAAATTAAATGCCTTGATTCTTCAGAATTCAAAGATTTGGTACGTTGTGACATATCTTCGTCTTCGAAGCTGTTAGAATCTAATTGATGTATTTCTTCAAATTGAAATGGACAAGCACTTATACATTTTATTTTGTTGTTATTGATTAACAGCACTTCCTCTCTCATATCCACAACTGCTCCTAATGGTCTCAGTAGATTTTGGCCTAATATTGCGTCGAATTGTTTATTAAAAAATATTGTAATTTTCCAAACCACATTTGCATCTTCATTAAATTCACTAGGTAAAGCAGTTGTAATTTGCGTGTCAATCAGCGTTTGGTTGCTGAGTGAATTGAATTTTATTGATGCTGTTAGTTTTTCCCTCCTATATTGTGGTAATTTTCTGTCATCGAGTAAGGATGTTGATGATCCTGTATCTATTAGACACCTAATTGTGTCGTTGCCTATCGACAAGATTACTATAGGTAAGTACGTTTGTGAGGCGTTAAGGGAAAATTTACTTCATGATCCATGTGGTTTACGTTAGTGAACCTTGATTCTCTCCGATTATTGTAACCCTGTCTAGGATTATTTTGTTGTCTGTTTTGGCCATTATATTGTCTTTCATCGTGCTGTCGCATTTGTCTTTGGTTATTTTGTACTTGGTTGTATTGTCTGTATTGTCCTGGATTATTTTGTCCGTGGTTGTATTGTGTGTATTGTCCTGGATTATTTTGTCTGTGGTTGTATTGTGTGTATTGTCCTGGATTATTTTGTCCGTGGTTGTATTGTCTATAGCTAGTGTTAATATGTTTGAAATTATTGTGTACTGTGGAAGTATGACTATTGGCATCCCTAATCATTCCTGAACTTTCTAGCAAGTCGAATGCACTCCGTAAGTTTGTTATATTTTTGTTAAGTATTAGTGTTGCTAAGTTAATGTTAATGTTATTTATAAAGGTTCTTAATATTATGCCCTCATTATTTGCTGGGCTAAATTCTACGGGCTTATTTAAGTCGTATTCATACTTTTCATTAAGTTTACTAAAATATTTCTTAGCTCTAAATAATAGGATCTTACTTGAAAGTTTTTTGTTGAGATGGCTAGCTGGTACAGCTGGTGGTACGTCTCCTTCACTCCAAAGTTGGTTATAAGTGCGTCCTTTATGTCGTCCCAAGAGGCGTTAGATCCCAAGGTTCTGATAACATCTAAGGCAGGTCCTTGTATTTTATTTATGATGGTCCTCGAGAAAATGTACGCCTTCATTTGCGGGTTACCGTCCAGTAATGGTAACAACGTATCCACTTCTCGTAGAAATGAAGAAAGTGCATAATGTCCAGTCCCCGTGAACTCGTGTATCCTTTGCGCATCCTTCAGAAGGTCGTTCGGTGTAATGGTTGTCGGCAACGGTGATGCTGGTCTCACTGCTGGTATTGTTTGCTGCATTGTTTGTACAAATTCCTCCTGCGACATCTCTAATCTGGTGTTGGCCTCTGCTTGTATGTCTTCTTCCATGACGGGAGTTCGAATTTTCTGGATCTAGTTTCTATTGGCAGAGAAGGGATGAGGAATAACACCCTATAAATGCCAGTTAGTGCAGCAGCAGGCGACGCTTCAACAGAGTTTGTTTTTTCAGAGGATATTTCTTCACCAACAACTCCCACTTTGTAGAATCTTTCAAGGAAACATATGATTCCAGTCTTTCAATATAAGGAGATGATACGCGCGCGCTGAAGCTGCAAGATGAAATTTAAAAAAAAGAAGAAGTAGCGCGGTGTGTTGGAGCAATAATCAAATGCGCTACAAAATCAATCGCTCCAAAAACAGCAAGAAACCATATATATATATATATATATATATATATATATATATATATATATATATATATATATATATATATATATATATATATATATATATATATATATATATATATATATATATATATATATATATATATATATATATATATATATATATATATATATATATATATATATATATATATATATATATATATATATATATATATATATATATATATATATATATATATATATATATATATATATATATATATATATATATATGTATATATATATATATATATATATATATATATATATATATATATATATATATATATACAGTGAAGTCTCGCTAATCCGAAGCACCTTTAATCCGAATATCCAGTAATCCGAACTGCAATTTCAAGTGCATTAGAGATTCTACAGTCCGAATTGGTTGCAACTCTTTAATCCGAATTGATTGTTTTGTTTCTTTTTTATTTAAATTTTGTCAATAACAAACAATAACTCATGGTTTCCAAAGAAAAAGTGCCGCTAGAACTTGTGGTGAATGCTGTTTTTACAGAAATGTATGTGTGCGTGTATGTCATATTGACTCTGTTAGGTCATATCAGCTCATCTCTTAGTTAAATAATTCTCTAACACACTGTGCCTGCGTCGTTTTGTTCATAAAAATGACATCTTCTCACTCATTGCGCTGTGTCTGTAAATAGCCTATAACAACAACAACACTGCAGTGGTTCATAGGCAGTCGACGACATTTCACTAATCGCTTATTCCTTTTTTTGTGCTATTTGTTTTTATCGAATAACGATAAACGATCGTACAGGTTGTTTGATCTCATTAAATTTTTTAGCTCGTGACGATCGGTTGGTTTATTATTGTAATAAAATGTCTGTAAAAAGAGCTCATAAAACGTTATCAATTTTGGAAAAATTAAAAGTGATTGAAGACTCGAAAAACGGTTTAACTGGGAAACAATTGGCAAAAAAATATGGTGTGGGGGAAGCTACAATATGCGATATAAAAAAACAAAGCGGAAGGTTTAAGAGGTGGGTAAATCACATGTAAAAAGTAAATTTGTAGCTTAATGGTTACCTCTACAGCTTCGCTCTCCTCATAAGCTGCTAAAAATTCGCCGAACTCTGAAACCTGGAGAGCATAAGGATTTCGAACGTCAATTGTTTTCATGGTTTGAAAAGCGACGATCCAGGAATGTGCCAATGTCAAAAGAAATAATATGCGCAAAAGCGAAGGTATTGTTCGTTCTCCTATATGGATCTGAAAGGCAATTTAATGCAAGCACGGGGTGGTACCAAAAATTCAAGAGGAGATTCTCTATACGCGATATGAAAATATGCGGTGAAAAATTGTCAAGCCGACCAGACCTAATACCACAATTTAGAAGCGATCTAAACAACATTGTTACCTCTCTGGATTTGGTCGATTCTCAAATTTATAACGCGGATGAATCAGCTCTTTTTTGGAAATTGTTGCCGGACATTGGTACATGCAAAAGAAAAATCTGCTCTCGGAAGGAAAATGTGCAAGGAGAGAGTTACTTTCCTTTGCTGCGCTTACAAATCCGGACTTCATAGACTCGATATTGTTGTCATAGGAAAGTCGCGTAACCCGCGCTCGTTTAAACGTCAACCCCCCGTGGAATATTACTCATCCAAAAACGCTTGGATGACTTCGAACATTTTTCTGGAATGGTTCCATAAATCTTTCGTTCGAGAAGTAAAATTATATCAAGCTGCAAATAATTTGCCAGAAAAAGCAATTCTGATTATAGATAACGCTCGATGTCACACAAGTGCGGAATTGTTGTCAGAGTGCGGAAATTACAGAACTATTTTCTTTCCACCCAATTGTACCAGTTTAATTCAACCAATGGACCAAAATGCTATCAGGCTAACAAAAATGCATTATAAAAAGGGTCTTTTATGTGAAGTTGTGAATTACAAAGAGGAAGACTATTCACAATTTTTAAAAGGTTTTACCATTAATGATTGCTGCATTTTACTGAAGCTGTCTTGGCACAAGGTACATAGAACCGCATTATCGTCATGCTGGTCTAAACTTTTTCCAGAAGAGTGGAACTCTGAAGAAAACTTACCGTTAGCTGTGCTACGCGAAGGACATATAAATGGTATACATTTTATTACGCAGACGTTCAACACGATCTTACAAACAAATATTACTGAAGCTGAAGTTGAGGATTGGATTAACGAAATAGAAGAGCTCGACGCAGTTGACCTATCATCGACGGATAGTGAAGAAGGCGTAGACAGCAATAACACGCCAACGGTCTCCCGAGTAAATAGCAGAGATGCTATACAGAGCTTTAATACTTGCATCAAATGGGCCGAAGAGAATGATGTCAGTACGGAGAATATTCTGGTGCTAAAATATCTAAAAATCTCGGCAACAGAAAAATCCGTTGCCGAATGTTCGTCAATCACCGTTACTGACTTTTTCAAGAAAGCATGTTAAGTGTTTGTACTATTTATAGTTTTATTTAAATACAATTAAATTGAATTGCATTTTTGTCACGAAGACCATTTAATTTTTATTAAAAAAACACTTTTTTAATACATAATCTATTTTTCATATACATGTACTATGTATCTTAATTTGTTTTAAATAAATGGAAGACATTCCAATTAAAAAAAATTATTGATTTTTTAGTCCTGTAATCCGAATTTTTCGATAATCCGAATCAGGGTCTGCAATCAATTATTCGGATTAGCGAGACTTCACTGTATATATATATATATATATATATATATATATATATATATATATATATATATTATATATAATATATATATATATATATATATATATATATATATATATAAATAATATATATATACTATATATATATATATATATATATATATATATATATATATATATATATATATATATATATATATATATAAATATTATAGATATATATATATATATATATAAATATTATATATATATATATATATATATATATAATATATATTATATATATATATATATATATAGATATATATACGAGGTGTAATAAAAAAATAACGTTATTTTCATCTTTTCGTGAGTTACGTATGTTCGATGTTCGCATTTATTTTTTCTGTTATGTTGGTACACATGTCTGTTATATATGTTGGCAATACCAACCATTTTGGATTGTCAGTTTGTTTTGACAGATAAAAGGTTAGTCGTGTTTTGGTGTGCTCTTCGATTTGTACTATTCAAAAAAATGGATCAAAGAAATGGAAGTTTTGTGTAAAAAATGAAATTAAATGCGCAAGGACATTTGAAATGTTGACTGTGGCCTTGGCGAGTCTACTATGAGCAGAACACAAGTTCAATTGTGGTATAACCGGTTTAAGGAAGGCCGAGAAGATGTCAATGACGATGCTCGTCCTGGTCGCCCGAGCACGTCAACAACCGATGAAAACATTGACGCAGTGAAGAAAATGATTTTGGATAATCGTCGAATCACTATCAGAGGGGTTGCTGATGATGTTGGTATATCGTTCGGCTCATGCCAAGCAATTTTTACGGATGTTTTAGGCATGAAACGTGCGGCAGCGAAGAGATTGCTCAAAAATTGCTAAATTTTGAGCAAAAACCACGTCGCATGGACATCGCTCAGGAGCGTTTTGGCCAAAAACAAAACCGTTATCATGCCTCAACCACCGTATTCACCGGACTTGGCCCCCGCTGACTTTTTCCTCTTTCCAAAACTGAAGACACCGATGAAAGGAAAGCGTTTTGCTACGATTGAGGAGATAAAAGAAAAATCGAAACAGGAGCTGTTAGCGATACCAAAAAAAGCGTTTCAGAAGTGTTTCGAGGATTGGAAAAAACGCTGGCATAAGTGTAGTATATCTGCGGGGGATTACTTTGAAGGGGACAAGATAGTGTTTGATGAATAAAGAAATACTTTATTTTTTGATCACACCTCGTATATATAGATATATATATATATATATATATATATATATATATATATATATATATATATATATATATATATATATGTATATATATATATATATATATATATGTATATATATATATATATATATATTTATATATATATATATATATATATATATATATATATATATAGATATATATATATATATATATATATATATATATATATATATATATATATATATATATATTATTTATATATATAAATTACTAAATATAAAAATGAACTATTTATTTTTATTTCGCTGTGACCTGCTAGAAGAAATTTGAAAAGAGCACATGGTGGCATAATTTTGGACCAATAATCACTTTCCCTACAAAAACAATCGCGCCAACAACATCAAGAAACCATAAATAAACAAATAATTAAATCACAAATTGTAACGAACTTTTGGGAGCCGGGGTAAACCTCAGCTACTCCAGGGCTCGTCAAAAGAATGAAACTTCCTGGTTCACAGTAGTTCTTGGATTTTTTAAACTATATTATTATATATTATATATTTTATTATCCTTGTCTCATATTTTCTCCGATGTTCCCAGAAAAATTGGATTATTTGAACTTTCAAACAAATTGTGGCCCGCTTGATGATCCTTAAGATGCCTCTGCCTGTCGGTTGATCCTGTGGTCGCTGATGTAGTCCAAGTTGCTTTGGTTCCTAATGTCGTCGATATCTCGGCTGTGCTTAATACGTCGGAAATTTGTATGTTCCTTAACAAACTTCGAATAATTGTTTTCGACTTTGAACGTTTGTTATTCTACTTTGAACGGTTGTTACTCCAGACTCTGAAAGAATCTCAATCACTATTTAACCTACTGAAAGTTTAACGTGATTGAGAATTGGATTCATAAAAAAAAAAAACAAACGAATCAAAATCTGACTCGCCTACTTAGAGTTTTTTCATATCTTGAAAATCCAAGTCTTTGTGTGGGTGAAATTTGTCAATGGACAAATATCATCTTCACACTTCCAAATAGACCATTTGCCAAAAAATTTCTTGACTGAAAATCCCTCCCAGGAATCTATGAGATATCCGTAACATTCCACGAAAACTTCAACTCCGTCAGAGGCACTGTAATGCGTCTTTCCTTAAGGACACTCCAGAGGACGAAATCGTTGAAGGATTAAAGATATATAGCGTCACAAATGCATAAAAGTTTTAGCGTCTAATATATGGGCTTCTAAAGCTACGGGTGTCGTCCTACTCTCCTTCGATAGATACTTCCTACCGGAAAATATAAATATTTATTGGTTCATGACCCCTGCCCGCCCGTACTACCCTAATCATATGCGATGTAAAATAAGAGAAATTACGGCACTCCCAAAAGTACTGCAAAAACCTTCCTACCTTCCTTGATCCATGCGCAAAACAGTTTGCACCAATTGCTCTGGTGATCATCCCGCATCGTCCAATTGTTGCACAAGATATCAGCAAGCAAAAGAACCGTTAAAGATAAAAACACAAGAAAAATGCATAATAATTCACTCCCACCCAATTCCTATTCCTTCGCCAATGCTCTTAAATCCAATAACCGGCCAGATATACAAGCAAAACCCACCACCAACAACACTCCAATATCAACAAAAAATTATATAAACAACTACACTTCAATATCAAAATAAATAACATCAACGACAACAACATGGAATCCGCAATTTCGTCAGAAGCACAAACATAAATAGAAAACATGTAAGGAGCATAAATCTTAATGATTTATCCTCCTACATAAAATATTGGCACCACTCGCAAAATGAAGAGTTCACCAGTTACCCGACACTGGTGAGTCACTTTTCCCATCACGCCACTGCCTCGCAACAAGAAAACCACGCGGTGCTGAACATATGGGAAGAGCGGGGAAGGAGCTATCGGGAAGAAGAAGAAGACCGAACCAATCCATTCTGATAGCCAATGACAGCACGCCACGCATTGTGTTCGAGAACAACTGGATTATTTATTGAACAACAGCGGAGGCGTGAACACAAAGCGCAATAGCAGTGACCCGACGTTTATGACGACCTGAGCGAGTTAGTCACTCGCGCCGAACGTACACATTTACCTGAGCGAGTTAATCACTCGCGCCGGACAAACTGACGCCTACCTGAGTGAGTTAGTCACTCGCGCCGGACTTCTGCGACATTGGAACGCGCGACACAAAACCCCCCCCCCCCCCCCACTTGGCCAACTGATGGCGAAAACATATAAATATACACATAAGAAAAAATTGTAAATAACTAAGAGACAATAAAATATCCACGAAATTAACCACAGTCTAAGACTTATTTCTTGCTAACGAACCCTGGACACCGCTGAGTCAACCTCAGCTGTAAAATTTTAAAGAGACCCAGCGTGTCGTTACAAGTGGCGCCAGAGCAGGGACCCGACAGGGATTAAAAACAACAACACAGAGAAAACAGGTTACATACCAGGAGACAACATGGTACGCACAACATGGGTGTACAGCTTGCGCAAAGAGGAACTGGAAGCAATCGCGGACGAATTCAACTTCGACAGGTGGAGGACTTACGGCGCCGGGTTGCGTCATTCATGTTGCGTCATTCATGTAGCAACGCAACAGACGGAGACGACCATCAAGGAGCGTGGTGGTACGGATAGCTATACATATGGGTAATGAACGGCATAGTATCACACTATTAGTGCCCAACGCCATCGATGATCTTATCTTGGGCGTGGATTACCTGGCTAAATGCAATGCTGTTTTGACGTGTGAAGGTAGTAACGTCATACTTAGGAACGTGAACAAGGACACCGCTACGGAAGCGATGAACTGTACGGTGACAAGGAGCAACGAAAACGAGACCGTCCCTGATATACCGGAGTTCATTGCATCGGAGCTGAAGCTGTTTGAGGAACTACAAGTTGTTACCAATATTACGAAGCACACAATTGTTGTGAAGGACGAGGCCACTATCAAACAACTATATTTCTCTAGAAACCCAGCGATGCAGGCCATCATCAATGAGTGGATGAGCTGATAAATAAATTCTGCATTGAGCCTTCTAACAGCCCACATAGTGCACCTATCGTGTTGGTGAAGAAGAAAACAGGCAAGTGGAGACTATGTGTGGACAACAGACAAATAAATGCCAAGTCAATCGCCGATGCTTATCCCCTGCCACACATTCATCAAATCCTAGATAGGCTGGGGGAGGCTAAGTGCATCAGTAAGATAGATATGAAAAATGGCTACTGGCATGTGCCAATGGACGAAGGTAGTAAACAGTTCACCGCATTCACAATTCCTGGCCGAGGTTTGTACCAATGGAGAGTCATGCCATTTGGACTCCATTCGGCACCTGCGACATTCCAACGAGCTCTGGATACGGTTATAGGGCCTGACATGGAACCTCACGCCTTCGCTTATTTAGATGACATTATCGTCACGTCCAAGTCAGAGGCGGAGCACAAAAATCACCTACAGGAAGTGTTCCGATGAGTAAGGAAGGCCTACTTGAAAGTCAACATCGAAAAGTGCGAGTTCTTCCAACAGAAGTTGAAGTACCTCGGCCACGTAGTGAGTGAACAGGGCATCCATACCGATCAAGGGAAAATTGCAGCTATCCAACAATTAAAACCACCAACGAGCGTGAAAGAGCTTCGCCGCTACTTAGGAATAGCCTCGTGGTATCGCCGTTTCGCGCCGGAGTGTGCAGACGTGTTGCAGCCGTTAACAATGCTGCTGAAAAAGGGCAAACACTGGAAGTGGGGCAACGAGAAACAAGAAGCTTTCAACGCTCTCAAGCAAAACTCACAGAAGCACCGATCTTGGCGTGCCTGGACTTTACGCAAATATTTACGCTACAAACGGATGCGTGCGATTATGGACTAGGGGGTGTGTTAACACAGGAGCTTGAGGGCCAAGAACGCGTCATTGCCTACGCTAGCCAACACTTCAACAAGGCTAAAAGAAACTACTCACCCACCGAAAAATAGTGCCTAGCCATTGTTTGGGGCATCCGCAAGATGCGAGCGTATGTAGAGGGGTACGAGTTCACAGTCATCACTGACCACTTGGCACTCAAATGGCTCAACTACATAGAGAGTCATTCGGGACGAATCGCAAGATGGGCATTGGAGTTGCAGCAGTACACTTTCGATATCAAGTACCGCAAGGGGAAACGAAACGTGCTGGCAGACGCATTATCACGGCAACCGAACGAAGACGTATGTGGAGTGGCTACATCGGAGCAGGGCGTGTCACAGTGCCGATGGTGGAAAAAGAAGTTCGGAGAAATACAACAGGAACCCCAGAAATTCCCCGACTTCACCATCGAAATGGGACAACTCTACCGCCATCTCCAATCACAGGTCGCAGAGGAAGACTGCGCATCATGGAAGCTGTGCGTCCCTACGCCTTGCGCGCTAGAGTCATGACAGAGAACCATGATAGTCCAAGTGCCGGACACTTAGGTATCCGGAAGACTATCGATATTATTGGCCTGGTATGACCCGAGACATTACCCGCTATGTACGATGCTGTACGTCATGTCAGATCTACAAGCCGAAACACCGGAAACCAGCAGGACAGATGTTGACGAAAATCGCCGAAGGGCCATGGTCAACCATCGGCACCCTTACCACGTTCAAAGCATGGGAATACTATGCTTTTAGTATTCCATGATAAATTGTCCAAATGGGTGGAACTGATACCATTAAGGCAAACCACCTCAGCAGTAATACAGAAGGCCTTTAGGGAACGCATACTATCGCACTTCGGCGTCTCTAAAGTACTTATCACAGACAATGGTACTCAGTTCACTAGTCACACATTTCGGAAGTTCCTACAAGATATGGGTGTCAGACAACAATTCACCGCACCAAATACCCCCAAGAAAACCCGACGGAACGATCAAAAAGGACAATAAAAACCATGATAGCACAGTGCGCAGGCAACCAAAAGCAAGAATGGGAAGCACACCTACCTGAGATCTCTGTAAATCCTTGTGTAGCGGAGAGCACGGGGTATACCCCCGCATATTTGACGCATGGGCGTGAGTTCCATCTACCACATGCCCTCTAGGACGAAGGAACGCTTGGAACTGGACAGGTGGTATCCACACACACAGAAAAGGCGAAGAAGCTATCCGAGTTATTTGTCATCGTGCGAGAGCGGCTCAGGACCAGGCTCGCCATTATCATCTGCGGAGAAGAACATGGAGACCTTCTAATGGCGAATATGTGTTAGTCAAAGCCTCTCTAAAGCATCAGAGGGCTTTGCAGCAAAACTGGCACCAAGATACGAATGGCCCTACCTCGTAACTGGGTTTCGTTCGCCAGTGATCGCACAGCTCAAACGGAGCACGGATAACTGGCCCCGCACAGCGCATATGAGTGAATTAAAGATTTTCCACGAAACAACCACCATGAACACCCAGAAATAGTTGCAAATATATAAATAAAAAGGAAATTTCTAAGATAAGGAGAGGGCCCCGAAAACGGCCCCGAAACTCAGGTGAACCGGCCCCATAACTCAAGATTGATCCGCCCCTGTGCATACTGCATAACAGATGACCTTACCCAAATGACCCCACGCATAATTGCAACCGCATGTTGTAAAATGCGGTCAATCGATAGTCCATCACTATCGAATACGGACATAGACAAGAATAATTAATTAGCGAAATAGAAAGCTTTGAAGTAAGTAAGGATATACACAGCATCAGCGTGCAACCCACAGTCAGACGCATTCACGTAGAGGAGCCCATAGTGGAGTAGTTGGTACGATATCCAGCGGGGAGCGGCGCCATAACCCCACAACTGGCGGACTACGAACGATTGGCAGGAGGGCAATACGCCAATGATGCTCTGGTGGAGTTTTATATGGAGTGGCTGAAGCAACATGTGATGACGGATACTGAGCGCATACAGATGCATGTTTTCAGCCCACATTTCAACGCGTGGCTACAAACGCAGGCAGATAAGGAAGGCAGCTTGCAACAGCAGTGCAGCTGGACCCGGAATGTAGATGTCTTCCGGTACCAATACGTCCTGGTACCAGTCTGCGAGAAGAACCATTGGTACCTTGTCGCCATATGCCATCTACCAATATTTACACCTGGCATGGCGAGGCCGATAACAACTCAGGCACCAATGGCGCTTATAATGGACTCCTTAATCACGCTACACTATAAAAATACTATGGGAAAAATTAGGCTGTTCCTCCAAGGTGAGTACGCAAAGAAGTGCCCTAGCATGCAGGTTCGATGAGGTCACAATGCCGAACTGCGTAGTCGCAGGACCACAGCAAAACAAACTTGTGAACTGTGGCTATTATTTGATGTGCCAAGCAGAGCGATTTGTGCAATTCCCAAACGGTGATCACGCCAGAATGACCCAGTGGGACGGACCCAAGATGGCTACCAGTAAGAAGTCGGAACTGGCTGCCACATCCAACAACTGGCACGTGTAACCTGGGGCACTCGGTGCAAGTTAACCATTATAACACCAGTCGTACAGCAACAAGCGATGGGATAGGCACCGGTACATGTTCGTGACCCTCACATAACCAGTGATGCCCCTGATCCGTAATGTGAAATCGAGGATATTTTGATGATGGACCTAGAACAGGACGATCACAACCTAACCGCCAGCAGCATCACCTCTTCGTATCGGGCCACGTGGGTCGAGCTCGGCCACGGCATACCTCACCACTGGCCATCAGGAGTAGACATCGCCATAGGAATGGCGCTACGGCAAAAGCGGTGCAAACAACAGATGTCATTCCTGAAAGAGATCCAAGGTCAGCCATTAAGGATACGACTCAGCCGTTCAGTTAGAGCTCGCGTCTTTCGGCAATCCCGAAAATGAAGAGATCACCAGTTACCCGACACTGGTAAGTCACTTTTACCATCACGCCACTGCCTCGCAACAAGAAAACTACCCGGTGCTGAACATATGGCAGCTATCGGGGGGAAAAAGAAGACAACGTGAAAACACGTGGAGGAGAACCACGCGGTGCTGAAACATATGGCAGCTATTAGGAAGAATAAGAAGAAGAAGAAGACAAAGTGAAAACACGTGGAGGAGAACCACGCGATGCTGAAACATATGGCTGCTATCGGGAAGAAGAAGCGCTATATAAGGAGCCGCATCGGGGTGCTCAGTCTCATTTTCATCAGACAGCGGTGCAAGTAAGAACTTTTCCATCAGACAGCGGCGCAAGCAAGAGTTCTTTTCATCTAGCAAGAGCGGAAACCAGAACTTTTCTTCATCGAACAACAGTGCGACGCAAAAGAGAACAACTCTATTATTTATTTAACAATAGCGGAGGCGTGAAAGCATAGTCGACAAGGAGCAGTGACCCGACGTTTCTGACGACCTGAGCGAGTTAGTCACTCGCGCCGAACGTACACATTTACCTGAGCGAGCTAGTCAGTCGCGCCGGACAAACTGACCCCATGACATTTGGGGCAGCACGAATGCCAATGTGCCCAATACGTGATGCCCGGTGATTCATTATTTGAATATATTTTATTGTAGCGACTAACTTTACTTATCTGTAACAAGGGATCAGAACTCACTTTAATCATGTTAACACTTTAACCCTTGCCTCCGAATAAATTTTTTACCGGATATCAAATTAGAGAGTTCTATAGCAAACTCTTATCTCATCAGTAGACCCAGGTGAAAACAAAAACCAATGTGGTGGGGGAGGAAATAAAGGGACTCAGATAAAACTGTAAGATACTTTTTTACAAAGCAAAACAATCTAGAGATAGTGCAGGCTGGGTTTTGTACAAAGCAGTACTAGATGCTTCAAAAAGAGGCTTAGGAAGGCACAAATAGAAACGTGGAGAAACTTTTGCAGTGACGTAGAAGACCTCTCTGAGACGTCTAGGGTTAGGAAGATCCTATCATCTGCCCCATTGGTGTCTGGTTACTTAAGGAGCGGTGGTGGAGCTTGGACCTTAAATAGTAATGAGACGCCAGAGTATCTTTTAGCGACCCACTTCCCTGGTTACTCGAGCACCATTCCATCGCGAACTATGTCCAGCGAGAATGTAGTCAAAGTCAACTCAGATATAATCACAAAGCCAAAATTGAAATGGGGTATCCATAGCTTCAAATCATATAAAGGATCTGGTACAGATGCCGTAGCTCCAATTGAGATTCAGCAGTCAGAGAATCTTATAATCGAGTAGCTGCTCAAGATCTACAATAGTTGTATTGAATTAACATATATTCCAGAGTCATGGAAGCATGTGAGGATAATTTTTATACCTAAGGCCGGAAAAAGCTCGTACACAACTCCAGGGAACTTCAGACCCATCAGTCTGTCGTCCTTTTTGTCTGAAAATTCTGGAAAGGTTGTTAGAGATTCATCTGAGGCTCACTATAGACAGACAGAAGCTGTCAGTCTCTCAGCATGCCTACGTTAAGGGTAAATCGGTGGAGACCGCTTTACACTCCTTAGTCTCTAGGATTGAGTGCTCCCTACACAACAAGGAGTTCTCCCTAGTGGCTTTCCTGGACATTGAGGGAGCTTTTAACAATATCAAATCAGACGCAATAATCGGTGCGATGCGAGACTTGGAGGTGGAACCCGCCATTAGCAGGTGGATTGAAAACATGCTTAGTAGCAGGATAATCAATTCACAGCTGGGGGCGGCGTCGGCCAAGAAGTCCGTGTGCAGAGGCACACCTCAAGGTGGAGTTCTTTCACCCCTACTCTGGAATCTTGCGGTAAATCAGCTGCTTGTTCGACTGGAGAGGGAAGGGTGCAAGGTGGTTGCGTATGCGGATGATGTTGCTATTAGTATCTCGGGTAAATATATATCTACTTTGAGGGACTTGATGCAAAACATGCTGAACATTCTCTCTAAATGGACTACTGACTGTGGGTTGGGGGTTAATCCGACCAAGACTAAGCTGGTACTCTTCACTAGGAAGTATAAAATTCGTCAATTTATTGCTCCAAAACTATTGGCTGTAGATATTGACCTTGTCGAGGAGGCTAAATATCTGGGCGTGATCCTAGATAGGATCAAAGTTTCCAAAAGCGTATGTGCTCAGACGCTCCTTCCCACAGAGCACTAAGCTTCCAAATGAGAAAATTCTTGCGATCATTGGGACGCAGAATGCAATGGCCGCGAAAAATTGGTCTCGAGATCGGTGTTGAAGGGCATGCAGGTGACACAAGGTCCAACGAAGCGGACGCTAAAAAACGATCGACTAGCAAAGTCATGCTAGAAAGACAAAGAGAAATGGCAGGCGCAAAAACAACAACAAAAACCCGATGCCGCAGTATGGCATGCGCCGAAAGCTCCTCAACAAGAAAAAGCATACTGGGGGCCTTAGAGACAACAAAAACAAGGGTCCTAGGGGCGCGAGGCTCCAGAAACCCCCTGCGGAAAGCCGCCGTGAATGAGCACTCTAAATGTTCTATAGTCGAACTTGAACCATGCTAAAGGAGCATCGGCCACCATGTGCAAGAGATTCGCTTACGAAGACCTATCCATGGCCCTAATACAACTGCCATAGATAATTAGCGGCCAAATCAAAGGTCGTACAAATAAAGGGTGCAAGTTGGTTTATCATCACTGTTCGCTGCCCAGGGCGGCGATTATGATTGATATTAATACTATTTCTCATTTCAGAATAGCCAGGATTTAGGATTCTAGTCAGGATTTAGTATCTATACTTGTGGAACTCTCAACATAAAGGGAGCGCAGGAAATTGTTTGTGCGTCCGCCTACTTTCCAGGTGATTCCAACATTATACCTCCCGTGGAGGTGCAGGGGCTAATTGAGCACTGCCACAACAACAATCTGCAGTATGTGATTGGTTGTAATGCAAACGCGTACCATTATGTCTGGGGAAGCTCGGACATTAACAACAGAGGTGAGTCTCTCTTAAGCTTTATCTTAAGTGAAAATGTCAACATTTGTAATAAGGGTACAAAGCCAACCTTTATTCACGCGGTTAGAGAAGAGATGGTAGGTAGGTAGGTAGGTAAAGCGGCCATCCGAAAAGGGCGCACTTAGGCCAACATTGACCCTTTGTGATACCGCATGGGACAGCAGGTCCCATCCCTTTCAAAGGTCCAGCCATTTGGAGCTTTTACTGCAGCTGTTGATGGAGCTAACCTTTTTTTTGAGATATCTCCCAAGGAGTCCAAAAAGTAGTCGCCTAGGAAAGTGCGCCTCCTTCTGGACAAAGCTGGACACGTGCACAACAGGTGAGTAGTAGACTCTTCCTCCTCCTCGTCCATGCAACTCCTGCAGAAGTCATTAGAGGCGATCCCCAGCCTACACTCGTGTGTGCCTAGAGTCCAGTGTCCCGTTAGGACGCTAATCACGGCACCTATGCTTTGTCTATTTAGAGCCAGTAGGTCCTTAGAGCGCTTGACATTTATCTCTGGCCAGGTTTGCCTAGCTATTTTACATCCTGAAAGTTCAGACTAGCGCCTGCCCGCTGTTCCTAAGGATATTGTATTTACTAAGAGCTTACATGTGGCAATAGGAATACCGAATTGCGACCTATCTGGTTCCATCGGTATGGTAGTACCCTCACGGGCAAGTTCATCCGCCTTGCAGTTCCCTGGAATATCTCTGTGACCGGGAACCCAGCACAGATGCAGACGGGTCTGCTTAGCTATCTCGTCTAAAGATTTGCGGCAGCTCTTGACGGCTTTTGAGGTGATAACCGAATCCAGGGAGCGCAAAGCAGCTTGGCTGTCGGACAGAATGCAAATATCAAGTCCAGATATCTTCTTCTTCCTTAGCCAAGACAGTGCTGCCTCTATAGCCGCGACCTCTGCCTGAAAAACACTGCAGTGGTCGGGCATCCTAAAGGACATGTTAATATCCAAATCTTCTGAGAATACACCACCTCCCACCCTACTCTGTAGTTTGGATCCATCTGTGTAGATGTGAACCCCTTCTACATGAGTGGGGATGCCATCCTTCCATTCGTCCCTGGAGGGAATGGTGATCTTGCACATACCATTGAAGGCGTACATTGGTGTGATGTAGTCGAAAGAGTCAGGAATACCCTCAAAATGTCTTAAAATGGACGCATGACCTATATTCCTGGCATCCCATTGATGCGTAGCTTTTAGTCTGATAGCTGAGTTTGCAGCCATTTTTTCGCCAAAAAGCCTAACAGGCAGCAGATTGAGCATAATATCCAATGCTGCCGTTGGAGTCGTTCTTATGGCACTACTTATGAATACCTCTGCCGTTCTTTGTACCTTTGTTATCAGCCTATTGTATGTGGACTTACTTAGGGCTGTCCACCAAGCAAGCACCACATAGAAAAGGACTGGTCGTACCACAGCTGTATATAGGCTACCTTAGGCTGTAACCCCCATTTTTTGCCTATGACTCTTTTGCAAGAGTACAGAGCTACCTGAGCCTTCCTAATGCGCTCGCTTATATTGGCCTTCCAATTCAGCTTCCTATCTAGGATCACGCCCAGATATTTAGCCTCCTCGACAAGGTCAATATCTACACCCAATAGTTTTGGAGCAATAAATTGAGGAATTTTATACTTCCTAGTGAAGAGTACCAGCTTAGTCTTGGTCGGATTAACCCCCAACCCACAGTCAGTAGTCCATTTAGAGAGAATGTTCAGCATGTTTTGCATCAAGTCCCTCAAAGTAGATATATATTTACCCGAGATACTAATAGCAACATCATCCGCATACGCAACCACCTTGCACCCTTCCCTCTCCAGTCGAACAAGCAGCTGATTTACCGCAAGATTCCAGAGTAGGGGTGAAAGAACTCCACCTTGAGGTGTGCCTCTGCACACGGACTTCTTGACCGACGCCGCCCCCAGCTGTGAATTGATTATCCTGCTACTAAGCATGTTTTCAATCCACCTGCTAATGGCGGGTTCCACCTCCAAGTCCCGCATCGCACCGATTATTGCGTCTGATTTGATATTGTTAAAAGCTCCCTCAATGTCCAGGAAAGCCACTAGGGAGAACTCCTTGTTATGCAGGGAGCACTCAATCCTAGAGACTAAGGAGTGTAAAACGGTCTCCACCGATTTACCCTTAACGTATTCATGCTGAGACACTGACAGCTTCTGTCTGTCTATAGTGAGCCTCAGATGAATCTCTAACAACCTTTCCAGAATTTTCAGACAAAAAGGACGACAGACTGATGGGTCTGAAGTTCCCTGGAGTTGTGTACGAGCTTTTTCCGGCCTTAGGTATAAAAATTATCCTCACATGCTTCCATGACTCTGGAATATATGTTAATTCAATACAACTATTGTAGATCTTGAGCAGCTACTCGATTATAAGATTCTCTGACTGCTGAATCTCAATTGGAGCTACGGCATCTGTACCAGATCCTTTATATGATTTGAAGCTATGGATACCCCATTTCAATTTTGGCTTTGTGATTATATCTGAGTTGGCTTTGACTACATTCTCGCTGGACATAGTTCGCGATGGAATGGTGCTCGAGTAACCAGGGAAGTGGGTCGCTAAAAGATACTCTGGCGTCTCATTACTATTTAAGGTCCAAGCTCCATCACCGCTCCTTAAGTAACCAGACACCAATGGGGCAGATGATAGGATCTTCCTAACCCTAGACGTCTCAGAGAGGTCTTCTACGTCACTGCAAAAGTTTCTCCACGTTTCTATTTGTGCCTTCCTAAGCCTCTTTTTGAAGCATCTAGTACTGCTTTGTACAAAACCCAGCTTGCACTATCTCTAGATTGTTTTGCTTTGTAAAAAAGTATCTTACAGTTTTATCTGAGTCCCTTTATTTCCTCCCCCACCACATTGGTTTTTGTTTTCACCTGGGTCTACTGATGAGATAAGAGTTTGCTATAGAACTCTCTAATTTGATATCCCGTAAAAAATTTATTCGGAGGCAAGGGTTAAAGTGTTAACATGATTAAAGTGAGTTCTGATCCCTTGTTACAGATAAGTAAAGTTAGTCGCTACAATAAAATATATTCAAATAATGAATCACCGGGCATCACGTATTGGGCACATTGGCATTCGTGCTGCCCCAAATGTCATGGGGTCAGTTTGTCCGGCGCGACTGACTAGCTCGCTCAGGTAAATGTGTACGTTCGGCGCGAGTGACTAACTCGCTCAGGTCGTCAGAAACGTCGGGTCACTGCTCCTTGTAGACTATGCTTTCACGCCTCCGCTATTGTTCAATAAATAATTGAGTTGTTCTCTTTTGCGTCGCACTGTTGTTTGATGAAGAAAAGTTCTGGTTTCCGCTCTTGTTAGATGAAAAGAACTCTTGCTTGCGCCGCTGTCTGATGGAAAAGTTCTTACTTGCACCGCTGTCTGATGAAAATGAGACTGAGCACCCCGATGCGGCTCCTTATATAGCGCTTCTTCTTCCCGATAGCAGCCATATGTTTCAGCATCGCGTGGTTCTCCTCCACGTGTTTTCACTTTGTCTTCTTCTTCTTCTTCTTCCTAATAGCTGCCATATGTTTCAGCACCGCGTGGTTCTCCTCCACGTGTTTTCACGTTGTCTTCTTTTTCCCCCCGATAGCTGCCATATGTTCAGCACCGGGTAGTTTTCTTGTTGCAAGGCAGTGGCGTGATGGTAAAAGTGACTCACCAGTGTCAGGTAACTGGTGATCTCCTCATTTTGCGAGTGGTGCCAATATGTTATGTAGGAGGATAAATCATTAAGAGTTATGCTCCTTACAGTACATGCTGCGATATGATTTAGGTCCTAATTGATTCTGTATTGTTGCGCAAGACCATGCATGTTTATTCGGATGTATCTGGAAAAAAACTATATGGCCATTTGCAAAATGTACATTGCGTCTTCCTTTGTCAAACAAATGACTCTTATACTGTGATTCTGATATTTTATCTTTTATCAATGGAGAGCGAGGTAAATTAAACCGAGTTTTGATTGATCTACTGAAAAATATTTTAGCAGGCGATTCTCGTGTGGTGCAGTGTTTGGAATTTGTGTGGGCAAATAAGAAACGATTCATTATAGTTTCAACGGGTAAGTTTTTGTATGTTTTTAGGTTTGAAAAAATTGCTTTTTTAACTGTTTTTACAAAAATCTCCGCCTGAAGGATGACCAGATGCGGTTAATATGTGTTTGATGTTGTTCATCGATACAAATTCTTTCGATGTAAATTGGCGTACATTGTCAGTTACTATAGTATCTACTAAACCATATCGACAGAACAATACTCTCATCATATTTACAATGAAAGCAGACATAATGTTCTTTGTTATAAATACTTAGGTACTACTCAGTAGGTTGCCATGAAATAAATGTTTGGGCTTGGCATGAGTTCTTGCCAGGGACCGGAATTGTTTATGAAGTCTTCAATATCTTTGTCGATGTTAGGCTACAAAAAAAAGATCTTGCTAAGTCTTTCGTCTTGACTATTCGTAAATTATACCTATGTAGTTCAGCTCTAAAACGATTGTTTAATTTCTGTTGTATTACTTTTCGATTTCCCCATAATATACAATCGGAATCTACAGTAAGTTCATTATTTTTTTTGCGAAACATCTCAAATCCTTCCCCTTGCAGTTTTTTTAAGGTACCAGTTAGTATTGCTTATTTTACTTTAGATAATGTTGGATCAAGGTCTCTCTTGCTATGTCCTTGAAGGCTGCCAGAGCCGCAGGTAACTCAAGGGTACGATGATGTACTTAGGTATGTGCAGTAATTGAGTGTATGATGGATTCCTGATCTATAACCTGTGGTGACGGTTGGAAACAGGTGCGCGTTGGGGGACTGGTGACGTGCTATAATTAATGGGACACATTTGTCATCTGATGTGCGACTAGCTAAGATAAAGCTTAAGAGAGGGTTAGGACCCAAGATGGAACAGCATATGCCGACGGATGCGTGGCCACCAGTTAGTCTGGAATATGTGAACTGCGGATACCTGGTGACCTATGGTTTTAATTAAGTGCCTTCCTACGGTACAATGGCTCTGCCGTGGGTAAGCTCTATACCCAAATACTCGTGAGAATTGTATGGACCTAACAAAAGGCAAAAAAAACAAAACACAAATGATGGCAATCATCGTCGGTCATTTCGACCGAGACAGCTTTTGAGCTGGAGAACTCCTCTTCGGTTGCATGCAGAGTTTTCGGACATGCACCTAGCCAATCCACAGCAAACTCTATGTTGGCAAGTGTAGTTGTCCAACAATGCTCTGCATCATCATCTACGGTGTTGACTGCAGTTGTAACAAATGAATCTTTGGGGTTCGATGCCACCACCTCTTCTGACATCGAAACACTGTGTGGTGACAAAAAAAGTGTAACCCTTGAGAAATCTGGGCGCACGGTGATTGGTCTAGACCTAAATAATCTGAACAAAAAAAACACTTTATAAAAATTATGTCGGCAGAGAAGAGACAGTTCAAGCAAGCCATGACACGTGGTCACTCTAGGGAAAAGGCTCTAGAGATTGCTTAGAGTAAGTCCACGGCGAAAAGGGCTCGCTCAGAAGAGTCCCCAATAGAAACGTCATCTGTCAAGAAGACTAAAACGTCACCTTATGTAGGAAAGCCAAAGTTTAGTCAGGTGGCTAGCATCATTCGGCTGGGAATGTTTCCGACTGATTTAATAACAGAACAGTTGGTTCTAATTCAAGACACGGTTATCGATTTTATGATAGAGGTCGACGACAATAACGACAAAGTGTTTGAGGGCCTAGGACACAGAAACAGATGGTTACTGTTCCTATGCTCAAATTGGATGAGAAAACACATCGGCCTAATAAAATGGAAATGTTGTTTGGAAATGACGCTCGTTGAGGAATCAAAGTTTCCAAAAGCGTATGTGCTCAGACGCTCCTTCCCACAGAGCACTAAGCTTCCAAATGAGAAAATTCTTGCGAACATTGGGACGCGAAAAATTGGTCTCGAGATCGGTGTTGAAGGGCATGCAGGTGACACAAGGTCCAACGAAGCGGACGCTAAAAAACGATCGACTAGCAAAGTCATGCTAGAAAGACAAAGAGAAATGGCAGGCGCAAAAACAACAACAAAAACCCGATGCCGCAGTATGGCATGCGCCGAAAGCTCCTCAACAAGAAAAAGCATACTGGGGGCCTTAGAGACAACAAAAACAAGGGTCCTAGGGGCGCGAGGCTCCAGAAACCCCCTGCGGAAAGCCGCCGTGAATGAGCACTCTAAATGTTCTACAGTCGAACTTGAACCATGCTAAAGGAGCATCGGCCACCATGTGCAAGAGATTCGCTTACGAAGACCTATCCATGGCCCTAATACAACTGCCATAGATAATTAGCGGCCAAATCAAAGGTCGTACAAATAAAGGGTGCAAGTTGGTTTATCATCACTGTTCGCTGCCCAGGGCGGCGATTATGATTGATATTAATACTATTTCTCATTTCAGAATAGCCAGGATTTAGGATTCTAGTCAGGATTTAGTATCTATACTTGTGGAACTCTCAACATAAAGGGAGCGCAGGAAATTGTTTGTGCGTCCGCCTACTTTCCAGGTGATTCCAACATTATACCTCCCGTGGAGGTGCAGGGGCTAATTGAGCACTGCCACAACAACAATCTGCAGTATGTGATTGGTTGTAATGCAAACGCGTACCATTATGTCTGGGGAAGCTCGGACATTAACAACAGAGGTGAGTCTCTCTTAAGCTTTATCTTAAGTGAAAATGTCAACATTTGTAATAAGGGTACAAAGCCAACCTTTATTCACGCGGTTAGAGAAGAGATGGTAGGTAGGTAGGTAGGTAAAGCGGCCACCCGAAAAGGGCGCACTTAGGCCAACATTGACCCTTTGTGATACCGCATGGGACAGCAGGTCCCATCCCTTTCAAAGGTCCAGCCATTTGGAGCTTTTACTGAAGCTGTTGATGGAGCTAACCTTTTTTTTGAGATATCTCCCAAGGAGTCCAAAAAGTAGTCGCCTAGGAAAGTGCGCCTCCTTCTGGACAAAGCTGGACACGTGCACAACAGGTGAGTAGTAGACTCTTCCTCCTCCTCGTCCATGCAACTCCTGCAGAAGTCATTAGAGGCGATCCCCAGCCTACACTCGTGTGTGCCTAGAGTCCAGTGTCCCGTTAGGACGCTAATCACGGCACCTATGCTTTGTCTATTTAGAGCCAGTAGGTCCTTAGAGCGCTTGACATTTATCTCTGGCCAGGTTTGCCTAGCTATTTTACATCCTGAAAGTTCAGACTAGCGCCTGCCCGCTGTTCCTAAGGATATTGTATTTACTAAGAGCTTACATGTGGCAATAGGAATACCGAATTGCGACCTATCTGGTTCCATCGGTATGGTAGTACCCTCACGGGCAAGTTCATCCGCCTTGCAGTTCCCTGGAATATCTCTGTGACCGGGAACCCAGCACAGATGCAGACGGGTCTGCTTAGCTATCTCGTCTAAAGATTTGCGGCAGCTCTTGACGGCTTTTGAGGTGATAACCGAATCCAGGGAGCGCAAAGCAGCTTGGCTGTCGGACAGAATGCAAATATCAAGTCCAGATATCTTCTTCTTCCTTAGCCAAGACAGTGCTGCCTCTATAGCCGCGACCTCTGCCTGAAAAACACTGCAGTGGTCGGGCATCCTAAAGGACATGTTAATATCCAAATCTTCTGAGAATACACCACCTCCCACCCTACTCTGTAGTTTGGATCCATCTGTGTAGATGTGAACCCCTTCTACATGAGTGGGGATGCCATCCTTCCATTCGTCCCTGGAGGGAATGGTGATCTTGCACATACCATTGAAGGCGTACATTGGTGTGATGTAGTCGAAAGAGTCAGGAATACCCTCAAAATGTCTTAAAATGGACGCATGACCTATATTCCTGGCATCCCATTGATGCGTAGCTTTTAGTCTGATAGCTGAGTTTGCAGCCATTTTTTCGCCAAAAAGCCTAACAGGCAGCAGATTGAGCATAATATCCAATGCTGCCGTTGGAGTCGTTCTTATGGCACTACTTATGAATACCTCTGCCGTTCTTTGTACCTTTGTTATCAGCCTATTGTATGTGGACTTACTTAGGGCTGTCCACCAAGCAAGCACCACATAGAAAAGGACTGGTCGTACCACAGCTGTATATAGGCTACCTTAGGCTGTAACCCCCATTTTTTGCCTATGACTCTTTTGCAAGAGTACAGAGCTACCTGAGCCTTCCTAATGCGCTCGCTTATATTGGCCTTCCAATTCAGCTTCCTATCTAGGATCACGCCCAGATATTTAGCCTCCTCGACAAGGTCAATATCTACACCCAATAGTTTTGGAGCAATAAATTGAGGAATTTTATACTTCCTAGTGAAGAGTACCAGCTTAGTCTTGGTCGGATTAACCCCCAACCCACAGTCAGTAGTCCATTTAGAGAGAATGTTCAGCATGTTTTGCATCAAGTCCCTCAAAGTAGATATATATTTACCCGAGATACTAATAGCAACATCATCCGCATACGCAACCACCTTGCACCCTTCCCTCTCCAGTCGAACAAGCAGCTGATTTACCGCAAGATTCCAGAGTAGGGGTGAAAGAACTCCACCTTGAGGTGTGCCTCTGCACACGGACTTCTTGACCGACGCCGCCCCCAGCTGTGAATTGATTATCCTGCTACTAAGCATGTTTTCAATCCACCTGCTAATGGCGGGTTCCACCTCCAAGTCCCGCATCGCACCGATTATTGCGTCTGATTTGATATTGTTAAAAGCTCCCTCAATGTCCAGGAAAGCCACTAGGGAGAACTCCTTGTTATGCAGGGAGCACTCAATCCTAGAGACTAAGGAGTGTAAAACGGTCTCCACCGATTTACCCTTAACGTAGGCATGCTGAGACACTGACAGCTTCTGTCTGTCTATAGTGAGCCTCAGATGAATCTCTAACAACCTTTCCAGAATTTTCAGACAAAAAGGACGACAGACTGATGGGTCTGAAGTTCCCTGGAGTTGTGTACGAGCTTTTTCCGGCCTTAGGTATAAAAATTATCCTCACATGCTTCCATGACTCTGGAATATATGTTAATTCAATACAACTATTGTAGATCTTGAGCAGCTACTCGATTATAAGATTCTCTGACTGCTGAATCTCAATTGGAGCTACGGCATCTGTACCAGATCCTTTATATGATTTGAAGCTATGGATACCCCATTTCAATTTTGGCTTTGTGATTATATCTGAGTTGGCTTTGACTACATTCTCGCTGGACATAGTTCGCGATGGAATGGTGCTCGAGTAACCAGGGAAGTGGGTCGCTAAAAGATACTCTGGCGTCTCATTACTATTTAAGGTCCAAGCTCCATCACCGCTCCTTAAGTAACCAGACACCAATGGGGCAGATGATAGGATCTTCCTAACCCTAGACGTCTCAGAGAGGTCTTCTACGTCACTGCAAAAGTTTCTCCACGTTTCTATTTGTGCCTTCCTAAGCCTCTTTTTGAAGCATCTAGTACTGCTTTGTACAAAACCCAGCCTGCACTATCTCTAGATTGTTTTGCTTTGTAAAAAAGTATCTTACAGTTTTATCTGAGTCCCTTTATTTCCTCCCCCACCACATTGCTTTTTTTTTTTTACCTGGGTCTACTGATGAGATAAGAGTTTGCTATAGAACTCTCTAATTTGATATCCCGTAAAAAATTTATTCGGAGGCAAGGGTTAAAGTGTTAACATGATTAAAGTGAGTTCTGATCCCTTGTTACAGATAAGTAAAGTTAGTCGCTACAATAAAATATATTCAAATAATGAATCACCGGGCATCACGTATTGGGCACATTGGCATTCGTGCTGCCCCAAATGTCATGGGGTCAGTTTGTCCGGCGCGACTGACTAGCTCGCTCAGGTAAATGTGTACGTTCGGCGCGAGTGACTAACTCGCTCAGGTCGTCAGAAACGTCGGGTCACTGCTCCTTGTAGACTATGCTTTCACGCCTCCGCTATTGTTAAATAAATAATAGAGTTGTTCTCTTTTGCGTCGCACTGTTGTTCGATGAAGAAAAGTTCTGGTTTCCGCTCTTGTTAGATGAAAAGAACTCTTGCTTGCGCCGCTGTCTGATGGAAAAGTTCTTACTTGCACCGCTGTCTGATGAAAATGAGACTGAGCACCCCGATGCGGCTCCTTATATAGCGCTTCTTCTTCCCGATAGCAGCCATATGTTTCAGCATCGCGTGGTTCTCCTCCACGTGTTTTCACTTTGTCTTCTTCTTCTTCTTCTTCCTAATAGCTGCCATATGTTTCAGCACCGCGTGGTTCTCCTCCACGTGTTTTCACGTTGTCTTCTTTTTCCCCCCGATAGCTGCCATATGTTCAGCACCGGGTAGTTTTCTTGTTGCAAGGCAGTGGCGTGATGGTAAAAGTGACTCACCAGTGTCAGGTAACTGGTGATCTCCTCATTTTGCGAGTGGTGCCAATATGTTATGTAGGAGGATAAATCATTAAGAGTTATGCTCCTTACAGTACATGCTGCGATATGATTTAGGTCCTAATTGATTCTGTATTGTTGCGCAAGACCATGCATGTTTATTCGGATGTATCTGGAAAAAAACTATATGGCCATTTGCAAAATGTACATTGCGTCTTCCTTTGTCAAACAAATGACTCTTATACTGTGATTCTGATATTTTATCTTTTATCAATGGAGAGCGAGGTAAATTAAACCGAGTTTTGATTGATCTACTGAAAAATATTTTAGCAGGCGATTCTCGTGTGGTGCAGTGTTTGGAATTTGTGTGGGCAAATAAGAAACGATTCATTATAGTTTCAACGGGTAAGTTTTTGTATGTTTTTAGGTTTGAAAAAATTGCTTTTTTAACTGTTTTTACAAAAATCTCCGCCTGAAGGATGACCAGATGCGGTTAATATGTGTTTGATGTTGTTCATCGATACAAATTCTTTCGATGTAAATTGGCGTACATTGTCAGTTACTATAGTATCTACTAAACCATATCGACAGAACAATACTCTCATCATATTTACAATGAAAGCAGACATAATGTTCTTTGTTATAAATACTTAGGTACTACTCAGTAGGTTGCCATGAAATAAATGTTTGGGCTTGGCATGAGTTCTTGCCAGGGACCGGAATTGTTTATGAAGTCTTCAATATCTTTGTCGATGTTAGGCTACAAAAAAAAGATCTTGCTAAGTCTTTCGTCTTGACTATTCGTAAATTATACCTATGTAGTTCAGCTCTAAAACGATTGTTTAATTTCTGTTGTATTACTTTTCGATTTCCCCATAATATACAATCGGAATCTACAGTAAGTTCATTATTTTTTTTGCGAAACATCTCAAATCCTTCCCCTTGCAGTTTTTTTAAGGTACCAGTTAGTATTGCTTATTTTACTTTAGATAATGTTGGATCAAGGTCTCTCTTGCTATGTCCTTGAAGGCTGCCAGAGCCGCAGGTAACTCAAGGGTACGATGATGTACTTAGGTATGTGCAGTAATTGAGTGTATGATGGATTCCTGATCTATAACCTGTGGTGACGGTTGGAAACAGGTGCGCGTTGGGGGACTGGTGACGTGCTATAATTAATGGGACACATTTGTCATCTGATGTGCGACTAGCTAAGATAAAGCTTAAGAGAGGGTTAGGACCCAAGATGGAACAGCATATGCCGACGGATGCGTGGCCACCAGTTAGTCTGGAATATGTGAACTGCGGATACCTGGTGACCTATGGTTTTAATTAAGTGCCTTCCTACGGTACAATGGCTCTGCCGTGGGTAAGCTCTATACCCAAATACTCGTGAGAATTGTATGGACCTAACAAAAGGCAAAAAAAACAAAACACAAATGATGGCAATCATCGTCGGTCATTTCGACCGAGACAGCTTTTGAGCTGGAGAACTCCTCTTCGGTTGCATGCAGAGTTTTCGGACATGCACCTAGCCAATCCACAGCAAACTCTATGTTGGCAAGTGTAGTTGTCCAACAATGCTCTGCATCATCATCTACGGTGTTGACTGCAGTTGTAACAAATGAATCTTTGGGGTTCGATGCCACCACCTCTTCTGACATCGAAACACTGTGTGGTGACAAAAAAAGTGTAACCCTTGAGAAATCTGGGCGCACGGTGATTGGTCTAGACCTAAATAATCTGAACAAAAAAAACACTTTATAAAAATTATGTCGGCAGAGAAGAGACAGTTCAAGCAAGCCATGACACGTGGTCACTCTAGGGAAAAGGCTCTAGAGATTGCTTAGAGTAAGTCCACGGCGAAAAGGGCTCGCTCAGAAGAGTCCCCAATAGAAACGTCATCTGTCAAGAAGACTAAAACGTCACCTTATGTAGGAAAGCCAAAGTTTAGTCAGGTGGCTAGCATCATTCGGCTGGGAATGTTTCCGACTGATTTAATAACAGAACAGTTGGTTCTAATTCAAGACACGGTTATCGATTTTATGATAGAGGTCGACGACAATAACGACAAAGTGTTTGAGGGCCTAGGACACAGAAACAGATGGTTACTGTTCCTATGCTCAAATTGGATGAGAAAACACATCGGCCTAATAAAATGGAAATGTTGTTTGGAAATGACGCTCGTTGAGGAATCAAAGTTTCCAAAAGCGTATGTGCTCAGACGCTCCTTCCCACAGAGCACTAAGCTTCCAAATGAGAAAATTCTTGCGAACATTGGGACGCGAAAAATTGGTCTCGAGATCGGTGTTGAAGGGCATGCAGGTGACACAAGGTCCAACGAAGCGGACGCTAAAAAACGATCGACTAGCAAAGTCATGCTAGAAAGACAAAGAGAAATGGCAGGCGCAAAAACAACAACAAAAACCCGATGCCGCAGTATGGCATGCGCCGAAAGCTCCTCAACAAGAAAAAGCATACTGGGGGCCTTAGAGACAACAAAAACAAGGGTCCTAGGGGCGCGAGGCTCCAGAAACCCCCTGCGGAAAGCCGCCGTGAATGAGCACTCTAAATGTTCTACAGTCGAACTTGAACCATGCTAAAGGAGCATCGGCCACCATGTGCAAGAGATTCGCTTACGAAGACCTATCCATGGCCCTAATACAACTGCCATAGATAATTAGCGGCCAAATCAAAGGTCGTACAAATAAAGGGTGCAAGTTGGTTTATCATCACTGTTCGCTGCCCAGGGCGGCGATTATGATTGATATTAATACTATTTCTCATTTCAGAATAGCCAGGATTTAGGATTCTAGTCAGGATTTAGTATCTATACTTGTGGAACTCTCAACATAAAGGGAGCGCAGGAAATTGTTTGTGCGTCCGCCTACTTTCCAGGTGATTCCAACATTATACCTCCCGTGGAGGTGCAGCGGCTAATTGAGCACTGCCACAACAACAATCTGCAGTATGTGATTGGTTGTAATGCAAACGCGTACCATTATGTCTGGGGAAGCTCGGACATTAACAACAGAGGTGAGTCTCTCTTAAGCTTTATCTTAAGTGAAAATGTCAACATTTGTAATAAGGGTACAAAGCCAACCTTTATTCACGCGGTTAGAGAAGAGATGGTAGGTAGGTAGGTAGGTAAAGCGGCCACCCGAAAAGGGCGCACTTAGGCCAACATTGACCCTTTGTGATACCGCATGGGACAGCAGGTCCCATCCCTTTCAAAGGTCCAGCCATTTGGAGCTTTTACTGAAGCTGTTGATGGAGCTAACCTTTTTTTTGAGATATCTCCCAAGGAGTCCAAAAAGTAGTCGCCTAGGAAAGTGCGCCTCCTTCTGGACAAAGCTGGACACGTGCACAACAGGTGAGTAGTAGACTCTTCCTCCTCCTCGTCCATGCAACTCCTGCAGAAGTCATTAGAGGCGATCCCCAGCCTACACTCGTGTGTGCCTAGAGTCCAGTGTCCCGTTAGGACGCTAATCATGGCACCTATGCTTTGTCTATTTAGAGCCAGTAGGTCCTTAGAGCGCTTGACATTTACCTCTGGCCAGGTTTGCCTAGCTATTTTACATCCTGAAAGTTCAGACTAGCGCCTGCCCGCTGTTCCTAAGGATATTGTATTTACTAAGAGCTTACATGTGGCAATAGGAATACCGAATTGCGACCTATCTGGTTCCATGGGTATGGTAGTACCCTCACGGGCAAGTTCATCCGCCTTGCAGTTCCCTGGAATATCTCTGTGACCGGGAACCCAGCACAGATGCAGACGGGTCTGCTTAGCTATCTCGTCTAAAGATTTGCGGCAGCTCTTGACGGCTTTTGAGGTGATAATAACCGAATCCAGGGAGCGCAAAGCAGCTTGGCTGTCGGACAGAATGCAAATATCAAGTCCAGATATCTTCTTCCTTAGTCAAGACAGTGCTGCCTCTATAGCCGCGACCTCTGCCTGAAAAACACTGCAGTGGTCGGGCATCCTAAAGGACATGTTAATATCCAAATCTTCTGAGAATACACCACCTCCCACCCTACTCTGTAGTTTGGATCCATCTGTGTAGATGTGAACCCCTTCTACATGAGTGGGGATGCCATCCTTCCATTCGTCCCTGGAGGGAATGGAGATCTTGCACATACCATTGAAGGCGTACATTGGTGTGATGTAGTCGAAAGAGTCAGGAATACCCTCAAAATGTCTTAAAATGGACGCATGACCTATATTCCTGGCATCCCATTGATGCGTAGCTTTTAGTCTGATAGCTGAGTTTGCAGCCATTTTTTCGCCAAAAAGCCTAACAGGCAGCAGATTGAGCATAATATCCAATGCTGCCGTTGGAGTCGTTCTAATGGCACTACTTATGAATACCTCTGCCGTTCTTTGTACCTTTGATATCAGCCTATTGTATGTGGACTTACTTAGGGCTGTCCACCAAGCAAGCACCCCATAGAAAAGGACTGGTCGTACCACAGCTGTATATATCCAATAGGCTACCTTAGGCTGTAACCCCCATTTTTTGCCTATGACTCTTTTGCAAGAGTACAGAGCTACCTGAGCCTTCCTAATGCGCTAGCTTATATTGGCCTTCCAATTCAGCTTCCTATCTAGGATCACGCCCAGATATTTAGCCTCCTCGACAAGGTCAATATCTACACCCATTAGTTTTGGAGCAATAAATTGAGGAATTTTATACTTCCTAGTGAAGAGTACCAGCTTAGTCTTGGTCGGATTAACCCCCAACCCACAGTCAGTAGTCCATTTAGAGAGAATGTTCAGCACGATTTGCCTCAAGTCCCTCAAAGTAGATATGTATTTACCCGAGATACTAATAGCAAAATCATCCGCATACGCAACCACCTTGCACCCTTCCCTCTCCAGTCGAACAAGCAGCTGATTTACCGCAAGATTCCAGAGTAGGGGTGAAAGAACTCCACCTTGAGGTGTGCCTCTGCACACGGACTTCTTGGTCGACGCCGCCCCCAGCTGCGAATTGATTATCTTGCTACTAAGCATCTTTTCTAACAAGAGCGGAAACCAGAACTTTTCTTCATCGAACAACAGTGCGACGCAAAAGAGAACAACTCTATTATTTATTGAAGAATAGCGGAGGCGTGAAAGCATAGTCTACAAGGAGCAGTGACCCGACGTTTCTGACGACCTGAGCGAGTTAGTCACTCGCGCCGAACGTACACATTTACCTGAGCGAGCTAGTCAGTCGCGCCGGACAAACTGACCCCATGACATTTGGGGCAGCACGAATGCCAATGTGCCCAATACGTGATGCCCGGTGATTCATTATTTGAATATATTTTATTGTAGCGACTAACTTTACTTATCTGTAACAAGGGATCAGAACTCACTTTAATCATGTTAACACTTTAACCCTTGCCTCCGAATAAATTTTTTACCGGATATCAAATTAGAGAGTTCTATAGCAAACTCTTATCTCATCAGTAGACCCAGGTGAAAACAAAAACCAATGTGGTGGGGGAGGAAATAAAGGGACTCAGATAAAACTGTAAGATACTTTTTTACAAAGCAAAACAATCTAGAGATAGTGCAGGCTGGGTTTTGTACAAAGCAGTACTAGATGCTTCAAAAAGAGGCTTAGGAAGGCACAAATAGAAGCGTGGAGAAACTTTTGCAGTGACGTAGAAGACCTCTCTGAGACGTCTAGGGTTAGGAAGATCCTATCATCTGCCCCATTGGTGTCTGGTTACTTAAGGAGCGGTGATGGAGCTTGGACCTTAAATAGTAATGAGACGCCAGAGTATCTTTTAGCGACCCACTTCCCTGGTTACTCGAGCACCATTCCATCGCGAACTATGTCCAGCGAGAATGTAGTCAAAGTCAACTCAGATATAATCACAAAGCCAAAATTGAAATGGGGTATCCATAGCTTCAAATCATATAAAAGATCTGGTACAGATGCCGTAGCTCCAATTCCGATTCAGCAGTCAGAGAATCTTATAATCGAGTAGCTGCTCAAGATCTACAAAAGTTGTATTGAATTAACATATATTCCAGAGTCATGGAAGCATGTGAGGATAATTTTTATACCTAAGGCCGGAAAAAGCTCGTACACAACTCCAGGGAACTTCAGACCCATCAGTCTGTCGTCCTTTTATCTGAAAATTCTGGAAAGGTTGTTAGAGATTCATTTGAGGCTCACCATAAACAGAAAGAAGCTGTCCGTGTCTCAGCATACGCCCTTCAAGCGTAAATCGGTAGATACCGCTTTATACTCTTTAGTCTCTAATATTGAGTACTCCCTGCATATCAAGGAGTTCTTCCTAGCTGCTTTCCCCCCCCACACTGGAATCTTGCGGCAAATGAGCTGCGCGTTCGACTGGAGAAGGAAGGGTGCAAGGTGGTTGCCCAAACGTGCTATGTTCCTAACAGGATCTCGGGTAAATATACAAGGTGTGATCAAAAAAGAACCGTTATTGTGTGATCAAAAAATTCATTATTTATTTATATTATTTATTCATAGTAGACTCGCCAAAGGCCACAGTCAACATTTCAAATGTCCTTGCGCATTTAATTTCATTTTTTACACAAAACTGAATACAGTTTCTTTGATCCATTTTTTTCGAATAGTACAAAATCGAAGAGCCCACCAAAACACGACTAACCTTTTTATCTGTCATAAACAAACTGACAATCCAAAATGGTTGGTATTACCAACATATATAACAGACATGTGTACCAACATAAAAAAAAAATGAAAACATCGAACATACGTAACTCACGAAAAGATGAAAATAACGGTTATCTTTTGATCACACCTCGTATATCTACTATGAGAGACTAGATGCAACACATGCTAAACATTCTCACTAAATGGACCGCAGGCTGCGTTTTAGGTGTTAATCCGACCAAGTCTAAACGAGTGCTGTTCACAAGGAAGTATCAAATTCTTAAATTGATAGCTTCAAAACTATTGGGTGTAGATTTTAGTTTTATCGAGGAAGCGAAATATCTGGGCGTCATCTTAGTTAGAAAGCTGAGCTGCAATGCTAATATAAGTGAGTGCATTAGGAAGGCTCAATTATCTCTGAACTCTTGCAAAAGAGTTGTAGGAAAAAACGGGGGTTAAAGCCTAAGGTAGCCTATTGGACACAGCTGTGGTACGACCAGTCATTTTTTTATGAGGTGCTTGCTTGGTGGACAGAAAGTCCACATACTGCTGGTAATAAAGGTACAAAGAACGACAGCAGTATTCTTAAGTGCTGTCATTAGAACGACTCCAATGCACCATTGGAATCTGTAAGGCTTTTTGGCGAAAAAATGGCTGCTGAATAGCTATAAGGCTAAAAGCTACGCATCAATTTGTTGCCAGGAATGAAGGTTATGCCTCTATCTCAAGACGCTTCGAGTGTATTCCTGACTCATTCACACCAATTTATGCTTTCAATGGCAGGTGCAGATCTCCCTCATACCAAATGGATTCACATTACAGAGTAGTGTGGGAGGTGGTATATTCTCAGAAGATTTGGACATTTGCATCTCCTTTAAGCTGTTCGACCACTCTAGTGTTTTATAGGCTGAGGCAGCACTGACTTGGCTAAAGAAGATGATATCTGCCAATATATTTGTATTCGATCTGACAGCCAAGCAGATTTGCGCTCTCTCGATTCAGTTACTATCACCCAAAAGCCGTCAAGAGCTGCCGCAAATCTTTAGTCGAGATGGCTAAGCAGACCTGTATACATCTGTGCTGGGTTCCCGCTACAGGGATATTCCAGGGAACTGTAAAACAGATGATTTTGCCCAGCACTTGTCAGGTTTTCGAATTGGAGGCTGATACAATATTGTATTTTCAACTCTTTCATATGTTTTCCAAAGAGAAGAATTAGAAACGGGAGTAGATTCCATATTCTGTAGGAAATTCTGCAGTTCGCGCTCTTTTTGGTGTGAAGAAGCCCTTTTGACTCTTTTGTTATCATATTAAGGCGACGTTTATCTTCAGAAAGTCTAGTCCCTTACCAAGTTTTTCTTGCCAGTCGTTTTAATTTTATTTTTTTAGCAATATGCTCATTATAATTCGTTCCTCTTCGGATATTAGATATATGAGTAGGGGTACCCTACCACGTTGCCTCCTAAATGGATTTAGTAAGATATTCGGTTGCCTCAAATATCTCCATTTCCCTTTTCAGAGACATATTAATATTTAAAGTCGACGACCAAATGGTTTGAATTAATTCCAGTGAAATTCTTCGTTGTAGACCTGATATTTTAGAATATTAGTTTGCAATGATTTGCTTATGGTAATAATGACATGCGAATGATCTGAAGATAAGTCTAAGCTGGTTCTACAGAGAACATGCTGATTTGAAAGGCCATTAGCTACACAAAAGTCTATAAAATCGGGAATTTTTTTGGATTAGATGGCCAATACGTATGCTCACCAGCAGGCTTTCAACTTCATACATCTCAATGCATCATATAATTCACGCCCCTTTGTTGTAGTTATACGAAATCCCCAAAATGTATTTGTAGCATTGTAGTCGCCTCCTGCTAGAGTTTTGAAGAAATCAATGTAGGATTATTTTTATATATTATGTTTCGGCGGACTATATATAGCTGAAAAAAGAAGTGATCAGAGTCAACTACGATATTTGTGACTTAGATTTCATTTGTGCTGTCGTTGGTGGATTCATACTGTTTAGATTATTTTCCGGACAAAGCACACATTTGACCTCACTTGAATACTTTTAATATCGTATAGTTCTTTTTGTTACAACTCAACAACGAACATTGGGAATGCCTTTTTTGTTTGACTGTGTTTCATATTCCAAACATTAGTAGCGAAGTGACTCTTTATTTCTAGAGCTAACTTTATTTCGTCTATCTCTATAGATGGATGCATATTTCTCAAGATACCGTAAAACTTCTTTCTTCTTTTGATCTGTATGTGTAGAATTCCGTATTTTTCTTTTAAAGCTGTTTGACTATATTAGAAAATATTTCTGAACTTTTGGGCTGAATTTTAACTCGATTTAAGGAAATTACTCGCAGTTCATATTAACCTGCAGCGAATTCATTCAGCATATGCGGCAGAGGCAGAATAATATATACTTTCTACATAAATAGAGGTTTTTTAAAATTTGGTTTTTTAACATCTATTTATTACCGAATCTTTCTTTGTAAAGAAACTAATAGTAACTTTTCTACGATTACAAAACGACATTTACATATCTATATAATATCACAGCACGCAACAAGACGTTTTTAAATCAGGTCTAAGGTATATATCCTTTTGAGGCGTCTTGTAGAGGGAAGCTTTAGTACGTTCCTCTCCAAGCAGTTTGGGTGATTTTCCAATTTAAGAGCGTAGGTTTTGTAGGTGTTCACCATTTCATTTCAATCGTGGGTATATTCAGGTCACGGTGGATGTTTATGTTCCTCAAGTACCATGGAGCACCGGTGATCATTCTCAAAATTTTTGATTGGAGGCGTTGGAGTTTCTCCCTGTTCGACGGACACGCGGTGCCCCACAATTGAATCCCATATGTCCATATAGGCTTAATGACACTAGTATAAATTAGTACCTTATATTCTTAGGTAAGGTTTGCATGCCTATTTAATAGCCAGTTCAAGGTAGGGAGTTTCAATTTGATATGAGCACAATTTGAGACAATGTGTTTAGTCCAGGTTAATCGTCTGTCTAAGTGGATTCTCAGGTATTTTATGTCAGCGCGTTGCGGAATGTTTTGCCCATTGATAAGAATAGGGGGCTCGTGTCTTTCCTTAAGGTTAAGTGTGCACAGTTAGCTTCGTTGACCTTTATTCTCCATTTGTTAAGCCACTGTTCAATATACAGTAAGTGACTCTGTAGCCAATGTGAATATAGCCGTATGATCGGAAGTAGGCATGCCAGCTGTAAAAAGCAAATACAGCAGTGGTCCAAGCACACTGCCTTGGGGGACTCCTGCTTTGATATCAAAGTAGTCGGATGTAGAGTCACCTTGGCTTACCATGAACTGGTATTGAGGAATTGTTTTTATTTAATTACTGGAAGATCTGCCGATGAACTTTTTTTCGAAGATTTTAGATAAGGTGGGCAGTAGACTAATGGGTCTATATGAACAAACCTGTGTAACATCCCTTCCTGGCTCCAGGATCATTATTATTTTCGATATTTTCCATCTTTGAGGATAATGTCCATTGCGTAAAATAGCGTTGATTACTGTGATTAAGTGAGCTAACTATACTAGGTTATTTTTTCATCATGTTGGCTGATCCATTTCAGGTGCTTTTTTCAGATTTACGTCGTTAATGATGTTATTTAACTCATTCCTCGAGGTTTTCAGGTGCTCACTGTTTCCCCTATTCGGCTTTCCAGGAGGTTCAAACGATATAACGGGGGGATTTGGACAGAAGACATTACTCAGGTGATCCACAAAGAGCAAACCATTTTTCATCATCGTTTTTAGCTCAAATTCCATTATCTTTACGAAGTGGTGACTTATGCTGTATAGGTCCCTTGAATTTCCTAGCAATATGCCACAATGAGTGCTCATTGTCACCATGAGGACTGAAGCTTCCAAAATAGTCTGCAACTGATTTTTGGTGTTTCCGCTTCAAAATGTTGTTTTTTAGTTTGCGGGTGCAACAAGGGAGTTCACTTTTAAATGTTGGTGATCGATGAATTTGCCTTTTTCTTCTAAAATGTCGCTTTTTCTCTCCACAACACAAGGAGGTTTTTGCGGCTTCCTTTAAAATATTAACTATTTCATTGAAAGTGTTGCCGATATCCCGACCAACTATTAGGAAAGCTTTATATATAGTTAATATCAGCACCACTACCCAGTGAAACTATTTGCCAGATGAGTAGAGTGGGAATAATTAATTATTTCATTTTATTATTGAATTACTTTTCGGTTGGTCTGGCGACAGTACTTCACTATTTTCGGAAAAAGTACAATAACCCATTGCCTTAATGAGTTTCAACAATTTACTCAAATATGGATATTTCGGTTGATATAAGGACTTTGAATATAAATATATATTCTGAAATTTTAAACCATATGAACTCAACAAAACGTTTGTCTTATCGCAATTCGGTGGTCCAACAATTAATGATCACAAAGTATTTGGTAATAGTGAACTATTCTCAACCTTTTCTTCAAAGATCATTCGCTGTCTTAAAGTCTAAATTCCTAACGACGATATTCGTATGTTCCTTTATCACAACTAATCACAACATCTATAAAATATATGAAATTTCATTCTTCAGAATAAATAATGTTGATTCACAAAAAAAATTTTGTTTTAATTCACCAATTGTTGAAAAGAGATTTGTAAACAAACTAATAGCCCATAGCCAATCTTTCAGTTGAACTTCATTTACCAGGCTATTAATTATGCGAACCAGGAGTGCAATTACAAAAACGATTAGCTAGAGATGATCAAGGTATTAATCCACCAGGCGCTGCCTGTAGAGTACATGATACTGCATACTCTCAATCCATGGATTTAGATCAACGACATAAGGCCGATGAAATTTTACTGAATAAGGCATGGGGAAGAGGAAAATCTAAATAGAGAAATTCCAGTGAAAATTCTAACGCTTGTTTCGTTGCAAATATAATGGAAGAAATACAAAATTTGGAATGAGTTCATCTTATAATCAATTAATCGAATAGCACCAGCATTAAACATTAAGAGAAGAAGAAAAAAAATATATAAAATCCAATAAATGAAAAGAAAAATAAAACTATGAAAGAAAAAAAAGCAGAAATGTTAAAAAAAAAAAATTATAACTGCAATAAGAAAGGCTACACGATTTCTAAAGCAGAAGTAGCAAGAGAGCATTGATGATTCTATTACAAATTTCTACAAATCGCTCTTAAAAGATTTGAAATGTGAAAAATTAACTATTACAATTCCGAGAGTTATACCAATACAAATAGTAGGTACTTATATTGAGATTTTATTATAAAAGCTGTTAATTGCTCATTGTATTTCACAGCATAAAAATTAAAGTCCCATTTTAATATTGTACATACAAATAAAAAATGAAATACATATAGAACCCCAAGACAATAGTTTTATATTACACATTTTATAGTGGCCCATGGGGGGAATAAAAATATTTCCCACTAAATTAAAACAACAAAGTGACTCAATATTAAAATCAATGTAAAACAATTCTAGAGTATGCACATAGCATCATTATATTAGTGACATTAACAATAAAAAAAAAAATATTAATTGCACAACGTTTGACCGCCATCAAGGGTGCTGCAGCCTTAAGCATAATTGGACATCATTCAATTAACGTATTGTCGCAGCTACCTGTACTTCTTAGCATACATACGCATAGCTGCAGCTGACGTTCGCAGTGTAACGAGTCTTCGGTCGCTGCTCTAAAATTAGACGCTTACAATAACACCTCACTGCTGTTAGCCCACACAGTGAAGCTAACAGTCATCACGTCGTTACGGCGCTGAAGCGGGGCGCTCTTTACTTTTCTTCGTTTACTCTTCTACCTTAGCGAGACGCTATACTGAAACCAGCACTTCATTTTGGAGGCAATAAACTAGAGCCGTTAGAGACAACAGCACGAGTGAAATACTAGAACGACGAAACAAAGGTAAGTGCGTGCATTGATTTGAGCTACTCTTATAAACATTTGCATTGAGTGACGTAATTGTCAATTGACAATGGCTGAGGCAAAACCAGACGTTCAGGCTCTAATTAAGCTGCAACTGAACCGGGTATACACTCTTGAATCACTCCACAATCATTTTAAAAAGGACCCAATCGCACGCAAAACTAAGCCGTACTTTCAGCAAAGGCTCAAACGCATCAAGGAGCTTAATTTCGACTTATTTTCTGCTCATAAAAGTATAATACGCTCCAACTTCAAAGCAGATGACGCATATTTAAAGGATGACATCGATTCTAAATTCGACGAACTGCATTTAGACCTTTATTGTTTGCTCAGTCAACGGCAAGAAGAAATGTTTCCTGAAGAGACCAGTGCTGAAAACTCAAATGGCGGCCCTCCAACATCCGATACACGAAATCGTTGCTCCTCAGTTATTCAGTTTCCTCAATTGCCGGTACCGTCGTTCTCGGGAAGGTTTACTGAGTGGCCTAGTTTCCACGATTCATTTATCAGGCTTGTACACCTCAATAGTGAACTTAACTCAATCCAAAAGTTTCACTACTTAAAGCAGGCACTTCCTTCTGACCGTGATGTTGATATTCATCAAATGCTCTTGACTGACGGAAATTATCTAACAGCGTGGGTGCTTCTTCTCAACCGATATTATAATCCACGCATTTTGTTTTCACACCACATGAACACGCTATATAATTTGCCTGTTCTCATCAAAGAAAAATCAAACGACATTAAATTGGTGCTGAATGTGGCGAATGTTTATATCAACGAATTCAAACGTTTGAAGCTTCCAATTGAAAATTATGACCATTGGGTTGCGCATTACTTGGCTAGCAAGTTGCCCACCGAAACTCACTCAGCCTGGGAGCGTCATTTAGGTGTGAAGACTGACATACCAACTTTTGCAAATCTGCAAGATTTCTTAATAACTCGCCTTTTTACCATCGATGCAATCGTGAATCGTAACGTCGCTTCTAATGCAATTCCTGCGCACAAATTGGGCAAACTTGCCAACAATCTACATACTCATCCTTCGAAATCTTCGCCACGCTCGACACACCATGTCAAAACTTTGCATGCTGAAACTAACGTCGCCGCAGCCCACCAAGATGGCTGTACTCTATGTGGCGAAGCACACATCATACGCCGATGCCCAACTTTCCTTGCACAAGATTGCTATCAGCCAAAGACCATAGTTGACAAGGCAAGGCTGTGCCTAAATTGTTTGAGCAAGTCTCACGCACTCGCAAAGTGCACAAGCAGTAAAAACTGCCTTCAATGCGGGCAACGTCATCATACGTTGTTGCACTTCCCTATAATCACAACGAATTTTCAAACAAAGCCAGCTGTACCGCCATCAACTCAACGCGTTTCATCAAACGTCGATAACACTCCGACCTCGTCCGATAGGCAACCGGCCAACTTCTATGCAACATCCACCTCAGCAACTGCCTTTGAACCAAGGCGTGTCACTAACGCACACGCTATCGTGTCTGCAAACTCATTTGGCAGTTGCAGCTCCATCGCAGAAAATTCTACTAGCTACAGCTTTAGTATCATTATACAATGAAGCTACCAATCAATCTTCACTCGTTTATGCTCTAATCGACCAAGGGTCAGAAGGCATCCTGACTTCCGAAGCTGCTGTCCAACGACTTGGACTTCAACGCTCTCCGACATCAGCAGATATCTGCGGTGTGGGTCCAAGCTCTCTCAGCCAATCACGCTCAACGGTCAGTTGCACACTTCTTTCCTGCCACGATGTAAATTTCGCGGCCCAAATTTCATTTTTTTTTTAATTTTTTTTTTTTCTTTTTGCCCCATTTTTAATTTCATTCTATTCGTGAACAATAAGTAATTTTTAAATGCTACTATGGACCTTAATATGTTCTTTAGTCGTTACCATAGAACATAATTTAATTTAATTATATATAATTAATTTATATACGAAAAGTGTCGTTTAAAATATTCTATGTGGAACTTCTGTGGGTCCAATTCGTTTGAGTCTTCTTTTTGTTTTTTCCATTGCCGGCAATTGGCGCACGTCTCGGTTTTGATGAATTCTTAGGGGCTCTGTGTATTTGCTGCTACATTTTTTAATAGTGTCTTCCACCGAGTCAATGTTGAGATCGTGGTGTATGTCTTCATTTCTTATATACCAGTCGGCTTTTGTTATTGTCCGCAGTATTTTGCATTGTGTTCTTTGAATCAGTTGTATATTCGTTTTGCTTGCTGTCCCCCATACTTCGATCCCATATTTCCTGATGGGTGTTATCATTGATGTATATATCATTATTTTATTACAGTGATAACTTTGAACTAAGTCCTAGTAACCAGTTTAATTGCTTGAATCTACTTTTTATTTCATTTCGTTTATTTAATATATGTTGTCTCAATGTAAGTTTTTCGTCGATTGCTATGCCAAGGTATTTTGCGCTGGGGCAAATTTTTATAATTTCGTCTTTTATTGTGAGTGGGTGTTTAGCAGAGTTTCTATTCGTATATATTACTTGGACAGTTTTCTCTTTGTTAACTTCTATTCCCCATTTCTCGAACCATGAGACTATATTTTTTATTATTTGTTGAAGTGTGTCCGTCGCCGCTTTTTCGTCTTGATTGGATGCTAAGAGGACCGTGTCATCCGCGAATGTTGCTATCATGGTTCCTTGTGTCTTTGGGGTTGGAATGTTTGCTGTGTATATTAGGTATAGGAGTGGACCCAACACATTGCCTTGAGGCACTCCCGCTGTCATTGTTAGGATCTCAGAGCATTCATCGTCATATTTAATGTAAAAGTATCTGTTGGTGATATAACTGCTTAGCAAGTAATAATAGTTTAAAGGTAGAATATTATTTAGTTTATTCAGAAGTCCTTTGTGCCACACTCTGTCAAACGCTTTCGCAATGTCCAGGAATACAGCCACGCAGTACTTCTTTTTGTCAATATCATCCATGATTTTGTTCACAACTCTATGAACTTGTTGCACAGTTGAGTGGTTTCGTCTAATGCCGAAATGATGGCTTGGCAAAGCTTTTTATTGCATCAAGATAGGCTCAATTCTGTCAAATAATATTTTTTTCAAATATCTTTGAAAGAGTTGGCAAGAGACTGATAGGTCGATATGAACTGGTTCTTGTTGCGTCCTTATTTGGCTTTGGGATAGCTGTTATTTGTACTACCTTCCACAAGATTGGAAAATAGTTAAGCCTTATTATAGCATTAAATACATTTCTAATATAGACTATTGTTATGTCAGGTAGTTCTTTCAGTATTTTTCGTTAATAAGATCATATCCAGGTGCCTTTTTGTTTTTCAAATTCTTGATTTGATTCTTGATTTTTGATATCGTTGTCATTTTTATTGCAGTGTTTCGGGTACTTTCGGTATTGGTAAGCTCGGTAATTTGATTGTCCATGTCGTTTCTGAATACCATTTCAAAAAGTTTTGCAAGAGTATTTGCTTTGTGTTTATTCGTTTTTGCCCAAGCATTATTTAGTGTTTTTATGGGGGATTTATGTGGTATTGCACTGTTTAGTTTTTTGGTTGCCCTCCATAATGAGTAATTAGTTCATATTGTCGTTCCTAAGTTCTATACGTAACTTTCAAATTTTTTCTCCTCAAATTGTTTCAATATTTTCTTCAGTTCATTTGCCGCTTTGTTGAATTTGGCTTTGTCGTCTGGGTGTCTAGTGCTTTGCCATCTTTTCCTGAATTTCCTTTTTTGTCTTATTTTATGCTTAATGTGAGCTGGGACAGTAGTAATTTGGGATGGGCTTAGAATTGGGGTTGATTGAGTTGCTGCTTTGACGATGTTGTCATTTAGGTATGCTATTGCTGTGTCAAGTTCCTTATCAGATTTCAATGAAATGTTTGTTGTCATGTCATTTTCCATTAATTGGCGAAATTTGTTCCAGTCGGTTTTGTAGTTATATAAGCCAGCAGCTATTTTTGTATCCGGTGTGCTTTGAAGGGTCAATAGAATTGGAGAATGGTCTGATGATAAATCTAGACATGTTTTTATTGTTAAGTGGTCGTGCAATATGTTTTTTGTAACACAGAAATCAATTAAATCAGGTAATTTTTTGTTGTCTGTTGGCCAATAAGTTGGTTCTCCCGTGCTAATAAAGCGACTATTATTCTCTTTTATAGCGTCTAGTAGTTGGCGGCCTTTATTGCCTTAGTTTGTCAGTCTTGAGCCCCATATGGAGTTTTTTGCATTATAATCTCCTCCAGCTATGTAACGACTAATCAATGATTTTAAATAGTCTATGTATTGAGCTTTTGTTTTGTTATGTTTGGGTGGACAATATACAGCTGACACAGTAATTGGCCCTCTCAAGTCACTTATCTCTATTGAGGTTGCTTGGATATGATGTGATTAAATCCTTCTAGTTCTAGGCACCTAATAGATTTTTTTATGATAATTGATGTACCTCCGTGGGTTCGATTGTCAGGATGATGTTTATAATAAATGTTATAGTTTGGTATGTCATTATAGCTTCTATCAGTAGTATGCGTTTCAGATATTAGAATAAATTCGATTGAATTTCGAACGTTTTAAGTTCTAGTAAGTGGCGTGACAGGCCATTGGCGTTCCAAATAGCAAAAGTTATTTTATTTCTGGAACCCATCTAGTTTTTATACAAGCAGTGTCACAATGTTCATCATACTTGTCATTTGAGTTATTAATTGTTTCATCATTATTTTTAAATCTGATAGATCGTCGTTATTCTGTGTTGGTGTCATGCTGTTTGCTGCTGCGTTAAGGTTTTGAGTTAAGTCTGCTGCTGTATTTATCGCTGATACTTTAGCATATGACATTCCAGGTGTGTAGTTTTTATGTGTTTGTACTGTGGGTATATTTATAGATGGCTCAGCAAAGTTTTGTTCTTGAGTTGGAGGGATTTCTTTTTTACGTAAATTTGGATATTTTTTAATTTGTAGTGATTTGTAGATCATACAGCCTTTGTAGTTAGCTGTGTGGTTTTCATTGCAGAGAGCGCATTTAATTTGCTGTTTTATATCGCTTTGGATATTACATTTAATTGTGCTGTGGTTACCTGCGCATTTGACACACACAGGGTCTTTAGTACAATAGTTTTTAGTGTGTCCATATTTTTGGCAATTTGTGCATTGTGGAATAGTTCTTTTTTGGTGTGGTGGTTCGAAATTTACTTTGCAGTGCAGAAGATGGGTTAAGGAATAGATGTCTTTGTTGTTATCGTTTGGTTTAAGTTCCAGAGAGAATAAAGGAAGTGGTTGTCTATTTTTTTGAAAGTTGTGAATGTTTAGTACTTCATGTCCTAACTCTGCCAGTTCAGCTATAATGTCGTCTTTTTCCGTTGAGTAATGCATATTTCGTAAAATTACCTTAAGTCTACGTTGTTCTTTTGGCTTAAATGTATAATATTTGGTTTCTTTTTGCTTAAGCAATTTTATTATGCTTGTGTAATGCACAGATTCAGTCGGCTGTATTTTGACTTCGTTTTTGTTCAGAGCTTTCATCTCGTAATTTGTATTTGGTAGCTGATTTAGAGCTTTAGTTAGTGCATTAATATTTTCTACGTTTTGTATATATATGTGTGGTGGTTTTTGAGGATGGTTTGTTATTTGTTTCTGTATGATTGAATTTGTTTTTGTCCCACTGTTATTTTGTTCATCAGTTCTGTCATTTAGTGTTAGTAGTTCGAACCTGTTTGGTGTATTTGGAGCGATTGACTTACTCAGCCAATATTTTTTTAGTGTTGCTTGTGGCGCGCTCAGTGGTTTGTTTTTCTGTCTTTTGTTGTTGCTATTTTGGTCAGTTAATTTGTTTGGCGATTGCTTTTCGCGGTTTCGCTTTCGGCTACTCTCCGCTGAAGTTTGTTAGTGTTTCTATTATTTGAGTTTTGTACTTGCGTGTTAATTGTTGCTGTTTTAATTGGTGTTGTTGTGTCAGTAGACAAGATCATTGCGCTCGAATTTTGCATTATACTTGTCGCTGTCGCGGCTATGGTTACAGTAGAAGCGCTTTGTGTTGTTGTTGCTCTTCCTGATGTTGTGTTTGGTGGATAATGTACCATAATAGTAGAGGGTGTCGCGCACTGGACACTCCAAGGTAGTGAAGCATTCGTAGTGGTGTCGTTTAGGAGAGCGGGAGAGCAGGACCTGGCTCTGCTCTCTGCTGCTTCGACTGGCAAATTGCCGCCGTTACCCTGTGTGGACACAAATGAGAAATATGCATTTCTATTTGTTACTTTTTTTGCTGGTGAGTGTCAGAGACACTCACTTTAGTTATGTTGTTGTTTTTTGTTGTTTGTATTTCAATTGTGTATTTTTGGGCGGTCCACATTGAAACGGCGTATGTGCCTTCAGCTTCAGAGTCAATCAATCATGCCACAGAATTTGGCGCACTTCCATGATCTCACGCAAGCAGATCCATATTTGATGTTTTAAACTATGAAAATTTGGAGCACGTGCACTTAAGTGTCTTCCCTTGTTTTCCCATTCAGTAACAATCTTTACATCTCGACATTTTCCATTATTTTTCCATAAACTGCATTATTTAATAATTTAAAGAAATTTTTTTCAAGTTCATTTTTCGCAATTGTTTTATAAAAAGTATTCAGATCAATATAATTCTTCAACCAGTTAGATTGCTTAAATTTCAATATCCTATGAATTACACAAGCTTTAAACCATTAGCAATACACTATTGAAGATTTCGGTAGTGTATAATATAATTTCGTTTATTATTTAAATCTATAATCAATTTTTTAGTTTTGGATTTACTATGTGCTTTTTTATTCTCAGCACAGAAGGGTAAGTCATTGTGTATATCATGAAGATTTTTAGGATAATCTAAATCAACTTCTAAAATATAACCAAAGTCTGATTTTATAGTTACTGTAAGGATACCAAAATTTGATATATCCTCCACCCATTCAAATCCACTATAAGGTAAATATTCAGACATTGCCCAACCATTTAAGTTATTTGCATCTAAGTACATCAAGTATTCTGAAGATTTTCTTTGATCATATTCAGGAAGATATTTATTATTAGCCTTTGAATGTCGTTTAGAACATTGAACAATACCACCTCTAATCCCACTTTTAATGAAATTATACATATTAATATCTTTAAATAATTATAATTCAATACCTGTTGTCTTCAACATTGCATCCCAGGATAATCTTGGTGTAGTTAGATAATGAACAGGATCTAATTCATAAATATTTGTACATATTTTTCTAAAGTTTTCAAAAAAATCTGCTAAAAGTATAACATCTGTTTTTAAATATAGCAGCATATAATCAAGTAAATTTTGTATTTGAAAGTATTCCAAATTTTTCAGCATGATCATAATCATCAGTAGAACACTCTACATTATTTAATGTGAATAAAAATTGTTCACGTGAAGGTAAATTGATATCTTTAAGTTGATCTACTGAATCTACATATTCATAGGGGAAAACACCTTTTCTTGAATCTATCAATGTTTGTATACAATGAGTGTAAAATGTGAAAATCATTAGCATCAAGATTTGTAGCTAATACATCTAAAGATGAGTTCATAAATCTGTATGAATCTAAAAATCGTAATTCAAAGAATTCTTTATCACTAATATGAATATCTTTCGAAAGTGATATAATTCCTTATTCAGAGGAATTATTTTAATGTGTCCTTTAAATGATTTGAGCTCTTTAACAAACAGATGACAGTCATAACCAGAAAAATTATGGAAAAAAATTGGTATAAATTTACGTGTTTGAAAATTTAAGTTACAACTCGAATGTGCAGGTCTTACGATATTGACCTGTAAGATGACAATGATCTGCAACCTTGTGTTGATCAATTATTTGCTTACAAATATGACTATATTGAATTTTGATATAATTGAATTTGTTTTATGTTTTTCAATTTCTTCTAAAGTTAGAGACTTTATTGCTATTATTCTATTTAAATAATTTACATATAGAAGTTTAGTATCACTAATTAATTTATCTATCAATACCTTAGCAGAATCTTCTCCTGAATAAGTTACAAATTTGTTTAGGCTATTATTGAAACCGCACTTTATGTATATCCTAAATGCTAAAGGCTTATGTATTTTAGTGCTGCAAATATTTTCAGAATCATTTATCTATACATTCTCTAAAATGCACTCAAAATCAGCATAAATTACAAATGGTACATCTAACTTAGACCCAAAATAAGTAAACTTTAAAATATCATCATTATTTTTACCAATCGGCATTGTGGTCACTACTTTGGTGCACTCTGTTTTATGTTTTAACATAACATCTTTATTTCTGGTGTACTGCAAGCAAAAGTTGCATAATAGTAGAGCTTTTGTATTTAATGTCAATTGTGATTTAATCTGTAAATTGTAATTTTATAAGTAATAGAAAATCATGTATTTTATTTCTTTTTACCTTGATATATTTTTGATCCATACATAATGTGAATTGTCACCGCTTTGTAGAAACAATAAATTAATATAGATATCTCTCTCCAACTTTGTGGTATGATAGGGACCTACAATTTGATCACCTTTCTCAGAACATCCAAAAACAATAATGCTGATATTATTATTTTCCTCAAATTTTCTGAATTGTTCTAATGGCATTGGAAATAGCAAGTTTTTAAAGTTTAATATCACTATCAATCACATCGTTCTTAATATCCACTGCATATTGCGAACATCTATTACTATGTTGCACATTTTTTATTGCAGATAGTATAGCCCATTTAAAGCAATAGTCATCATTTATATTCATTACATTAATACAAGCATGTTTCATTGCTATATTATGAGGTAATTTAATATAAGCAGAACCCTTTAATAGTTTATATTGATTAGTATTAATCTCTAATTCAATTATTTTAATTAGAGTCCATCCGCTATCCTTCTCTTGAAACTCTTCCATTTTTGTAATTAAATTAGAACAATGTACACCATATTCAAGTTCAATTTCTTCAAGGTTTTATGCTAATATAATTTTCGTTTGAAAAGATTTCACATCTTTAGTTGCTGTTTCAACTTCACAATCACTTGGTTTAAACCTTATATATTCACAAAACTATTCAAAATTATATTTATATGACCGAGGTTTTTCTAGTTGCTTATTCTTCTAATATCATATATTTTTCATTTTTCAAGAAAGTATTTGGTATGATAATATTTTCATGTCGGTTTTTAAATGCATAACGTTCAATGCGATTAATATATAACCCTTTCACTAAATACAAATCATCTTTTAATTGTGAACAACTGTTTTTTTTTGTTGATTGGTTATCAAACATGATTTCGTTGATATCTTAAGCTTGCATGTTTCACAATATTTATAACTGCAAGTTGGTTCTTTCTCATTAATATCATTATTAATAGATTTGTTTAAAGATAGTTGACTGATCGAAACTTCTGTAGAATTATTATTTTCATTCTTATTATCCATATTCTCACATTTCTATTGTTGCTGTGTGATTATATGCAGCTTTTTATTTTGTGCTTCAATTAATTGCTGTTCTTGTTGCTTTATTAATGCTTTCTGTTGTTTAATTAGTTCATATAATTGGTGATTTGTATTATCTTTTCCTATATGATTTTTTGGTTTGTTAGAAATAATGTTTTCTTGGTTATGTTTACGTAGAATATGTCTCTTCAAATTCCATTTTGAATGGAAAACACATCCACAAAATTCGCAAAAAAATGTCTTCATATTAATTGTACAAACATATTACTAAATAAAAACTGATATACGTGTCTCTCTTATATAAGAATAAGATATACTAATAAAATAATGCAATAATTTGATGCTAAATAAATTCATTGGACCTATTCTACATATTAAAACAGTGATAACATAATTCTGTATTTACACCAGAAATTTCTGGTTAATACAAATTATTTTTTTCCTAATATATTCTTATCTAACTAAAACCGAAAATTTCTGGTTTTTCAAATGTATTTACTGGAACAAATTTTAATATAAAACACATGGATATGGTATAGAATTCAACACTCAACTTCAGCATTTTGGTGAGTTTACTACTTTCTAACCATATGTCGAGAAACATAAATACAATAGATTTATACTTTTAATTATATTTGAATTTTATTTATATATCCTTTCAGAAAAAAAACGAAAATGGCTGCTACCCACAATACTTTATTGCAGAAAAAACAAAAAATTACTTCTACTAACAATATTTTTAAAGTTGTGAAAGAAGAATTCTTGGGTAAAAACCTCAAACCATCTTGAGGAATCAAGAATATAGTAATGGATAGTCCAATAAAGATATTAGGAATAGCATCAATTTCAACGAAATATGGACGACGGATGATGACAGATTTAGAAGATATCGCATTGTTTCTACCTGAGCGATTAATTCACTTAGTGAGAATGTGTTACATTAATAACCCCCTTAACACTATCTATATCGTTAAACGTATGCAGCAAGGAAAATATTGGTTCGACTTAGAAGAAGATCCAATCACGGAATTCTAAACTGAAAGTCCAGACGAAGAAAATACTATATTTTCAAATTATAATTAAAATATATTTAATAAAAAAATTACAAAAATTAAAATAGGTTACTGTTTCTATTTCTATCTTATTAGTAATATTAAAATTTTTTATTTTATTCCACTCTAGCAGAAAATGAATAATATTACTTGTATATAGAATTTATTTCAGAATAAAACATGTTGAAAAAATTTTTATTATTTCTATTTTTTATATATCTGCGAAGATTAGAAAATCTGAGCATAACAGTTTTATGTGAATATTTACAATCACAAATATGGTTGTACGTCGTATGAATAATTGTTTCTAGCTAATAATTTACTTCTTATCACATATATGGCTGTATGGTTTTTGCATATAAATACGAGTAATTCTTCTAGAATAAACATAAAGCAGAAAACTCGCCATGGAAGCTGGATATTTTCTAACATATGATGAAGCGGTGCAATGTGTCTGCCTGCTGCCTTCTAACTATTTCATCAGCTATTATTATCAAAAGCTCAGCTCAGCCAAGCTCAGCTCAGCCCTGCCCCCGCCTCCCTCAAAAAACACACATTAGGCCCTTGTTTACCCTTTCCATCAACTTAAATAACCCAGAGTCTTCCGTATACAATCTAGCGCTATGAACGGCTGCAACTGTTGACATAACTTCATCGTTCTTTTCGTCGTACTTGGAATGCTTAAAATAAAGCACTTGGCACTTTGCAGATATAATCAGTTGTTTTAGGCCTATCGTTTGGGTGGACTTCAACTTGATGGAAACCCTTATCCAAATCGAGGGTCGAGAATTAGTTACATTTGCCAAGTTTGTCGAACAACTCGGCCATATGCGGCATCGGATATTTGTCATCAATGTTTCCCAATTGTATTTGCTTTTTTCGGAACAACCTACAGAAGTGAGTTGTAAGGGCTATTGCTTGAGACTGCAATTTGCAGCTTTAGCATTTCCTGGATTTGCTCATTCACTTCATGCATGTTTTTGTTGTAATTTTGTTTTTAATGTCGTTATTAAATGAAAGGTAATCTCCCTCTTTGTAAAGATCTCATTTGTTAGTATTCAAGACATTCTTGTTTTTACTGAGGTCATTTATATTCAAATGACTTCAAAAAATATGTACTGGGAAAATCGAGAATATCATGATGGTTTTTTTTCACTTTCTCAGCTATCTTCCAAAATTTTTCACACAAGTTTTTGTTTATTCAGCACTGCACTTTCGACCTGGCCGTGATGAGGTACACTGAAGGACACTAGGAGCTATTACAGTCCAGGTTCAACCTTGCTGGAAAGATCCTTGGTAAGACTCTGAAAACCAACTATCAACATTCCCTAGCCAAGGCGTTCTTGGAATCGTGTCGAGGGCTGAATGATGCAGGGAACTGAAAAATTTGCCTCGCTAACGTAGTTCACCTTGGGATACCGCCCTCCCATAGTAAGTCTTATACCTTATTTTTGTATGGGAGGTCTGCAAACATTGACGTTACCATTCTCACCTTGTAAAGGAACCCTTATGGATATAAATAATAAAAATTATAAAAAAGCATAATCTTCCAACGGACTAAAATGAAGAAACTCTACTCCGTTCGCCAGTTAACTCGGAAACGATGAGACCATGGAAGTTGCAGGTGATCGTCATCCTTCAACACCCAGCCAGGGACCAAGCGCTCCATGCACCAGCAGCACTCACGGTCCCATGGAACCAAGTGCTAGCGACACAAGTATAGGTGCAGTCCAGGGAGATGAAATATGAATATTTCACTGGAGCGCTTCATAAAGGCACCAAAACTAGCGATGCAGTTAATGCATGTAAGGTGGACATCCTCCACAGCAAGAGCCCAAAGGAAAAGCTATAAAGAAGGGCGTGCTGGGAGAGGTGGAAAAGTCTGAGAATCTCAACAGCGACCTTGGATATTTAAGCTGTGTGACAATGGATGGATGGCTATCTCTGATGTGTTACAACAACGAGACAAAGGTCTTATGTTGTGAGTCAAATGCACAATGTCAACCAAACCTCAGCAGCCTAATAAAGGTGCTATTAATAAGTAACAGTCGATTGCATACGATACGTGTGCACATTTGCCAATTAAACTGCTTTGAACTTTTGCAATGATGTACGGTCAGCACTTTCGTAAAGTGGACCAGTCATTAACCGCATTGGTAAGCAACTGCAGAATGCGCAAACCAAAGATTAGAGCAATTAAGAAATAATAATGATTGTAAATAGTATATAAGCAGCTGATCTTTCAAAAAAGAGAAGACTCTAACAACTGAACTTTAGCGCATTTTAACTCTCGCGGTTAGATTCAAACAAATGCTCAGTTAACGTCCTTCAGTGCTTCAGTATACGGGTAAAGTTATAGCCCAACATTTGAAGGGACTTTTAAGAACATCAAACCATTCCCTGGTGCGAGCATCAAGATGCCTGATATATTCATATACCCCAAATATTCATACGAGTATGTGTAATGTATCTGTCGCCGGAAGTTGTGCTACCTCAAGATATTTTGCTCAGCAGACCTGCAAAACAAAGCTTTGCCTACCACCCATTGACTGGAGAATAGTTCGCTCTGTCAGGGAACGGAATGAAGAATAATTTGTCACAATCTCCTTCGATGAACAGTGGAAAAACAGAATCTTAGCGGAAAATAATTCCTCAATTTGTCGCATATTCAGCTAGTGGTGAAGGCATATAACAAATCCACGCAATTCACTGAACCGCCGTGGCAGATTCTGCCCCTCGAGATCTCGAGCAGCTGCTGAATCAGCAGCAGTGGCGGTAGCAGCAGTGGCGGCAGCAGCAGCGGCGGTAGGAGCAGAAGTGGCAGCAGCTGCATCAGGAGGAAGAGGAGGAGAGGCCAAAAGAACTTATCGCTCAAGTACCCACTCCGATACACATCCAGCTTCATCCGAGCAAGGGTCCTAAATTCATGCGGGAAGGGTACACGAACGACCCTAAAAAGATGTAAAAAAAAAATTTGTCGCACGTGCATCCAGGTAAATCTGCAACATGTCAATTCAACTTCTGCAGTCCTGGAGCAAACCTTCAACGGGGATGAAAAGCATCAAGATGCCTGATATATTCATATACCCCAAATATTCATACGAGTATGTGTAATGTATCTGTCGCCGGAAGTTGTGCTACCTCAAGATATTTTGCTCAGCAGACTTGCAAAACAAAGCTTTGCCTACCACCCATTGACTGGAGAATAGTTCGCTCTGTCAGGTAACGGAATGAAGAATAATTTGTCACAATCTCCTTCGATGAACAGTGGAAAAACAGAATCTTAGTGGAAAATAATTCCTCAATTTGTCGCATATTCAGCTAAGGGTGAAGGCATATAACAAATCCACGCAATTCACTGAACCGCCGTGGCAGATTCTGCCCCTCGAGATCTCGAGCAGCTGCTGAATCAGCAGCAGTGGCGGTAGCAGCAGTGGCGGCAGCAGCAGCGGCGGTAGGAACAGAAGTGGCAGCAGCTGCATCAGGAGGAAGAGGAGGAGAGGCCAAAAGAACTTATCGCTCAAGTACCCACTCCGATACACATCCAGATTCATCCGAGCAAGGGTCCTAAATTCATGCGGGAAGGGTACACGAACGACCCTAAAAAGATGTAAAAAAAAAATTTGTCGCACGTGCATCCAGGTAAATCTGCAACATGTCAATTCAACTTCTGCAGTCCTGGAGCAAACCTTCAACGGGGATGAAAAGATTGAAGCGAAATTTTAGAGAAACTTCCATTATTGGTGAGACTATACATTCACAAGTGAATTTAAATATCTAGGTGTTATGATTGATGAGAAACTAACTTGGAACAGTCATCTGAATATGACCATAAACAAGCCTAGGGCGACAATTTGGACCAGCAAAAGGCTAGTGGGAAAGAACTGGGGACTATATCCATGAATGTCACTGTGGTTATACACAGCAATTACAAGACCGATAATTATATATATATATATATATATATATATATATATATATACATATATATATATATATATATATATATATATATATATATATATATACATATATATATATATATATATATATATATATATATATATATATATATATATATATATATATATATATATATATATATATATATATATATATATATATATATAGATATATATAAGTAAGTAAGTCCTTGAGGTTCTGTTAGATCTACCGCCAATTCACTTATTCATCGAAAAATAACCATTGCAATTTGCGGCCAAGCTCATCTTAGAGGACGAGAAAGAAACGGTACGTCTCTTGTAAATTTTCTGCAGAGCTGGTACTTATTGAGAATAACTAAGCGATTTCTGTCGGAACAAACTTAACTTCTAACAAAATTTCAAGGTTAATTTCGTAAAACCAAAGAATGAATGCGAGTATTGCAAAGTAGGTACACAATGTATGTTCTGGACCAAAAACGCGTGTATTTTCTTATGAAGGTCCAAATTCACCATAATAACCCTCACATTTATAGTAAGTCGAAAGCTTTTAGAGACGCTACCTGGTGATGAGTTTTTTGTTGGAAGCTTTTGTGGAAAGCTGTGCTTTGGTTTGTGTCTTTGCTATGATGGAAGGGGCTTTTGTGGAAAGCTGTATTTTGGTTTGTGTCTTTGCTATGATGGAGGGAGCTTTTGTGGAAAGCTGTGTTTTGGCTTGTGTCTTTGCGAGAAGTTTACATGAAATGAACCCCTGTGTTTGCTTTTGACCAGCACAAGTTTCTTATAAGCTAAAAGTTCAACTCAGTTTGGTATTTACTGATAAGAAAGCAGCTGCGTTCGGTCTGATGTGGACGCTTGGCGCTGAGTGCATGTATGCACACGATGCTGATGTGTGTGTGTGTGTATGAGTGTTCTTATTTTGTATATATAAAGATATATGCGGTTGCTTCCTTGAATTCAACATATAAATAGTTTGTTAATGAGTTAGTTTATATTAGTATTTCATTTCTCATAGAAAATCAAAGTGAATTTATAATTTTACAAAATGGAAGTGGAGAGAGTAATAGTTATAGATGTTCAAGGATTTTATAGTGAAACTAAATTTATTCCGAAGGAAGTCAGTATTTCAGTAGCAGATATAGGGATAAAATCGTTTATTATTGGACCAACTTTTGAATATTCGAGGCTATCGAAGGAAGAAAGGAAAACAATTGATTGGTTGAGTCATCATCATCATGGATTACGCTGGCATGATGGTAACTCAACGCTAAAGGATCTCTATGAATATATTTTTCTAAATATATAGAAAGAAGAAAATCCAACCATATATGTAAAAGGTTTGGAAAAAGCAAAATGGGTACGAGATTTAATAGGAGAAGAATTAATTATAAGCAATTTAAATGACTTTGGTTGTCCTAGTTTAAAAAATTTATATAAAACTAATATCAATATAAATGTTTGTGAATATCATACAAAGCATTGCAAATGTATTAGGAAATTTTATAATTATTCCAAAATATAAATTTCAAATTAAATAAAATTAAAAACATATATATTTTAGTTTTTTATTTTCGATTTGTTTATTATATTTTTTTACTGTTGTACAAATCTATTCTACAAGAGGATACATAAATTATTTAGCTAAGAAATAAGTGTTAGTTTTTTCTTCTGTAATTACACGAGCGCTTACAGTCCAAACTCCTTTTTCAATTAGACGAGAAAAATTTATCATCATGGGAGTTAACTCAAATTCTACATCTGGATGTTCTGTTGCATATTTTTCCTCTAATTTGAAAAGGATATCCTGCTCTACGCATTCTGTAAGCGCATCCATGATTAAATCGTCTTTGTTCCATAAATCACTAAAACCATGATCTAATTCAGCATCATTTAAATTATTTCCGAAACAATTCGAATCTTCAAAAATTGACTTTTCATCATTAAATTTTAAATGAACCATTTTTTCCTTACATTGAAGGTTGGTAAAAGTTCCCATACTGAATTTAAAATTTTCACACAACAGCCTTTTTATAGCCGTTTTTGGAGTGAAGGAAATCAAAGTAAGGGGATGCGAGGTAATTTGAACATTGTTGCATACAGATTAAAAAGTTTTCCCGCCATTCGGTATCGCTCAGAAAGCATTACACATGCACATGTGCTTACATTCTGTATGTTATCATCATTTGTTGCCCACCAACAATCTAACTTATGAATTCCATATATATAATTAGAGAGCTTTGATATTTTTAATTCATTTATTACTGCTTCGAAGAATTCTATATGCTCTGCTTCAATCCGAAATCTGTATTTATTTAGTAAATTTTCCAACACAGTAGAGGAAATCATTTTGAACAGCTTTCTTCAACTCAGTTTGTGGTTTACTGACAAAAAAAAAAAAAAATGCATTTGCATTCTATTTAAAAATATAAACTTCTTGAACTCTCTTTGTTATATACTAATAAAAAAAATGCAGCTGCATCCCATTAAAATCAACTTTGATTGATGTTCACTGAGAAAAATGTAGTTGCATTCTATTTTTAAAAATATAAATTTCTTTAACTCTCTTTGTTGTTTACTGATAAAAACCAACATATATGGGCTTATTGAAGAAAACTTCTGTCTTGCTTACCTGTATAGCAACAAGATTTTCATTGAATATGGTTATAGCTTTAAATTCCGGCTTGGGAATAAGAGCTTCCGCTCCATATCGACCCATCCATTTTGTTACCAGTTTGACAATACTATACTTTCGGATATTCTCTATAGTTTTACCAAAGATGTCATTTATCATGAGTTTGAAAAGATTTTTTAAAATTCATTTTTGGCTAATTTTCGAAAATTCGTGTTTAAATCAATATATGATTTGAGCCAAAGATATTGCTTAAATTGAAGTTTTTTTCTTATATAATTAATTAATCTAAGAACATAATTTAAGGCCGGCTTAAGACTGCGATAATGGATTATGTACTTTCTTTTGTTAAATAAAGTACCCATTAATTTCCTCTGTTTTGAGCCTCGAGGTATAGCATGCTCGGGGCATAAAGGGAGATCATTATGTTGATCGTGAAGATTATTTGGATATTCTAAGTCTATTTCAAGGTTATACCCTATATCTGAAGGTTATTTTGTTTCTCAAAGCGAGGGATTTGTTTAATTGTCATTAGAAATTGGATCCCCTGCAAATTGAAAATATCTTTGTAATGAGGATAGGATGATACTCGATCAGAACTTTTTTCAACAAGATGGAGGGCTGATATTATCGCCCAGACAAAGCATGCATTGTCACTATTTTTTACATTGATGCATGCTTTCTTGCTCTGAATTTCCTTCGGCAATGGTATGTACCAAGCTGTGGAGTAAATTTGTTTATGTTAACACTCAAGTTTAAGATGGTTGACAATGCCCAACCACTATCACGTTCCTGGAATTCTTCCAACTTTTTCAGTACAACATCTCGAACATTTTCCTCAAACCATATTTTCAGATTAGTATCTTGATAAACTGGAACATGAAACCTTTACAGCAATCTTCCATGAAACTCTTAATATCCTTATTAGTAAGGTTTATAATGACTGCACCATGAATTCTATGAATAAAAAAAAACAAACATTTTTTAGTTAAGAACATTTGTTAATAGTAATAAAATTAAACTCACCGTCTACGAAAGATTGACTCAACATCTTAACTCTACTAGAGGTCCAATTTTTTCTTCGTTTCGAAAGGTTGGCGTCAGAATGCAAATGTAGATGCTTGCACCGAGCCCAATAACCTTTTACTCCTGCTATAGCATCCATTAAATGATGTTTGGCGCCCACAGTTTCTGCTCTAGCAAGCTGCATTTTAAGAGCACACAAATCTTTAGTACATGCTTTAACTCCTTCGTTTGCTATTAAATGGTTTTGTTCAGCATTTTCAATGGCCAATTTGGCATTTTTAATAAATTTATTTTTATTCTGCTCCATTCTTTTTTAGTTGTTGCTCAATTGAAAATTATATGAAAAATATTCCAACAATGGAAAACATTCTCACTTTTATACTAAAGCTAGTATACGAGTATACTATATGTATCAAAAGTACACTTGATTCTACATTTGTATTTTCTGATAAAAATTAAATGTTGAAAACTACACTTCTATTTACTGAAAAGATTTAAGTGAAAAAATAATAGCTTCCCTTTCTAAATAAATAAAACATTTTTTTTTTGTTTTTAATTATAAATTGTATTTTTGAAAAAGAAATTTTAAACATAAATGTCCACAGTTGAAAGTATTGAATTTTTGTTTTTGTTTATAATAGTATTCAATAGGTGCTTTTAAATAATTAACTATTTCAAGTGGCGGTTGTAAGTCGCCAAAACTATCAAAATATTCCTTATAATTGTGATTTTTGTAGTACGCTACCCAATGTGTTCTAGAACCGCTTGAGTCATCTAAATTAACAATACCACATTCTTGAGGTAATGATTTTTTAGGTAAACAATCACGCACAAAAACACCTCTAAAATGTTTGAGTTGATTATCATATTTATTCAAATCTATATCTGTTAGTGGTCGTTTGGGTAGGTTCTTTAAAAGTTTTTTGAATGTTGATTGTAATCAAGTCCAAATCCCTTCTTCCCATCCCATTTTTGGTATATGAAATAGCCAAGGCCCATTCGTGCTAACATCACAAATCGAAATGAGATACTTTCTCCATATAATATAGAATTTATATTGAAAACATATTAGTTATCAATATGCGATTAAAGAAGCAACATAAGCAAATTTTAGTAAGAAATGCTGATGATATGATATCTTATTATTTATAGTTCACTTTTACCAAATTCAATACGTGCACTTATTGTAGGACCATCAGACTGTGGTAAGACTAATGCTATGCTTAGTCTAATAGAAAGTCTTCACGTTGTTAATTTCAAAAATATTTACATATATTCAAAATCTCTATATTCACCAAAATATTGCTAAAGAAATTGATGCTGCTGGTGGTCTGCGCTCCCGCCACTACTGCGCTAATTCGTTACAACGTAAGTAGACTTTCGTTAAATTTCTAATGCAGTTGCTTCGGTTTGAATTGTGGGCGTTTCCTTGATGCAACTGTTCGGGTCTATTATCCGTGATGTGTGTGCGGATATAGCTGCATAGCGACTCTGTCCCCTGTAGTGTGGGCCAAAATTTCTACCGAAGATTTTAGTCCACACACGCCCGCCCCACTTTACCGACGATGAAAAACGACGACAGCGTCATGGTGAAAGGGTCAATCGGTATGCGTCTCGCCTAAATCGTATTCGCCCTCGTGTCCGTTTTTACTGAGCCCCTTTGGCTATCTGCAAAACTTCAGCTAATAACTTCTGTGGTAGATCACCTCCTTTTGGTCCTTGTAGCTCTTCTAAGTTTTGGAATGTGAATAAGGTGCCTGTGTTTGCCGTATGTTTCTCCGTTGACTGCTTATGTTGTTTAATTCTGTTGGGTTGGTGGCTATTGAAGTCACGTTTGTCCATTTTGCCATCGCTTATGCTGTGTGTGGTGCACTTGATTGCACGGTGGTTGTCCCTTGATCTGTCGCAGTGTCTAAGTGGTATGTTTCGGTTGTTTCGCAATGGTTCTGACTTCGCGGAATAATTGGGAGATACTCTGATTGCCCTGATTGTATTTAGCTGTGCCAGCTCCTCGCGTTTGGGTGTGCTCGCGTCCTTTTTCCGAGGCCTATATGTTGATTCGTGTACGGTCCTTCTGTATACGCCTTTGTGGGATTCGCTGTGGGGTTTCGCTGGGCATAGTCCGTGGCAGGTGAATTCGTTCGTGTGAGTAATCTTTGTTCTTGGTGTTGTGTGTTTGCGAATTCGTTGGTTCTCTGTGTATTCTCTGTTGTGTCTCTTTACCTCAGAATTTTTGTAGCTGGTGTACCTCTTGGAAGGTGTTATGTGGGGCATTCTCAACACGAATTGTCGTGTACATTACAATATCTCGGGGTTGCACGCAATTGTTTTGAGATCCCAATGTGATCTCCTGTTCACAACACTTCACTGTCATTCCTAGGCTTGCCATGAAGTCTAGTCCAAGGAGTAGCTCATTAATGGAGTCAGGCATGATAAGTAGCTCTTGCTCGCATATCTGCTCTCCAAGCCTTACAGTTGCCGTCAATGCCACACTGACTCTCCTAGCACTTCCGTCTGCTATACGCGCTCTGGTATTGGATTTTCCAAATTTGCCGATGGAAGCGCGTGACGTTCGAGCTAGCTTTCTGCTCACAAAACTGTGAGTTGTCCCTGTGCCCAGTGTTGCTGTGATGGTTTCTGTGCCAATGGAAACGGTGGCGCGGATTCGTTGTCCGTCACAGTACAGTAAGTTTTCCGACGGTGAAGTCTGCTGTCTCTGCTTTGTGCCATGCTGCTTTTCTGTCGTCGCTAGTACTCGATCGGTTGGTGCTCTTAGTTTACAGCACTCCATAGTCCTCACATCCCTTTGACCACACTCCCAACAGAACAGGATCTGTACGTTGCGACATATGCGTGCTATATGACCATTTTGGCCACAACGCAGGCAGGCTGTTCTTATTTCAATGGGTGCCTCTCTGCTCTCTACCGTCACCTTACAGTTCCTCACCTCTCGTGGTGGACATTGCTCTCTTCCCCGTTATATGGGTGGCGTTGGTACAAGTCTTCAGCCATTTCTATCAGCTCTTCCAGTGATGTGAAATCTCTGCGGCGCACATATAGCTGGTATTCTGGCAGGCTGTTCTGGAAAATTCGCTCCACTTTCTGTTCTTCGGAGTAGTCCAAGTGCCGCATTAGATTCTGCTGTTCGACCACAAACTGCTTGAACACTTCTCTGGGTCTCTGGTGACGCTGGCGGATCTGGTCTTCGAGTTTCTCCATGTATCGTGCTGGCAAGAAGAACTTTAGAAAGTCTCTCCTATATGTACGAAAATCGCGCCATGCTCGATTATTGTTCCTGTACCACATAAGTGCGCTCTCTCTCAAAAGTTCAGGCATGGTACGCGGGAGGAAATTTTTATTTATGTCGTAAACTTCTGCCAGTTCCTAGTGGGTCACGCCCTGCATCAAAGTTAAGGGACCACTTCCTCACCTGGTCAATCACAACGGCGTACTGTACAATCCCGTTGTGCTGTTGATTCATTGTTGCAGGTGACACGGAGCGATGCTGTAGTGTTCTACGTACCCCTGAGTTCTCTGCCGTTAGTGTTGCACCTGTGTATGTCTCTGGCCTGTCCACTTCCAGCGTTTCGCGGGTAACTATGGACACAACCGGCCTTGGGGATGTGCTCCTAACGTACTTGGATTGTAGCTTCTGCAAAAGGTTTTCCTGATCCTGAGTTAGCTCTGTTTCAGTGAAGAAGTCGGAAAGCCGTTTACGGACTACATCCACGGTGCCTGTAGCCTCTACACCGACTTCATCAGCAAAGATCACCAGCTCATCCTTGTGTAGCAAGTACACCCAGCTTGTTTTCACCATCCTGTGAAAGTCTTAGGTGACGATGAAGACAATCTGTGTGTGTATTATAAGCTGGCGCTAATTCGGCTGTATTCTGCTTGACGGCGGAGAATTAGCTCTTTCTTTGCTTTGGTCAATTCTCTCATGCGCTGAGTTTCCTTGCGATTTGTAGTTTTTCTCCTCAGATCTGATGCGCTGCGTTTCCTTGTGATATAGTTTTCTTTTACTCAGAGTCCCTGCTCGGGCGCTGTACTGTAACGACTCTTCTTATAGCTGGGGTAAACTCAGCGGCTTATAGGGGTCGTATACAGAAATATATAAAAATCCTGCGAGTTAGATTAGTTTTAGTGAGTTTATTCAGAATACTGATTGTGGACTGTTGTTAGTCCTAACTCAAAACAAATCTACTTTCTTAATTCTATATTTATGCAAATAAATCTTTCCATGGTGTACTTGTTTTCATGTGTCTACGTCCCGGTAAGTGTGTGTCTCAGTGATTCAGTGGGAGAACGATTAAAAGCAGATGCTCTCACTGAATCCTTATGGTCTCTGTACGGCGTATGGATTAGTGAGAAAACTATTAAAAACCAGATGTTCTCACTAAGTCCCTAAGTCTCGGTGGCGTATGTGTCTCAGTGAGAAAACGATTTAAAACCAGATGTTTTCACTGAGTCCCTATAGTCCCTGTCTCTGTATGGCTTAGCGAGAAAACGATTAAAAACCAGATGTTCTCGCTAAGTTTTCTGTGTTCGTAATGTTATTTGTGTGGCGTAGAGCTGTTGCTAGTCAGGATGTTGGTGACCGAGGAAAGACCTACTGCTTGGGCTACATGGTTTATATAGCCCAACTGGTCACAGCAGCTGGTGCATGTTGTTATTGGCGGGCCACCGTTGTGTAACTTTACTTCCGTTGGCCGGCCTCGCTTTCTGCTAGTCGTCATGCCTGTTGTAGTTGTGGCCAGGCTTGTTGTTATTGTAACATTTTACCTTTTGGGCCACCTTCAACTCCTGTCGGTCAGCCACCTCACTCCAGGGTTTCTGGTTTGCCCGCAGTATTGTTGGCTGTAAGCAGCGCTGTCCGAAATCCTGTAGTGGTGTTGTTGTTATATATTATTATATTCAATTCAACTTGAAGCCAGCATATTCTTCCCATTCCTCTTTATGTTTTGTACTTGTTGGCCGTTAGCGTGGTGGTCGCTCTGTCGTTGTCCTTGTTGTGCTGTGCTCTCGTTGCTGCGTGTTGTTAGTGTAAAATTTACCGAGCGAGCGTACTCGGCAAATTCCACCGCTTGAGTTCGTGCACTCACCTTCTCTTGTCCTGCAGGTATTTGTTGTATACTTCGTCGCTGTGTTTTTCTTTCTTCGCAAGCGTAGTGCTGGTTGGCAAGATCGTTGGCTGTGGTGGTCGCTTTTGTTGTAATTGCTATTATTCCAACTGGTCTAATATGCTGCTGGTGATCTGTGCTCCTGCCACTGCTGCGCTGATTCGTTACAACGTTTGTAGTTTTTCGTAAAATTTATAATGCAGTTGCTTCGGTTTGTGTGTGGGCGTTTCCTTGATGCAACTGTTCGGTTCTATTATCCGTGATGTGTGTGTGGATATAGCTGCATAGCCACCCTGTCACCTGTAGTGTGTGCGAAAATTTCCCTCAGAAGATTTTAGTCTTTACAATATATATATATATATATATATATATATATATATATATATATATATATATATATATATATATATATAACTATATATATATATATATATATATATATATATATATATATATATGTATATATATATATATATATATATATATATATATATATATATATATATATATATATATATATATATATATATATATATATATATATATATATATATATATATATATATATATATATATATATATATATATATATATATATATATATTGAAACGGGATTGCATCCTTTTAGGATCCCATCTGGAGAATGAGTGCCCCCTGTGAGTCAAGAAGCGAATTATCCGAATAAAAGCTTATTCAAGAACCATCTGTCGGTAATATCAAAAAGAAAATTCTCGACTTCTGTCGAAGTGGATAGAATATTCTAGAAAATATGAGAATTTGATATGAAATTGAGAGCGTGGAATTTTCTACTCCAACCATTCGAAAACTATAAAAGCGACAAGACTGTTCAAAGTCGAATGCAGTAGATCGGAGACCGTAACAGTGTGTAATTAATTAGTAAATAAAGTGACTAATGGTTTATGAAATAAAGTACAAATTGTAAAGAAGTAAACTTTAAGCCAAATATTAAATGTGTAAATTGCAATAGTTAAATAAAGCTAATTATTTTAATTTAACCAGCGATTGTTTGGTTACTACACACTCCAGTGGTACGAGTCCGAGTACAGAGAGTTAGAGAAATTGTCAGGAGGGCAATTGTGTATCAGAGTAAATTGTCAAGAGGGCAATTTCGTAACAATTGGTGTCAGGAGTGGGATTGTGTATCTGTAATAAACATGGTTAAATTTGAAAAACTGAAATTGGAGCAGCTCAAGAAGGAGCTTGAGCGCTTAAATTTGCAAACACAAGGGCTTAAAGCGGAGCTGCAGCTGCGATTAAGAAGTGCTGTAGAGGAGCAGTGTATAGACGTCGATGAGCATGAATTCCAATGTGAAGATCCAACGACAACTCGACACGAAGAAACACCGCAAGAAACTAACACGGGTAGCTTTGACATGAGTGCACTTATCGGTGTGATACAATCCTTCAAAAAGGATATGCAGCAACAATTACAACAAAGTGCTCAAACACTTGATGCGATTATGCAGAAGCTCTTCCAGCAATACGATGATGATATACACCAGCGATGAAAACAATATGCTCCAGCAGTCAAAGAGGATGTCAAGGAACAGTTACAGCAGAGTGAAACGCGATCTACTCAACTAGCGGAACAGAAATCACAGCAGAATAATGAAATGTCCGATATGGTGGACAGGAAGGTTTGTGAGGTTGGTGAAAGGTATGCTCCGAGATATTAAAAAATATGTAAAGAGTTGCCCAAAATGTCAGGCCAATAAGAGTTCAAGGCTTACAGAGATGCCAATGGTGTTAACTGACACACCAAAACACCCATTTGATAAAGTTCATATGGCTATTGTAGGTATTTTACCTGAGACAGTTTCGGGAAATAAATACATTTTGACGTTCCAAGACAATTTCTCAAAGTATATGGCGTGCGTGGCTATACCCGATGCTGAAGCAAGTACGTTGGACAAGGCATTCTTTGATGAAATTATAGCACGGCACAACATACCTAAGGTTTTGATAATCGACAATGGTTCAAATTTTGTATCAAAATTATTCTCAGAAACGTATAAAATGCTGGGAATCAAGAAATTGCATATAACACCATATCATCCCCAGGCGAATGGCTCATTGGAACGTAGTCATCGACCTCTGGCCGAGTATTTGCGCAGTTTTGCTAAGGAAGACGGCTCGAATTGGGATCAATGGTTGACCACTGCAATGCATGTAGACAACAATACTGTGCATATATCAACGAAGCAAACCCAGTTTAGAACACTCTACGGGTTTGATTTCAACATGCCGGCAAATCTGAAGCGCAAATGTGCGCCAGTGTACAATGCTGATGATCCCAATAAAGTGCAAAAGTACCAGCTACAGCGAGCGCAGGAATTGGTCAGAGAAAACCAGGATTGTGCTAAACGAGTAGCCAGGGAAGCCTATAACAAGGTATTAAACCCAGTGGTTTTTCATGTGGGTGACCAAGTACTAATGAAAAATCAGGCTAGGAGTAACAAATTCTCACCTGTGTGGATAGGTCCATATTCAGTAGCAGAAATCCGTAGCCCAGTTACAACAGTCGTAACAATTAAGGACAAGAATAAAAAGCTACATAATAATTTATTGAAATTGTTCCACATTAGACCACACAACTAAAGACTTGAGTTAACAGTGTTTTACAAGAGTATACACAAGAATAACAATGTAAACATGTACGTGTGTTTATCAAATAACACACACAACTCCGATTTTCAAAGTCAAGGCCAGTAGAAGTGTGCCATTTAAAATCGGGCGAGTAAAATAGGAAAATATGTTGAATAATAAGAAACGGGTTCATTGGACAAAATTTAAAAAATAAAATTATAAGACAGTCGTGGGTAAGTAATATAAAACTTAACTTCAAATATGTACATACATACATACGGCAGTGTATGCAATGAAATTCGAAGCATAAGCGTTAACGCCAGGCAACGGCACCGTTGGTGAAGTAAGTATATATGTATATCTATATATATAAAAATGAATGTTTGTTTGTAAGTGACGCTAAACCTCGAGAACGGCTGGACCAATATGGATGGAATTTTCAGAGGTAGTTCGTTGTGGATCTGGGAAGGTTTAGAAATAAAAAAACTTATAATTTTCCTGAAGAAAATTCGGAAAATTTAAAAATTCCAAACAAGACTTTTTTCCATACAAAATTTGTTTTCTTTCAAATTATTTTTTCAAATTGTTTCTTGCAACTCTATCGATCTGAAAACATTCGGAAAATTCGGAAAATTCGGAAAATTCGAAAATTAGAAAAACCTAATCTCACTTTTTGTTCTAATTTTTTTTTTGTTTGTGCGTGGTGTTACACGCGCACATTTAGTTTCATATTGGTGTTATAAGCATTGACTGATACTCCAATAACTCAACAGATCGAGCTGTAGACGCTTATTTATTTTGACAGCTGCGTATATTGTTTGCTCTTTCTGATTTGTTTATTCGAACAGTGCGGACACGGTCAATTGACTTTCTGACATTTTTCCAAATTTTAATTGATTTCTCGAGTTAAATTCATTACATTAAATTGTTAAATTGTTTACATTCACGAAATATTTGATTTTAAATCTGTGGATCATCCGTTTTTGAGTGAAATTATTGACATTTCAAACAAAAAAAGTGAGTTCATTATTTTTGTTTGTTGGTGAATACCTAACATCATTTCCATTTGAATTTATTTGTGTTATTTCTTCAGCTGATTTGTAAATTATTTGAATCGTTCATTTTCGGTCGCTTGCTTTCTTTATTTCGGCTATTCAAAAGGTAAATTATTGAAAATTATTCCGTGAAAACTTTATGTGTGTTTCATACAAAGTGGTCAATTACAGATTGAAATTTGTTATGATGCCACAAAGAGGTCGCGCTAATATCGGTCGGCGTTCCCGACTTACAACGGACCAACGTAATTATACAGCACGTCGTACGGAAGAGGAAAATGCTACTGCAAGGGAATCTGCTCGAATCGGAATGATTGAACATCGTGCGCGACAATCACAAGAGTCTCACGAAGCTTACAATGAGTAACAACGATTGAGAAGAAGACAAGTTCGTGCTCAGGAAATTCATGAAGCAAGAGAACAACGTTTGGCTGCTCACCGACAACGCCAGCAACAACAGCGATTGTCTAATTTGAGTATCGAACGTGCAGCCTTTCGATATGAGCCGGACATTGAATACGGTGCGCACGCATCAGTTCGATTTGGTTCGATGTCTGTCGTTTGCCCGCATTGCGATGCACTGAAATTTCCAAAAGAACCGGCCGTATTGTGTTGCGCAAGCGGAAAAGTGAAACTACCAGTGTTACTTCCTCCACCAGAGCCATTGTGGTCGTTGCTTTACGGTGAATCACCAAATTCGAATCATTTTTTACAAAATTCCAAGATGTATAGCGATTGTTTTCAAATGACGTCGTTTGGTGGGTAAATTGTGAATGAACATAATTACAATCCCACATTCAAGGTTAGTTCACCAACAATCTAACACTTATTATCTCGCCAATAAAATACAGAAATTAACATATTTGTCTGCAACTATACAGATTCACGGGCAAATTTATCTTCTTGCTGGATCGCTGTTGCCGCATCCTGATCAAGATCACAAATATTTCCAAATATATTTCCTTGGAGATTCAAATGAAGAAGTGAATCCACGTAGTGTAATTTTCAATGCGACGAAGAGAGAAATTGTGCAGCAATTGCAAGAAATGTTGCATGAACACAACGAACTAATTGGATTATTCAAAACTTCGTTAGAAATGATGCCATCTGATGATCACACAATCGTCATAAAAGCGTACAAACGACCAGCAGCCACTCATGAACGGCAATATAATGCACCGACGGCCGACGAAATACCAATTGTTGTTGTTGGCGATAATTTAGAATCCCGTGATATTGTTATTAAACGTCGAGCTGGAGATGCATTAGAGCGAATCAATGAAACTCATCGATTGTGTGACTCACTACAATATCCGCTTATGTTCTGCCGTGGTGAAGATGGATATCACTTGAGATACAACATGATCAATCCTGCCAATGGTTAGTAAAAGAAAAACAAGCACTCTTGATTGTAACTTCATTTTTTGTTAACTTTTAGGAGTCGATACAAATAAGAATGTCAATGCAATGAGCTTTTACGCGTATCGATTGATGATTCGCGAAGGAACTGACAACCATCTCTTGAGATATCGCCGATTATTTCAACAGTATGCAGTTGATGTGTACGTGACGATGGAGACAGAACGACTCAATTTTATTCGCTTCAATTAGACCAAGCTTCGATCTGAAGAGTATATTCACTTGCGAGATGCGGTCAATAGCGATGAAGATGTGACAAACCTTGGCCGACTCACGATTTTGCCATCATCATACATTGGCAGCCCAAGGCACATGCACGAGTACTCGCAGGATGCGATGACATACGTGCGGAATTATGGACGGCCGGATTTGTTTGTTACATTCACTTGCAATCCAAAATGCCCAAAGATAACGGAATTATTGAATCGCGGTCAATCAGCAAGCGATCGTCACGATGTCACAGCACGAGTTTTCAAACAACAGCTACAATATTTGATGGACTTTATCGTGAAGCAATGTATATATGGTGCTGTTAGATACTGGATGTACTCTGTTGAGTGGAAAAAAGAGGTTTGCCGCACGCACACATTCTTCTTTGGATGATGGACAAGATTACGCCAGATCAAATTGATGACATCATTTCTGTGGAAATTCCTGATCCAGAGATAGATCCAGAATTATACGAAGTGATGAAAACCAATATGGTTCATGGACCTTGCGGACACTACAATCCCACTTCGGTTTCTATGTCTGACAATAAATGCACGAAACACAATCCACGTGCTTTTTTTTCGGAAACGCAAACTGGAAATGATGAATATCCACTTTATCGGCGTCGCTCATCAGACAACAATGGCAGAACATTCAGCATTCAATTGCGTACTGTGAATGGTACGGTGTGTGCAACTTTTCGAGAAGCATGCCAGCAATTACAATTGCTGGAACATGATAATCACTGGAATCAAACGATGGACGATGCGATAGCTACTTCGCATGCCACTGAAGTTCTCACACTTTTCGCGATGATCATTTCGACATGTCAGCCTTCAAATCCGCGTCAATTATGGGAGACGTACAATTACATCGCCGAAAACATTTTACATCGTAGTCTTTACAATATATATATATATATATATATATATATATATATATATATATATATATATATATATATATATATATATATATATATATATATATATATATATATATATATATATATATACATATATATATATATATATATATATATATATATATATATATATATATATAATTATATATATATTTTTATATATATATATGTATATATATATATATATATATATATATATATATATATATATATATATATATATATATATGTGGGACGAGAGTATGAAGGCGACACCAACAAGACGCAACAAAGCAGACGCAACATTTTAAGCCGAGTCAGTCTGTGTTCGGTCGTACAAAGATGAAGACGTGTTTCAGCCTGCGGGAGTTTCTCATTAAATTTTCTTGAACATTTTATTGAATTAACATTATTAAACTTTTACATCTTGTGTTATTGAATTCCTTTTATTTTAAAATAAAATAAACTCTTTCAAATAATTTAAGACTCCACAATTTGGGGGCTCAACCCGAATTCCTAAGTGTAAACGCACACATACAATTGCTCTCGTGAAAAATACGAAAGAATAAGACGCGTGGGCAAAAGCAAAATCCGTTAAAATTTCAAAACCAACCAAACAAAAAAACAACAACAATCGTGTTACGTGTATCTGGTGAAGTGCAAAGGGGTGACACACGAGGGCTGTTGTCTGCAAAGATATCAAAAAGAAGAAAACAAAAAAGGAGAAGTCGTTAGGTTTGAAACAAAAACAACACAGACAGTACGAGTGTGTAAGTGTATTGTATTTGATCGTAAACAACGTAAAAACAACGATGGCAAGCTTAGGTATGTTCGACAGCGTTCGACAGAACTTGCGATACACAGGAAACCAGAACATAGTGGCATTACACAAATTTATATTTGAGGGTGAAGGCGATCGATCACACCGTCAACGTTTGAGAGAGTTTGAAGGTTTTGAATTCAACGAAAAAGACGAGGCGTATGAAAAGAAGGCAGCATACGTTAACAAAAATATGACGCCGGCAGATCTAACATCAATATGTAATATTTTGTGTATTTCTTACGACGACAGAAATTTAATGCTACATATTTTTGGGCAATTGAAGAAGGGCACTCTGCTCAACGCGATCACTTATGAAGACGAAAATGACGACGACGACGACGACGCAAGCTGTAATGACTATGGAGCTACTGTTACAAAAATACATGCTAAAAGAGTTGCTGTGAAACATCATGATGACGTAAAGCAAAACAAAAATATAATTAACGATGATGATGAAAGTTTCATGTCTATTGAAGAAAACTACGAAAACACTAAGACGACGAGAGCGACACAACCACAAGTTTCAAGATTTGCAATGAGTTTACGTGATATTGAGGACTCTATAAGACCATTTGATGGCAAGGGAAGTTTACCTGTTGATGTCTGGATCGAGGAGTTTGAAGAAACAGCCGCTATCATGAGTTGGGACGATTTTCAGATGTACGTTTTTGCGAAGAAATCTATAAGTGGCGTAGCAGAACTGTTTATTCAAAGCGAACGTGGTATAACATCTTGGAAAAAACTTAAAGCAGCGTTAATCGGAGAATTTCGAACAACGATGAATAGCGCCCAGATTCACAAGCAGCTGTCCGAAAGAAAAATTAAAAAAGGCGAAACTGTTCAAGAGTATTTTCTTCATATCAAAGAAACTGCGTCGCGCGGTTGTATCGATGACAATTCAATTATTCAATAAGTAATCGACGGTATCAACGACTTAAACGGAACTAATCAATTTTATACGGCGCTAGTGATATGAAAGACTTAAAATTAACATGTTACGAACAATTTAAGTTAAAAGAAGATCAAAAAATACACCGGGAAAAGTCGGAAAATAAATTTAGGAACAATAATGGCGTTATCCAGAACAAGCCGAAGAACAATAGTGAATACAATTGTTTTAATTGCGGTTCAAAGGGGCACAAATCGAAAGAGTGTTCAAATAAAGAAAAGGAAACAAAATGTTTCCAGTGCAACAAATTCGGTCATATCGCTAAAGACTGTCCAGAAAAAACAGTGGACAATAAAACCAATACTCGTATATTGAAATCGCAAAATTTGGCAATGACGAAAAGTGTAAAAATCGGCGGTCGCGAATATACTGCTCTATTCGATACCGGTAGCAAGTTTAGCATAATGGGTGATACTGTGTTTAAGAATTTGGACGTCGCGAAACTTGATAAATGTGATTTTCATCTCGTGGGTTTTGGCCAGAATAAAATAAAACCCGATGGACATTTGAAATTGATAATGAAAGCTACAACATTTATTTCGTAGTAGTTTCATCGAAATTCATAGACATTGACGTTATTATTGGTGAAAACTTTTGTGAATACGCAGAAATAGACATTCGTCGTGACGGTTTACATTTTAGGAAGATTGAGAATGAAAATGAATTTGCCGTGATGAAAATAGATAAAGTGCCGAAGAAATCGATATAGATCCAAGCGCAATTCCATTTGCCAAACAAAAAGTTGTTGATATGGTGGAGAAATATCAGACGAAAAAAAGTGTAAAACTACTAATGTTGAAATGTCCATTGTTCTAAAAGAAGACGAACCTATATTTTCACGACCAAGACGATTACCATTTTCAGAAAGAAAAGCCGTAGAAGAACAGGTTGATCAGTGGCTAAGAGAAAGCGTTATAGAACCATCTGACTCGGAATTTAGCAGCCCTATTGTCATGGTGAAGAAGCGAGACGGTGCCTTACGACAATGCTTGGTTTATAGGAGAGTGAATAAAACTATTGTCAAGAATCGTTATCCATTGCCATTGATAGAAGATCAACTAGACAGACTACAAAATGCCAAAATATTTAGTTGCATTGACCTCAAAAACGGATTCTTCCATGTTAATGTCGCAGAAGCAAGCAGAAAATATACTTCTTTCGTTACTCACAACGGACAATACCAATTCAAAAAGGTGCCATTTGGATTGTCAAATTCGCCGGCGGTGTTTCAAAGATTCATCAACACAATTTTTCGTGACCTTACTCGTACAAGCGTTGCACTACCGTATTTCGATGACGTCATCATTCACCCCAAAGACGAAGAAGAAGCTCTCAAGAATCTAGAAGTGGTGATGCAACTATGTGGAGACTATGGTCTACAGTTGAACCAAAAGAAGTGTAAGTTCCTGAAGACGAAAATAGAGTTCTTAGGCCATATAATTGAGAATCAACAGATTTCCCCGTCGCCAAATAAAGTCGAAGCCGTATTAAGATTTCCATTCCAAAGAATATGAAGCAACTCCAAAGCTCTTTAGGGTTAGCCGGTTATTTTCGGAAATTTATTCCCCAATTCTCCTTAATTGCAAAACCGCTCAGTGACTTAACAAAAGCTAATACGAAATTTGAAATGAAGGATCAGCAAATAGAAGCGTTCAGTAAATTGAAGGACATGTTGACTATCAAACCTGTCTTGTATATATTCAATCAGAACAGCAAGTTTAGGGTGTACCTCCTCGGACTACATTTTAAAATCGTCACCGACTGTAACACGTTTACAAAAACTCTGGAGAAGAAGGACCTTTCCACAAGAGTCGCTAGATGGGTTTTACTATTGCAGGAATATGATTACGAAGTTGAGCATCGCGTTGGAGTTCGAATGAAATATGTCGATTCATTGAGCAGATATCCCATTATGATGATAGGTGAAGACTCTCCTTTGAGAAAGATAAAACAAGCCCAGCGGAAAGATGAAGAATTGCAGACAATACTTGCCTTACTAAAAGATAAAGGTAACTATGACGGCAATTTTACGAAAGGTGATGTTTTGTGCAAACTGATTAACGGCTACGATGTAATCGTTGCTCCTAAGGGAATGCAACGAGAGATAATTCGACTTGCTCATGAAAGGGGTCAGTTTGCAGTGAAAAAAGTTAAAGAGCTTATACGTCGTGAGAATTACATTCCAAAGCTGGAGGAGAAAATCGAGTTTCATATCTCGAAATGTATACCATGCATCATTAACAATCGTAAACGCGGAAAGCAGGAAGGCGAACTTCATCCTCTCAACAAAGTGGATATACCTCTTCACACTTACCACATAGATCATTTGGGACCCTTAGAGTCAACATCGAAGTAGTATAAACATATTCTCGCTGTAGTGGATTCATTCACGAAATTCTGCTGGTTGTATCCAACTAAATCTACTACAACAAGAGAAGTTATAGACAGACTACAAATTCAGAACATTACTTTTGGTAATCCAAAAAATTCATCCAAATTCTTTGTAAATGAAATGTAGCGTTTTTTATTTATTGGAAGGAGTTGGATACGTCCTTTCAAATCTAAAGCCAAATTTTTGATTATGAAATGAGCGTCATAACCACTGATGTTATGAAAAATAATAGGAATCGTATGGGAATGCTTGAAATTTATATTACATACCTCACGCGCCGGTCCACGATAAATACCCGTTAAATGACAATGGTCATGCACTTTTTTATTCGCATCACTAAATGATTTTTTATATATATGACATGTAGTAGCCAATTCAAAATCACGGTTTTGTGCAATGGATAATTTATCCGAGTAAAACGTGTCTCGAGCAGACGTGTTCTCCGCGGCTCTAAGCTTTAACCACGAAAAAAAGAACTAAAAACGAAAACAAAAAATTAAAAACATCATCAGAAACAAAACAATCAAAAACTCTCTACCCGGCTAACAGAAAAGTACTGATAAATATAACTACATACAACAAGGAACAAAATAAAAAATCGCGAAAATATGACCTGTAAACATTACATGTTGCGGTCGCCATCCGCGCGTTCAGCTAGTGCAGCAACGGCAACGAAGACAACCGATGCGCAAACACAACAAAACAATAACAACAGCGTGAACATAAATAAAAACAGTTGCGATCTCTCGCCAAGTGAAATTAATACACTTATAGCGCAATTCGACAGCAGCGGTAGGCAGCACAGCTTTTCAGTGGCTGACTGCTCCCATAAACAGCTCTCCCTCTCTGGATCTGCTAGCGCAGTCTCTCAGCTTGAGCACGTCAATACAGACTGGTATGGACCGCAATATTGTGGTTAAGCGCAAGTTGAGTCCTCAAAAATTGTCTCAAAAATCGGCAAAGCAGATTAAATCTAATGATTCTGCTCCTGAAAAGAATCCACTCGCTTCTAACAGGTTTGCACCTCTTGCAAATGCCGAAGACAATTCTACCCAGAAAGTGCTAAAATAGGTAAAGCGCCCACCAATTTATTTAAGGGAGCGCTACTCTAACGCTCTCGTAAAAACTCTAACTACTCTAATTGGTGCTAAAAACTTTCATGTTGTCCCAATACTAAAAGGCAAAATACATGAAACCAAAATTCAGTTATATATAGAATCAAGCTATCGCAAAGTCGTCAATCTTTTTGGCACAGAGAAAAAAAAATTATTACACCTACCAGCTTAAAAGTAGCAAAGGCATTGTTGTTGTCCTTAGAGGAATCGAAGCTGACGTAGATGTCAACGAACTAAGAAAGCCCTATCCCAAGAGGGTTTTACCGCAAACTCTGTGTTTAACATACGCAATAAAGATAAGATTCCACTGCCGCTCTTTCGCGCTGAGCTACAGCCAGTCGAATCGAACCTCAGAAAAGGCGAATCACACCCGATCTACAACCTTCGCTATCTTCTACATAGAAAAATCTCTGTAGAAGAACCCCACAAGCGAATTGGACCAGTTCAATGCCTGAACTGCCAAGAATTTGGGCACACTAGAAAATACTGTACACTTCCCAGTGTATGTGTCGTTTGTGGTGATCTCCACATGTACAAAGCCCAAAGACGACTCCAGTGTCAAAAAATGCAGCAACTGTGGTGAAAATCACACTGCAAACTACAGAGGCTGCACTGTACTAGTATACGCTCATATAAAAAAGAAATTTTCACCTCAACCAAAACAAGTTAAAACTGTTCCTCCCGTAACAGTTTTGCGTGAAATCTCTGCTCGTGAAGCAGAGCTTTCAAGTATTTCTTACGCAAATATTCTCAAAGGTATCCCATCAGTAAACCCTAAAACTGATTAGAGTACTCTTGAAAAGACTTTACAAGAGCTCATCGCAAATATGACGCAATATATGTGCTCAATGCAAAGTATGATGCAAGACATGATACGTAATCAGAACATGCTTTTGCAATCTCTATTAACAAAACCATGAACGCACTGAAAATCTGTCATTGATATTTCTCCACCATATCAACAACTTTTTGTTTGGCAAATGGACTTGCGCTTGGGTCTATATCGATTTCTTCGGCACTTTATCTATTTTCATCACGGCAAATTCATTTTCATTCTCAATCTTCCTAAAATGTAAACCGTCACGACGAATGTCTATTTCCCCGTATTCACAAAAGTTTTCACCAATAATAACGTCAATGTCTATGAATTTCGATGAAACTACTACGAAATAAATGTTGTAGCTTTCATTATCAATTTCAATTGTCCATCGGGATTTATTTTATTCTGGCCAAGACCCACGAGATGAAAAACACATTTATCAAGTTTCGCGACGTCCAAATTCTTAAACACAGTATCACCCATTATGCTAAACTTGCTACCGGTATCGAATAGAGCAGTATATTCGCGACCGCCGATTTTTACACTTTTCGTCATTGCCAAATTTTGCGATTTCAATATACGAGTATTGGTTTTATTGTCCACTGTTTTTTCTGGACAGTCTTTAGCGATATGACCGAATTTGTTGCACTGGAAACATTTTGTTCCCTTTTGTTTATTTGAACACTCTTTCGATTTGTGCTTCTTTGAACCGCAATTAAAACAATTGTATTCACTATTGTTCTTCGGCTTGTTCTGGATAACGCCATTATTGTTCCTAAATTTATTTTCCTACTTTTCCCGGTGTATTTTTTGATCTTCTTTTAACTTAAATTGTTCGTAACATGTTAATTTTAAGGAGGGCAATTTCGTAACAATATATATATATATATATATATATATATATATATATATATATATATATATATATATATATATATATATATATATATATATATATTCTATATACTTCGATGACAGCCAATATCTCAAGTTCGTAACTATAATACTTCCTTTCAGCATCTGTAGTCTTTCTACTCATGTAATACACCGGATGTAGGTTACCATCACTCGATGACACTTGCATTAGAACTGCACCATATCCTTCAATTGACACATCCGTATGCACTTCGGTTTTGCGGTTCTGATTGAATATATTCAAGACAGGTTTGATAGTCAAGATGCCCTTCAATTTACTGAACGCTTCTATTTGCTGATCCTTCATTTCAAATATCGTATTAGCTTTTGTTAAGTCACTAAGCGGTTTTGCAATTAAGGAGAATTGGGGAATAAATTTCCGAAAATAACCGGCTAACCCTAAAAAGCTTTGGAGTTGCTTCATATTCTTTGGAATTGGAAATCTTAATACGGCTTCGACTTTATTTGGCGACGGGGAAATCTGTTGACTCTCAATTATATGGCCTAAGAACTCTATTTTCGTCTTCAGGAACTTACACTTCTTTAGGTTCAACTGTAGACCATAGTCTCCACATAGTTGCATCACCACTTCTAGATTCTTGAGTGCTTCGTCTTCGTCTTTGGCTGGAATGATGACGTCATCGACATACGGTAGTGCAACGCTTGTACGCGTAAGGTCACGAAAAATTGTGTTGATGAATCTTTGAAACACCGCCGGCGAATTTGACAATCCAAATGGCACCTTTATGAATTGGTATTGTCGGTTGTGAGTAACGAAAGAAGTATATTTTCTGCTTGCTTCTGCGACATTAACATGGAAGAATCCGTTATATGTGTGTGGAAATGTATAAACACACATTAGAAATTTAAAATTAATAAGGTTTATTACAATTCAATATTTAGTTACAAAAAATAACAAAATTAAGATAATAATTCACGTTTTTGCAACAAATCGTTTTTACATAAAAAATATCATTCGATTAAATTTAATTTAAACTTTTTCTGATGCAGCGTCTTAATGTCCGCTTTACGAATTTCAACTTTATGACTGAAACAGAAAATTATGCACGCTAATATTTGCGCTCGCTTAGACTAATTTGCATTGTATTAGCATCTTATATATACTGATAAACATGTCTATAATTCCTACATTCGGCCATTCTGAATGTCGGATGTCTCAGACGACTCTCCATCACTCTCGTCTTCATAGTGCTTCCATCGTTTCATAAAATCTGCAGCGGTTGGCGTGTGCTTCGGTCCATCTTGCCCGCCAACTTTACACACCTCATATCCATCATTTCGGAACTAGTTTAAGCCCAACTCCAAATTGGGTACGCCGAATAGCGACTATGTAACCGACTTTATAAGTGTTTGCTGATTTACGTTTTTTGTCGAACTGCTTCTTATTCTCGGCTTGAATTTTCTGGATTTCCAGCTTCGCATCGTCGCGCATTTCTTGTCTCTCTTGCTAGAAGTCTTTAATAACCGCTTCCTCAAATTGACGACTTAGCTCTAGGTCCTCAGGAGTAAACATTTTTGTGCCAAACAGCAGCTCAAATGGCGTTCGTTTTGTACTCCTGGAAGTAGAAGAGTTAATAATTTTTTGCAATCGACTTGCCTGTTTGAACCATCTCTGCGGGTCATCGATGGACAATTTTGTTAACATTTCCATAATAATATTGTTCATTCGCTCCACCTGTCCATTTCTGCTGGGAACCCCTGTGGTTGTAGCATGATGACTGATGTTGTGAACGTTGCAATATTCTGCGAAATTGCCTACTGTAAATGCTGCCCCCTTATCGGTTATAATACGGCAGGGATTTCCAAATATTTCACTTATCTATTCCAGCTTGCTTAGCACCTATGCCATAGTAGTAGACTTTACTGGAAAAACCCATGTAAATTTCGTAAATGCATCGATGATTACGAACAAATACTTGTAAGCCTTCGCTGTTGAGGGCAATGGCCCGATATGATCCATGTGAAAAGTGTGTAATGGTACGTCGATTTTTTCGATTGAATTAAGAAATCCTTCTTGCTTCCCTGCTTTTCGTTTTGCCAATATACAAACAATGCAATTCGAAATAGCTCTCTCAATATACTTCCTAGCATTCGGTAAGTAATATTCTTGTTTGACTATCGCCTCTACCTTGCTGGTACTTAAATGTCCTCTCTCGTGTAATTTTGTGATCAGCTCATTTCTCATTGACTTTGGTATGACCAGAAGGTAAGCACCTTCTACAAATTTACAGAGTACACCGCATCCCATTTGGAAACTCTCATACTCCTCAGTAGCTTTAAAATAACCTGGCACATCTCATCTGTAGCTTGTGATTTTTTAATGGAATGAAGGATAGCATCTTCAACTCTTAGTACGACAGGGTGTCGACTTAATGCATCCACGTGACGCATTCAGCTGCCTAATCGGTGTTTTACGGTGCAATCAAATTCCTGAATCTGTATAGCCCAATCTGCTGCCCTGCTGTTAAGTGCCTTCTTCGACATTGTCAGCTGAAATGCCTTGCAATCTGTAAAGAGTTTTGATTTTTTTTTTTTTTTTTAACTCCAGTTTTATTTGCATTCTGCCCCTTGGGGCAATAATCAAATTAAATAACAATATTAAACAGCTACATAAATCAATACACAAAGTAATTTTTTAAAATAGTTATTTAAATCAACATGAGGAAGAGGAGCCAGTGCTAATCTCCCATAAGGTTAGTTCAGAACTATTGCGTTAGAAAAAATTATTATTATAAATTTAGTGGTGTTGCTCGCTTCAGTCGCTGTGTTGTGCCTGTCCTCTCCAGAAGATTTGCAGCTAGTATATTAGGATGCTTACTTACTCGTTCCAGGTATTTATTGCTTTATCTTGTTATTTCCTCATCGACAGTAGGGATGTTTAAGTCGTGACGTATTATATCATTCCTGACGAACCATTGAGCCTTTACTATCAAGCGTAATACTTTTGATTGGAATCTCTCAATGATTTTTATATTATTTTTAACCGCTGAACCCCATAGCTGTATTCCATATGTCCAAGAGCCAATATAAGGAAGTAAGCTTTATTCCAAGTTGTTTTTTCTTCGTAAGAATATGCTTCTGCCATATCAGACGTCGATCAAGATGTAGCCCTAAATATTTAACGTCTTCGGATTGGGGCAGTTGACAATCATTTTATATTACTGAAGGACAAGTCTTCTTTTTTAAGCTAAAGGTTACTTGCACAGACTTAGTTGCATTCACCTTAATCCTCCATTTATTTAGCCAGATTTGGAGCTTATCCAAGCTTTCTTGGAGATAATTTGCAGCGATTATGTTGTTGCTGCTTGTAGCCATTATGACTGTATCATCCGCGTAGGTTGCGATTTTTGTATTCTCCGTCAGTGGAAGGTCAGCCGTGTAGATAGTGTAGAGCACAGGACCTAGAACACTGCTTTGTGGTACACCCGCCTTGATAGAGAACAGTTCAGTGAGTTCTTCTTTGGTCTTTACTCTGAAATGCCGCTCTTCCAGATATGATCTTAAGATATCATAAAATGTCTGAGGTAGTAACTTTTTCAGTTTAAATAGTAAGCCAGGGTGCCATACTTTATCGAACGCCTGTGTTATATCTAGGAAAGCAGTTGTACAATAACGGTGTTCCTCAAGAGCGTTTCTTATTATGCTGTACACTCGGTGCACTTGTTCTGTTGTGGCGTGGTGTTCCCTAAATCCAAATTGATTATTGGGTATTATCTCCTTTTTGAGTAGAATTGGTTTAAGTTTGTTCAACAGGAGCTTTTCAAACATTTTGGAAACAATTGGCAAAAGGCTAATTGGTCTATAAGAAGTGACTTCCTCCAAGGGCTTTCCGGGTTTTGGGATGACAATAATTTCGGCCACTTTCCATTGACGCGGAAAATATCCACATCTAATTATAGCATAGAAGAGATAGGTAAGATATTTTATTCCTTTATTTGGTAGTTCCTTTAATATTTTACCTGTTATCAGGTCGTAGGCAGGTGCCTTTTTCACATTCAGTGTTTTGTGCACAGCGTTATGTATTTCCTTTTTTGTAAAGGGCGTGATAGGTAACTCTAATTGTCCTGGACTATTGAGAAGATTAAATTCCTCGTCTTCCTCTTGCTGTGAAGTTGGTGGAAATGGCTTTAAGACCCCAGTAAGGTGTTTCGCGAATGTAATTGCTTTCTCCTTATCAGTTTTTGCCCAGGAGCCATTTGAGCTTTTGATAGGAGGAGCACGGGTGGTGGGTTGCTTCAGCTTTTTTGTCGCCTTCCAAAGTGAGTAATCTGTGGTCTCATTTGCTGATAAAGTGGACAAGTAGTGCTGTATTTCTTCATTTTGCTTCTGCGCCAAGTACCGCTTAAGGTTTTTTGTAGCTCTATTAAAATTATTTTTGTCTTTCGGATGCCTGGAACTTTGCCACGCCCTTCTTAGTTTGCGTTTTTTATCAACTCTCCCTAATAACAGGATGGGAAGGATGCTTGTTCAGTTGATTTTTTGGCTCCGGAGTAGAGTTCCATGCAGCGTATTGGACAGTTTTGTTAAAATTTTCAACGGCAAACTCAATATCCTCAGCACTCTTCAGACAAATATTGAGGCACAGAATGTCATCTACAATTACATTGAAATGGAACCAGTTTGTTTGTTTCGTATGTAGTGTGAGTGGTTTTATTGTGCATTCTACCTCCGAGTTCAGTGTTGCAATAATAGGAGAATGGTCTGATGACAGATCCAGCTACGGGGATATCTCAACACAGCTTCTGAGAACACCTTTCATCACGCAGAAGTCAATGACATCTGGAATTTTGTTTCTATCAGATGGCCAGTATGTGGGTTGACCTGTTGATACGTGTATAAGGTTGTGGTCTTGCATTGTTTTTAGTAGCTCTCTTCCTTTCGGATTGATTGTCCGAGAACCCCAAAATTGGTGTTTAGCGTTGTAATCACCACCAGCCAAAAATCGCACACCAAGTGTTTGAAAAAAATGATAATATTGCTCTTTTTTAATGGAATACCTTGGAGGGCAATACACTGACGTTATGGTTAGCGGTCCATATTGGTCCTGTATTGTTATGCTTGTTGCTTGAATGTGAGATTTTTCATAATTGTCTTGTACTGTGTGTTTTATTTTGTTTTTAATGATGATAGCAGTACCACCGCGTGCTGTGCCGGCTGGATGATTTGTGTGATATATGTTGTACTGATTTATTTTTAAGAAGCTTTTGTTTGTGAAGTGTGTCTCAGATATTAGCATTATGTCAATGTTGTTCTGTTCCATAAATGTTTTGACTTCATTACTATGACGAGAAAGCCCGTTCGCATTCCATACTGCAATTATAAGTTTTTGTTCCATTATGTCAGTTTAGAGATCACTGCTGTTAATAAATTGAGCATTGTTCCCATTTGTTCCATAAGGGTTTTCAGCATACTCTTTAATTCAGTCATGTCATTTGATCGATGTGAGGCGAATTGATTTTCACTTTGCTGGTATAGAGCTTGCTCTTGTTGCCTGCTCTCTTTGGCGATTTGCGCATATGTGCAACCTGGTTGTCTTTCGGAATCTGGGGCCTTGTTAAAATTAGTGTTTTCAAACACTTTCTGCCTTAGCGTGGGGAATATTTTTTGCTGTAATTCTTTGTACACATTACACCCTCTGTAATTAGCCTCTTCATAGCACACAGCATCCTGTGACCTTGGGCAGTCTGACGTTGCATGATTGCCAACGCATTTAACGCATCGAGGAGTATAGTTGGAATATTTTCTAGTGTGGCCATACCTCTGATATTTTGTGCACTGAGCTATTTCCTTTTTTTATTTGGTGGTTCGAATATTATTTTTATTGCATAATTGCTTCAATTTTATAAATGTCTGTATTATCTTCGTTTTGTTTTAAGTTGACATAAAACATCGACAACGGATGCTTTGTAATTCTTTGTTTTATATTTGAAACGTTTGTAACATCGAATCCCAACCTAGTTATTTCCTCTTTTATTTCTTCTGTTGATATTGTGTGGTGTAGCCCTTTTAATACTACGCTAAAGTCTTTTTCCTGTTTGGGTTTATATGTATGAAATTCTGTGTTCTTTTCAGCCAGAGCTTTTGTAATAGTTTTGTACCCTTCTCCTGACTTTGGTTGCATTTTAACCTCGCTATCTTTGAGGAATTTGAGCTGGTACTCATTCTTGGCAATGTTTTTTAGCAGATCTAGTAACGGTTGAGCATTATTTACTCTAGAGACGTAGATTGGAGGAGGTTTCGGGACTCTTTGGTCTCTTTCTTGTGGACTGGTACCGTCGATTTCAACTTCTGATAGTATCGCGAATCTATTGGAACTAGTTGGCAAATCAAGCCAGTAGTCGCCTAGTTTTGACTGTTTTTGTTTATTTTGTGTTGTGTTTTCTGGGCTTGATCTAGCGCGTTTAGGGGTTTGGTTTGTTTTCGATAGAGGAATTTTTACACGAAATTTAGATTGTGGATGGGTTTGAATATTTCCTACTGGGTGTTTTATTGTGAGTGAATCAATATCTGATTAGTGGGTTATTGTTGTTGAGTGAGTTTTAGGAGTAAGTACACAGCTTTTATATGGTGATTCATTTTGTGTATTTCCTAGTGGGTGCTTAATTGAGAGTGTGTTAATGCTGTTATGTGCTGAACGGGCAATTGCTGCTGAGCAAGATTCAGTAATTAGAGGTAGAGCCGAAGCTGTAGTCAGTTTGCTTGCACATATTGAATTTGTGTACGAAACGGTTGTATTTGTTGTTGCATTTGATGAGGCTAGAGTTATAATTATTTTGTTAGTGGCCGTTAGGGCATCGGATAAATTGTTTGAGGAGGACAGGGCACCTTACATGTTTATACCATCAACCTTTTAATTTTTTTGTGGAGAAGATCTCTCTCTCTCTCTGAGAGTGTCCGGCATAGATGGATCGCTATTGACTATCATAGGGAACGCACTCATAGGAGAGCCGGCTCTTTGATTATCATTCATCGAGAGCGATTCACAATTATCGCTCTCGATGAATGATATTCTGAAAGACGCTCAGCGTATACATGAATAGAGAGGTGATGACGTGTATGCTCTCTCATCATTCTTACGTGAGGTTGACACTGTACTGTCTCTTATTCAATCTGATGAAGAGGCGAGAGAATATGTTTACCGAAGAATTGTACTAAACAAAATCCAAGGAGAGGCTCTTCATGTTGTGAGAACGTTGGGATCTAACCCAGACTGGAGGGAAACAAAAGTCGCACTAATAAGCAATTTCGGAGTAAGAGAATCTTATCATCAACTTTATCAAGAGGCGTTTGGTGCACATAACAGCGGCATTGTAAATTATTATAAGAAACTCCGTTCTATTTTATGAAAGTTAAATGAAAAATATGAATTTGATGAAGAGAAACCTTTAGAGTTCAATCCAATATCTGCAGAGAAAATTATTTTAAAAACATTTCTTAATAACATTGATATAAATTTAGCATCTGTTGTTATTAACAGAAAACTAGATAAATTAAGAGATGCTTACAATTTTCTTGAACAAGAAGGGTTAATTAGAAATAATGAACAAAAATATACCAATAGAAATCATGACAAAAAGAATGATGTGACTTATAATTCGACTAATAATCTTTATCGTCATAATGTAAATAATTATAAACCTAATAATACTCATAGTAGTGGATATCAAAATAATAGAATTACTGGTGTAGGCGCGGATAATTTCATCAGACCTACTACTAGCAATCAATCAGGACAGTACTATAGATCCGATAACCAACCACAGATCCGAAGATCAGGACAGTTTCGGGTACAAGATAAATATAATCGTGGACCGGGTGAAAATATTGAAATGGAAGTTGATTATATTCAAGCCGTTCAAAACTCTGCTTCGAATGTAGAACACGTAAATTTTCATACAACTGCCTCAAGAAGACACTTCCCATAGTTTATTTAACGATTGGAAGTAATAAAATTAAGGCATTGATAGACACTGGATCAACAACGTTCATTTTGGATGAAGATAAATTACGAAAATATACTCGATTACCACTTCGGAATTCTATACCTTTTACTTCTTTAAATGGTCGTACTGATATAACCCAAGAAATAATAACAGATTTACCCATTGAGTTCGGCGAAAATGCGACGATGTCTTGGAAGTTGACTAAATTTGTAAATAAAGTCTTTGATGCTATTTTAGGACAGAATATTTTGAAACCTCTTGGAGCTATAATAGATATGGAATATGAAACGTTAATTATTAACGACAGGGTCATTGATTTTGTGCAGACCTGTCCATATTATATTGATAAACTATATCAATTGGAAACATTAAATTTGAGTGACAAAATTTTGGATCATTTATTTCACGATTTAAATGCGGAGGAGGGTTTAGCTGTTGAGAAAATCCTAAACTCCTATAATGATTTACTATTTAGAGACGGAGAATTCTTAGGGAATACTGACATTATACAGCATGAGATAAAAACTACTAATGACAGACCAATATATGCGAAAATGTACAGATATCCTCATATATACGAGCAGGAAATTTGTAATCGATGAAATGCTGAAGCATGGCATCATAACTGAGAGTAACTCTCCCTACAATAGTCCTCTATGGTTAGTGCCAAAAAAGTTAGATAATTCCGGTGAAAAAAAGTTCAGAATTGTTATAGACTATAGAAGTTAAATGATATTACAGTTACTGTCAAATTTCCCATTCCAAACATTGAGAACATACTCGATAAACTCGGCCGAGCACAATATTTTTCAACGATTGACCTCGCAAAGGGATTTCACCAAATTCTAGTTAAGTCCGAAGACCGTTCTAAAACCGCCTTTTCGACTCCATACGGCCATTCTGAGTTTGTGAGAATGCTATTTGGCTTAAAGAACGCCCCAGCAACCTTTCAGAGGCTAATTAATTACGTGCTCAGAGAGTTTATTAATAAAATGTGCGTAGTATATTTGGATGATATCCTAATTTTCTCCACAAGTTTCCAGGAACATATGGATAGCATAAACAAGATCCTACGTAAATTAAGAGAAGCAAATCTCAAAATTCAAATTAATAAATGCTCGTTTTTTGCTAAGGAGACTGTATATTTAGGTCATTTATTGACCACTAAAGGAGTTAAACCGAATCCTGAGAAAATTGGCAGTATTTTGAATCTTAGATTACCTAACACCGTTAAGAAGATTAAGGCTTTCCTAGGGCTTACCGGTTATTATAGGAAATTTGTACGGGATTACTCCAAAGTGGCGTATCCAATGATCAGATTTCTGAAAAAAGGCGTAAAACTCAATGTGAATGGTTCAAATTATATTAATTCATTTGAAGAACTTAAAAGAATACTGACAGAGGCCCCAGTACTAAGCTACCCAGATTTCCGAAAAACTTTTCAATTGGTAACAGATGCCAGCGAGAATGCAGTTGGTTCTGTTTTACAACAAAACGGACACCCAATCTGCTATGCTAATAGGACGCTGAACAGCCATGAAAAAAACTATGCGGCTACTGAAAAAGAGCTCTTAGCAATAGTTTGGGCAGTCAGCTACTTTCGTCCTTATTTATATGGCGTGGAATTCGAAATCCTGTCAGATCATCAACTACTAAGATGGCTATTTGGGAAGTCCCAAACAAGAGAGCTGAACCCACGACTAAACAGGTGGATTTTAAAGCTTAGTGAATTTAACATCACCGTTAACTATATTAAGGGTAAGGACAACGTAGTGGCGGATTTCTTAAGTAGGATCGATAACAATACAGGTGAGATCAATCATTTGCATAATTCAAGTGATTCACTCTATAACAACAATGATGAAATGAATACTGTTCATTTACAATCAGAAGCTTAAATTGACTACATTGGTATTCTAGATACAGTAGTCAATAGATTTAAAATACAGATTATATTGACAAACGATAAGACAAATGACGTGGATATAGTACATGGAAATAAGAAGATTTATATAAATTCAACGGATTTATCCACTAACTTTGATTACATATTGACGGGTAATATTGAAAAGGGAAAAGTTGGAATATTTTCAGAACTGGACGATCACCAATATTATATTCTACAGCAAAGGATAATTGACTTATTTGAAGGGCACAATAGGATTAGCTTTGTTCGATGTTCTTATATGGCTAGAGACATGGAGACGGAGGATGAAGCATTTCGTCAAATACATCATTACCATAAAAGTGAAACTGGTCACACTGGTATTAACGAAAATTATGAGGGCTTAAAACGAAAAATTTCTTACCCAAATTTTAAATTGTTGATCCAAAAATATATTAATAATTGTGACGTTTGTAACAAAACCAAGTTCGATCGAAATCCAATAAAAGATAAATTTTCTATAACCGAAACCCCGACAGATCGTCCATATCAAATTTCTCAAATTTTCTAACATTTATTGATCGATTTTCTAAGTTTGCAACAGTTTACTATCTGGACAATAGAACGAATCAGACAATAATTGAAATTATGAGGTCTTACAAATCGCAGAAGGGACATTTCAATAAACTCATAACTGATAAGGAGCTTAAGAGTATAAACATTAAAGACTTTTTGAGAGAAGAGGGTATTGATTTTCATTTAGTAAAGTCAAATAATCATACAGGCAATGCCGACATTGAGAGACTTCACAATACAATTACTGAGAAGATTAGAATGTTGTATATTGAGCAGAAATCTTTGAGTATAAAGGAGAAAATGAGTAAAGCTGTAGAATTTTATAATAAAAGTTATCATTCGGTGACCAGGGAAAGACCAATTGTCATTGAGTATGGAATATCCGATAAGAAAAAGGTATATGAGAGAATGAAGTCAAATAAAGAGCATTATATAAGTAAAATGAATAATAAGAGAAAACCATATAAAGAGCATAGACAAATTAATTGGTTACATAAAAAATTATAAATCAGTTAGACATAAGGATGAACCTAAGTTTAGATTAAGTAATTTGGAAAATGTACATAATTCGAATATAAAGAGAGGAACTAAATATGATGGAATAGTAAACACATCTGATTGTGAAAAAGAAAATTAAAACTTTTATTTTTGTTTATATTTTTGAAATGGAAAACAAGTTTGAAAACTAATTAGTTCTTAAAAAAAAATATATATTATAATTCTGTCAAAGCCAATGTGGGCATTGTGTTCATTTTAACGAAGGGGAAGTTACATATTTACATATATGTAAATCAAGTATCATTACTTCATTATACATACATACATACATATAAATCATTTCGTTGTATTCAATTTATCACTCTCTTTACATTTTCTTATAACTTACTTATTTTGTACTCACTTATTGTTGAAATTTCTTTTAGTAATAGTTTATCAAATATTTTACTTTCTAGTTTTATTTCGTTACTCGATATGTAAATAGTAATGTCTCAATTGTGGATCATCAGATATTACTGTAAATATGTTGTAAGAATATTTGATACATAACAATTGTGTAAAAACTTGTTTCATTTCAGTTAAGCTTTGTCGATTGAAAAGATCGGAAGTAACCGCTCCTAATAAAGAAAATCATATAAAAAATAAATAAATAAACAATATGTTTTTAAATTACATAACTCTCGCTTAGACTAATTTGCATTGTACTAGCATTTTATATATACTGATAAACATGTCTATAATTCCTACATACTTCTTAATTCTATATTTATGCAAATAAATCTTTCCTAGGTGTACTTGTTTTCATGTCTCTACGTCCCGGTAAGTGTGTGTCTCAGTGATTCAGTGAGAAAACGATTAAAAACCAGAGGTTCTCACTAAGTCCCTAAGTCTCGGTGGCGTATGTGTCTCAGTAAGAAAACGATTAAAAAACAGATGTTCTCACTGAGTCCCTATAGTCCCTGTTTCTGTATGGCGAGCCAACAATACTGCAGGCAAACCAGAAACCGCTGGATTAAGGTGGCTGATCGACAGGAGTTGAAAGAGGCCCAAAGGCAAAATGTTACAATTACAACAAGCGTGGCCACAACTACAACAGGCATGACGACTAGGAGAAAGCGAGGCCGGCCAACGGAAGTAAAGTTACACAACGGTGGCCCGCCAATAACAACATGCACCAGCTGCTGTGACCAGTTGGGCTATATAAACCATGTGGCCCAAGCAGTAGGTCTCTTCGTCGATCACCAACATACTGACTAGCAACAGCTCTACGCTACACAAAGTACATTACGAACACAAAAAACTTAGCGAGAACATCTGGTTTTTAACCGTTTTCTCGCTAAGCCATACAGAAACAGGGACTATAGGGACTCAGTGAGAACATCTGTTTTTTAATCGTTTTCTTACTGAGACACATACGCAACCGAGACTTAGGGACTTAGTGAGAACCTCTGGTTTTTAATCGTTTTCTCACTGAATCACTGAGACACACACTTACCGGGACGTAGAGACATGAAAACAAGTACACCTAGGAAAGATTTATTTGCATAAATATAGAGTTAAGAAGTATGTAGGAATTATAGACATGTTTATCAGTATATATAAAATGCTAGTACAATGCAAATTAGTCTAAGCGAGCGCAAATATTAGCGTGCATAATTTTCTGTTTCAGTCGTAAAGCGAATGTTGAGAGGATAAGTCAGAAAGCGTATGTCAAGTTGAAATTCGTAAAGCGGCCAATAAGAGGCTGCAAAAGAAAAAGGTAAATGAAATTTTACCGAATGATATTTTTTGTGTATAAACGATTTGTTGCAAAAACGTGAATTATCATCTTAATTTTGCTATTTTTTTTTTACTAAATATTGAATTGTAATAATCCTTATTAATTTTAAATTGCTAATGTGTGTTTATTCATTTCCACAAGGTGTCAGAAGTGTTTTAAAATAAAAATCAGCCCAAAAGGGTTTCAAATAAAAAATCGACCCAAAAAGTTTACAAGAAGGAGAGGACAAATTAAATAATTAAAACATACTTATGTCTACTAATGACCTTTCAGCATTGACAGCAAAACAGTTACAAGAACTTCTGAAAAAGAGTGGTTTGCCATACGGTTACCAGCTAAAGCGGGACTTAATCGTACGATTGCAGAAGCACCAAGAAACCAACAACAGCGTCGAACAATTAAGCAAAAAGAGACCATCAGCCATAGACAACTTTGCTGTAAACTACAGATTGAGCGGAGATAAAACATCAACAAGATCAACACAAATAACAATGACAAGCGTGGAAGCAAAATACCCTGTAGGTAACAACAATATAGTGCAAAACAACATCCAACTACGAGATGTGCAGGAGGCGCTGGAAAGGTTTGATGGCGAATCAAGTAGAATATTAGAGAGTGGTTAAACGAAATCGAAAATGTTGCTTCGGTTTGTCGTTGGAGCGATGTCCCGAAATTTGTGTACGTAGATAGCTGCTGGTCGTGGCAGCAAAACTAGCAGTTGAGGCAGAGAGCGACGTGTCGAGATGGGAGAGTTTAAAAACAATATTACAAAACGAGTTTGGATCCCATGAGAGCGATAATGTACACAAAATGCTCGAGAATTCTAGCAAGAGAACAGAAGAAACACTTTTGGAATACTTATATAAAATGAAAAAATTGCATCAGGCGGAAAGGTAGAGCCACACCACCTCATCGGTTATATTATTGCAGGTATACAGGATGGCAGGCAGCAAACAAAACGATTCTATACCAATCGCGTAGTATTGCAGAGCTTAAAAGTAACTTTAAAGCATACGAGAAACTTAAGGGTGAAAATTCCAGGTGTGTCTATAGAAGTGAAAACACACGGTGTCAAGTTAAAAGCGATGTTGGATAATGGAAGCGATATTAGCATCATAAGACAAACTGTAACGAATGAGTTTGGAGTTAGACATTTTGATGGTCCTGGTACGGGAGTAGTAGCTTTTGGCGCCACAAGCAAATCGACACTTGGTTTCGTTAAGCTTGGCACAGAAATAGAGGGTGAATCGTACGAGCTAAATTATGATATTGTACCCGACAGTTGAATTAGTGAAGATATAATACTAGGCACAAACATCTTACAGCATCGATTCTGATCGAAAATGGGAGACTTACGACCTATAAAGAAAATACTAGCGATGACAAATTGATGCTAGCGCAAGTAAATCTCATTAGATATTCTGAGACAGCTGAAGAGCTAGCTGGGCTATAGCATATTCGTGCACTTGACAATAAGCAAACTCTACAGCTATTACGAATTATTCAGGAATTTGATTGCACCGAAAACATCGATCAGGGAGCTGAATGCGTCACGTGGATGCATTAAGTCGACACCCTGTCGTACTAAGAGTTGAAGATGCTATCCTTCATTCCATTAAAAAATCACAAGCTACAGATGAGATGTGCCAGGTTATTATAAAGCAACTAAGGAGTATGAGAGTTTCCAAATGGGATGCGGTGTGCTCTGTAAATTTGTAGAAGGTGCTTACCTTCTGGTCATACCAAAGTCAATGAGAAATGAGCTGTTCACAAAATTACACGAGAGAGGACATTTAAGTACCAGCAAGGTAGAGGCGATAGTCAAACAAGAATATTACGTACCGAATGCTAGGAAGTATATTGAGCTATTTCGAATTGCATTGTTTGTATATTGGCAAAACGAAAAGCAGGGAAGCAATTAATTATTAATTCAATCGAAAAAATCGACGTAACATTACACACTTTTCACATGGATCATATCGGGCCATTGCCCTCAACAGCGAAGGCTTACAAGTATTTGTTCGTAATCATCGATGCATTTACGAAATTTACATGGGTTTTTCCAGTAAAGTCTACTACTATGGCAGAGGTGCTAAGCAAGCTGGAAAAGATAAGTGAAATATTTGGAAATCCCTGCCGTATTATAACCGATAAGGGGGCGGCATTTACAGTAGGCGATTTCGCAGAATATTGCAACGTTCACAACATCAGTCATCACGCTACAACCACAGGGGTTCCCAGCGGAAATGGACAGGTGGAGCGAATGAACAAAATTATTATAGAAATGTTAACAAAATTGTCCATCGATGACCCGCAGAGATGGTTCAAACATGCAAGTCGATTGCAAAAAATTATTAACTCTTCTACTTCCAGGAGTACAAAACGAACGCCATTTGAGCTGCTGTTTGGCACAAAAATGTTTACTCCTGAGGACCTAGAGCAAAGTCGTCACTTTGAGGAAGCGGTTATTAAAGACTTCGAGCAAGAGAGACAAGAAATGCGCGACGATGCGAAGCTGGAAATCCAGAAAATTCAAGCCGAGAATAAGAAGCAGTTCGACAAAAAACGTAAATCAGCAAACACTTATAAAGTCGGTGACATAGTCGCTATTCGGCGTACCCAATTTGGAGTTGGGCTTAAACTAGTTCCGATATGATGGATATGAGGTGCGTAAAGTTGGCGGGCAAGATGGACCGAAGCACACGTCAACCGCTGCAGATTTTATGAAACGATGGAAGCACTATGAAGACGAGAGTGATGCAGAGTCGTCAGAGACATCCCAATTTGCATTGTACTAGCATTTTATATATACTGATAAACATGTCTATAATTCCTACATACTTCTTAATTCTATATTTATGCAAATAAATCTTTCCTAGGTGTACTTGTTTTCATGTCTCTACGTCCCGGTAAGTGTGTGTCTCAGTGATTCAGTGAGAAAACTATTTAAAACCAGATCTCACTAAGTCCCTAAGTTTCGGTGGCGTATGTGTCTCAGTATGAAAACGATTAAAAAACAGATGTTCTCACTGAATCCCTATAGTCCCTGTTTCTGTATGGCTTAGCGAGAAAACGATTAAAAACCAGATGTTCTCGCTAAGTTTTCTGTGTTCGTAATGTACTTTGTGTAGCGTAGAGCTGTTGCTAGTCAGTATGTTGGTGATCGACGAAGATACCTACTGCTTGGGCCACATAGTTTATATAGCCCAACTGGTCACATCAGCTGGTGCATGTTGTTATTGGCGGGCCACCGTTGTGTAACTTTACTTCCGTTGGCCGGCCTCGCTTTCTGCTAGTCGTCATGCCTGTTGTAGTTGTGGCCAGGCTTGTTGTTATTGTAACATTTTGCCTTTGGGCCTCTTTCAACTCCTGTCGATCAGCCAAAATCCATGATTGGATTTTCCACAATTCTGGGCGTTTCTGGGGAATTGCTTCTCGTAAACGGCGCATAACTTCAAGGTAGTATTCCTTGTTGACCGTACGACCTTGTGGCAAGAATTCATGATGCACCACACTATTACAATCAAAGAAAACTGTCAGCAAAACCTTTACGATCGACCGAACTTGACGTGCTTTTTTTGGTCTTGGCTCATCTGGACGTTTCCATTTGGATGATTGGGCTTTGGTTTCAATGTCATAGCCATACACCCACGATTCGTCACCAGTTATGATCTTTTTGAGGAAATCTGGATCGTCGTTGACGATGTTCAACAGCTCCTGAGCGATGTCCATGCGACGTTGTTTTTGCTCAAAATTTAGCAATTTTGGAACAATCTTCGCTGCCGCACTTTACATGCCTAAAACATCCGTAAAAATTGCTTGGCATGAGCCGAACGATATGCCAACATCACCAGCAACCTCTCTGATAGTGATTCGACGATTATCCAAAATCATTTTCTTCACTGCGTCAATGTTTTCATCGGTTGTTGACGTGCTCGGGCGACCAGGACGAGCATCGTCATTGACATCTTCTCGGCCTTCCTTAAACCGGTTATACCACAATTGAACTTGTGTTCTGCTCATAGTAGACTCGCCAAAGGCCATAGTCAACATTTCAAATGTCCTTGCGCATTTAATTTCATTTTTTACACAACAGTTTCTTTGATCCATTTTTTTCGAATAGTACAAAATCGAAGAGCACACCAAAACACGACTAACCTTTTTATCTGTCAAAAACAAACTGACAATCTAAAATGGTTCGTATTGCCAGCATATATAACTGACATGTGTACCAACATAAAAAAAAAAATGCGAACATCGAACATACGTAACTCACGAAAAGATGAAAATAACGGTTATTTTTTTATCACACCTCGTATATATACGAGTATATATAATTCTCGCACACATATACGTGCATTACATGGCGATCCTACCAAACTCGTTCCTGCAGATTTTCTGATTTCTTGCCATGTCTGAAAAACTTTTGAATTTTTCCGAATTGAAATATGATGGCAAACATCGAAGAAATGATTGAGGTCAACGACAAAATGCACGTACCCAAACGCATTGAAGCCACTGGCGAATATAATTTTCCTTGGGCTTCCGATGAAAGTTTTGCACACAAAACACTCGACATTGCAGACTACGATGACGCCGACCTGGACGATAACGATGAGGTACGTCCTCCACCTCCACCATATGTGCAAGCTAATGGAACAGCACATACGAGATGGATTTTCATACAAACAGATTTCGAAGAACCAGAGTCGCCGTTAACAACTGGAGGCGCCAGCAAGTATCTCAAGAGAGTTAAAATGAACTATTAACCAATTATATATAAGTTAATAGTTAAGCCAAAACTAATTACATACATTTGCAACATTAAATAATTTGTAGTTGTACAAATTATTATGCTATGTTAGTCATTATAGTTTAAAGAAAAAAAAAAATAATAATAATTAAATTAAATAACTTATTGGAATTATACAAAAGCATTAAATCTATATCACAAATTCACACAACTTTGACAAGTTTCTAGCAGCATAAATTTGTTGAAGCCTTAGCTCTATGGACGGAAATTCACAGTGGTGACAGACCACCGACCGTTAGTCGCATTGTTTACACACAAAAACTAATCCAATACATCTTCCAAGTTAACCAGAATAAGGTTAGATTTGTCCGACTATGATTTCGACATTGTATATAAAAAGGGAAAAATAAACACCAATGCGGATGCACTGTGAAGAATTAAAATCGATTCTGACATACTAAAATTAATGATCCCGAAAGAAAACGATGAATCCCTTAACAAAGCATTAGTAATTACGAGGGGCATGTCTGCTAAAAAGAGCACAGATATAAATCAGGAGAAATGTAGCTCTCATTCGAAGTCTGATCAACTTCACATTTGGGACTGCACGTCCATATCTGACGTCAGGAATGTAAGAAAATTGAAATTTGTATTTATGAGCAATAAAAACGGTACCAAAATTAAAAAAAAAAAATGAGATACTTGTGATAAGCAGTGATACTCCATCGAACCCAGGTTCGCTATTGGAAAAACTACTATCAAGAATAAACAAGTCAAATATTAAAGAACTAGCGCTAGATGAGGAAGATGATATATTTACGTACGTACGGAAGGAAAAATTTAAAGAAGCATATAATAATTTGCAACAGAATAATAAAGAAATAATGAAAGCTCAAAGTTGAATATATTGATATATAGAAGTCCCACAGAATAGTAGATAACGTAATTATGTATAAACTAATCGCAGAATATCACGATTCGCCTTACGGAGGGCATTTTGGTGAAAGAAAAACCGTTTTAAAATTGAAACAAAAATACGTTTGGAAGAATATGGGAAAAATGGTGAACAATTTTATCACAAATTGTAAACATTGTGCTAAGAATAAACAAATACGACATACGAAAGAACAGATGGTTATTACAGACACTCCAACGACTAGTTTTGAAACTGTAGCAATTGACACTGTCGGTCCGCTAAGAATTTCTAATGGGTACAGATATATTTTAACAGCGCAGTGCGAATTGACAAAATTTGTGATAGCGCACCCCATGGAATCCAAAGATGCCGACACTGTAGCTCAAACCCTTGTTGACCAATTCATTCTCAAGTATGGTAATTTCGCAAATTTGAAATCGGACAAGGACACAGAGTGCGTAAACGAGTTAATGAAAAATGTGTGTAAAAATCTAAAAATGAATCAAATATTTTCAACTCCTTATCATCACGAATCACTGGGTTCAGAAAAGCGCAACCACTGCACTCTTAATGAATTCATGTTGACGTTCGCAAACGATAATGAGTGGGACAAGTGGATATCATTTTACACTTTTGCTTACAATACGACGCCGCATGTCGATACGGGTTACTCACCATATGAGCTTGTGTTTGGTAAACTGCCACACTTACCAAGCGACCTAATTGAAACAAGAGAACCAATTTATAATATAGAAAATTATGCGAATGAACTGAAGCTGAGAATGAGAACGTCAATAAACAAAGCAAGGGAACTGATCGAAGTTGTGAAAAAGAAAAGAAGCATTGAAAGCAAAAAAATGAAAATGCACTTACTGTAACCATAGGAGACCTAGTATTAGTAAAATTAGGTAACCGTAAAAAGTCTCAAAGTCCATATCATGGTCCGTATAGAATTTCAAAACAAGAAGGAGTAAATTCATAAACGGCATGGAGAAGAAAATGCTTAACAATATGCTAAAACGCTACAATGTTCTGAGATGAGAATACAAAAATAAAAAATACAAAATTATGTGTGAATAAAAATATATATAAATAAATAAATATATATATATATATATATATATGGTGAATATATATATATATATATATATATATATATATATATATATATATATATATATAATATTATTAAACTACTATTATAAGAAATTGTAAATTTATAGTTATTGAAAATGTAAATTTTATTCATATTACAATACTAGCGCATAAGACAAATTACTACTCATATAAAAATATATACTCGTATATGTCCATACTTACCACGCCTCCTTCTTGAAATTGCAACCCCACTCAAGAGCTCAAAATTAGTATACCCTATTTACCTTTTTAAAGGTAAAGGGTATAAAAAGTGGCCACAGCCTGACGGACAGGCGGGCAGACGGACAAAATTAAAATTGTTTATGATTTTTGGTTGATTAGGTATGTTATTAATCATATTCATAAAGCATTAATATGATTTTAAGCAGTAAAGCTCTTTTGTATTTTAAACTTAAACGAAGAGTATGTTTGATTTGGCAGTTTGAAGCGCCTCTAATAGCCATAAGCTTCTTCGTTTTCGCCAGCGCCTATCACCGGCAACGAAAAGGCGCTCACTACAACAAGCGACAGCAACACACAGGACTCCAACGTTTTAGCGTAGCCGGTAGGATGTGTTTTTAAAACACAGGGATTTCTCGCAGCTACATAAAGCGCCTCAACGGTCCACGCCAGGGAATGTACATAGGAATCCAGTTGTGACCGCAAGAGCACTCAACACTGTCGACTTAGTTCATTTTTTAATTTGCTTCATTTGATTTTATTCGTTTTCGCGAAAAATAATTACGGGTCCCGTAGAATGTAAAAGCGATCGAAATAATGTGAGATTATCTAGAACTAGTTTCGCAAATTCAATAGTGACTAATAATTCGAATGATATTTTAATTGATTTCAATAAGGTGGCGTTAAATTTAGTTCCGCGAAATTTCGATTCATTTAATCATTACGTTGTTCATTCTGTAGTGCCTTATATTCTGTTCGGAGATTACATCAGGTAAATTTCACTCATCACCATTTACTCAAAATTCTTCAATAATTGAAACCATTTCAATCGGCTAATTGTGATGAAATTCAAATTTGTAAGCGATCAACTAACTCGTTCGGATCATCGCAAAATACATAATTCAGTTTATTTCAATTTAATTATTTTGCCAATTTAATTAAGCTGGCGACCCAATTCCTAGTGTTGCTCCGTACGGAGGAGCGCGTTAAGCATATAATTTTCATATTTCATTAATTTGAAATCATGTTTATTAATAATTTTTCATTTTATTACACACATTATTTTCACTTAGTTGTTTACATCTGTATGTAACGAAGAAGGCAGCGGACAGCAGGTGGCAGCGTTTCCAGATGTTTATGCTATATTGCTGTTATATGCCAGTTGATTATTTATCGCCTTCGCTTAGCGGGGACATACACCACATCAACGCACGTCATTACCTAAGAGATGGCGCTAATTTGAATCATTCAGTCAATGTAATATAAAAACCTACAAATGGTAATTGTTTGCATTACTAGCATTCATTCTTTGGTATTACGAAATTAACCTCAGCGACAACTTTCTTACTCAACTAGAGAGATAGGAAGAGAGGAACTAAAAAATCCTTCTCTTTCTGCAAAATCAGAGATTCCTCCGACAAACACTGAGCAATGGGTAGAAGTTACAAACCCAAAAATGCAAATAGCGCTCAAAAAATTAAATCCGCTAAGGAAAAGAAGCTGGACTATTAGCTGAGTACCGCAAATCATTTCGAAACTCTCTCAGTGGATGGAAACGAGGATACCGAAAATCGGCAGAAAAAGACAAACCTAATAAATGTCCACCTATATACTGCTGTATTTGCTTTTTACAGCTGACATGCCAACTTCCGATCACACGGCTATATTCACATTTGTCGATGATACTGCTATACTGAGTACTATCAGCTCCCACCTTGAAACCTCGCAATGGCTACAGAGCCACTTACTTTCTATTGAACAGTCGAACAGTTGAAGGTCATCGAAGCTAAATGTGCACACCTAACTTAAGTGTGCCTTAAGGAAGGACACGTGCACCCCTATTCACACCAACAGTCAAAACATTCCACGACGCTCGGACACACAGTACCAGGGAACAAACTTATTCGAAACAAATAGACTCAAAGTGTGCTCAGATCAAATTTAAACTCCATACCTTGAACTGGCTAATAAATAATCATTCAAGCCGAACCTTAGAATATAAGTTTCTTATTTATACCATTATAATATCAGCCTATATGGACATCAGGTAGAAACTCCAACACCTTCAATCGAAAATTCTGAGAATGGTCATGGTGCTTAAGGATCTCAAACTTTCATCGTGACCTAAATGAGAAAATGAAATAGTGAAAACCTGTAAAGCCTCCGCTATTAAATTAGAAAGTCGCCCGAGACAACACGAAATCTACAAGACGTCTCAAAAGAATGCATACTGAATGCATTAGAGCTGATTTAGTAAAGTCTTATTGCGTGCTGTGAAAACACTAAATATTCGATTCAGCTGCTGACTATATTACCTAAATTAGTCTGTAAACCTAGATAAATTACTGTTAGTTTCATTACAAAGAAATATTCAATAAATAAATAAATGGAGGAAAAAAATTATAATAAACGTTCGAGTATAAAGATAGTTTCTATGTCAAACGTAAACTCGAGTAACAAAATATTTACAATGTGATATTGCGAATATGATTAAAACATATTGAGTTGAATATGAAGCATATATTTAATGATCGTGTTGGATTCTTTGAAAAGTTTATTAAAAAATATGTTATGAGTGCTGGGGAAAGCGTTATGGTTTCCTTGTAAGTAAAGGTGATAGGTTTAGTGGTTTGGTGGTGGACGATATTGCAAAGGATTCATTATTTTTATTCAACGATAAAGGAACAACTAACAAAAAAATAATAAAAGAATAACATATAACCTTAATCTGATCAGATCTGCTTGAACTGACTAGATCAGGTGTGATTGAACTAATCTGATTGAACTGATCCGATTGAACTGACTTGACTGAACTGATCTCATTGAACTGATCTGATTGAACTAATCTGATCTGACAAAATATTCTTAGCATTTATTTCTGATTTTACAAAAATTGATTTCTCAATACTTAAAGCAATATCGGCTTTTGCTGTTGCACATTTTTTTTCATCAGTCTCTCCACCGGTTAAATATTTTGATAGATCCTTCAACGCCAAACTGTTTTCCACAGTATTTCTATGAAGAAAAATTTTCGCGGCTTCATCAAGTCATGCTAAAATTCCTGCAGCCATAGCAAACAAGTAGCTAAACAGTGTATGTTCTGGCGCAAAAACGCGTGTATTTTTGTATGGGTCTCTAAATTCTCCAAATAAACCTTGCATTTATTGTTCTAGGTCGAAAGCTTTTAGAGGCGCCATCTGGCGGTGAGTTTTTTGTTGAAAGCTTTTTTGTGGAAAGCTGTGGTTTGATCACCACAATTTTCTTTTAAACTAAAAGTTCAACAGATTATTTTCTCCCGCTGAGTGTATGCAGCTGCCTTCAAGTTTAAGTTCAACTCAGTTTGGTATTTATTGATAAGAGAGAAGCTGCATTCGGTCTGATGTGATCGCTTGGCGCTGAGTGCATGCAGTTGCTTTCTTGAACTCAACATACTCGTATAAATAGTTTCCTAATGAGCTAGTTTATATTAGTATTTTATTTTTTCTCTTAGAAAACAAAGTGAATTAATAATTTAAAAAAAAAAAATGGAAGCGGAGAGAGTAATAGTTATGGATGTTCACGGATTTTATAGTGAAACTAAATTTATTCCGAAGGAAGTCAGTATTTCAGTAGCAGATATAGGGATAAAATCGTTTATTATTGGACCACCTTTTGAATATTCGAGGCTATCGAAGGAAGAAAGGGAAACAATTGATTGGTTGACTCATCATCATCATGGATTACGCTGGCATGATGGTAACTCAACGCTAAAGGATCTCTATGAATATATTTTTCTAAATATAAAGAAAGAAGAAAATCCAACTATATATGTAAAAGGTTTGGAAAAAGCAAAATGGGTACGAGATTTGATAGGAGAAGAAATAATTATAAACAATTTAGATGATTTTGGTTGTCCTAGTTTAAAAAATGTATATAAAACTAATAACAATATAAATGTTTCTGAATATCATACAAAGCATTTCAAATGTATAAAAGAAATGGAAGAAATATGTGTATTTGTGCTGAGAAAAATGTAATTGTATTAGGAAATTTTATACTTACTTCAAAATATAAAAATTTAAAAATTAAATAAAATTAAAAACAATTTATATAAAACTAATATCAATGTTTGTTAATATCATACAAAGCATTGCAAATGTATAAAAAAAAAAATTAAACAAATATGTGTATTTGTGCTTCAATCCGAAATCTGTATTTATTTAGTAAATTTTCCAACACAGTAGAGGAAATCATTTTGAACAGCTTTCTTCAACTCAGTTTGTGGTTTACTGACAAAAAAAAAAAAAATGCATTTGCATTCTATTTAAAAATATAAACTTCTTGAACTCTCTTTGTTATATTATAATAAAAAAAATGCAGCTGCATCCCATTAAAATCAACTTTGATTGATGTTCACTGAGAAAAATGTAGTTGCATTCTATTTTTAAAAATATAAATTTCTTTAACTCTCTTTGTTGTTTACTGATAAAAATGCAACTGCTTTCCACGTAAAAAATATAAACTTCTTGAACTCTCATTGTTGTTTAATAAAAAAAAAAAAAAAAAAATGTGGCTGCAAAAAATGCAGCTGCATCCTATTTAGATAAAAGCTAATTCAAAACGAATGTGTGTTTTTAAATGCAGTTGCTTTCTCGAACTCAACATATAAATAGTTCGCTAATGAGCGAGTTTATATTAGTTTTTCTCTTCTCTTCGACAACAAAGTGAAGAATATACAATCATATTCATATTTTAAAAATGGATAGTACTTTAAGTGCACTAAACAACATTTCCCAAATAAAGGAATACAAAAAACCAGTTCTAAGCCTTAGAATCTTTCCATTCGGCACCCTCATAAGGATTAAGGCTAGCACAAAACATACACCGTATGGAGAAAAAATCATGTTAGATAAGCATGTAATATTCTTACCTCAAAAATTTAATAGTTTAACAGATGACGATATTTTAAACTTATCAAGTGGAGAATATTTTATTAAAAAGATAAATGTAATTAATAATAACTATAAATTTGTTTTCGAAACTAAAAAATAAGGAATAAAAAAAAAATCTATAATAAATTTTTAATTAGTTGTTTATTTTTTTATCTATATCCTCAATTCTAAAGTGGCCCCACGCTTTCATTTCATTAGTACCAGTCACTAAAAATCGTTTGTCATCAAATGGATTCAAAGCAAGCTTAGTTTGAGTGATGCTGTTAATTTCATGTTTCTGCGATTGAATTAAATTTTGTTCGATTACTTTTTCAATATTATTTTGAAGACAATCAACATAGTCATCAAATGTTATCCTATTTTTTATTATATGTCTTTTTACACCTTTACACTTTTTTTGTTCATCTTTACCCTCTACCTGTATTGCGTATATTTTTGATCTGAGACCAACAAATGCTGTTATTAAGTGGCCATTATTCTCATCTTTCATGAGACCCAGAACTTTTTTATTTACGTGAGGGATATCCCACTGTTTCCAATAGGGTAGTCGCTTGTATCAAAACGTTCAGCACAATCACGCTTAATGATTTGATGCGAGTCGGGGCAAATGACTTCATATATAAGAGAATCTGTATCAGTGTAGCAAATAGTACAATTGGATCCAAATTCAGGAAGCATATAACCATAATGAAAAGCGTAAATGGTTGTTTTGGCAAGATCCAGGATACACATACCAACATATATGGGCTTATTGAAGAAAACTTCTGTCTTGTTTAGCTCTATAGCAACAAGATTTTCATTGAGTATGGTTGAAGCTTTAAATTCCGGCTTGGAAATAAGAGCTTCCCCTCCAAAGATGGCATTTATCATGAGTTTGAAAATATTTTTTTCAAATTCATTTTTGGCTAATTTTCAAAGATTCGTTTTTAAATCAATATATGATTTGAGCCAAAGAGATTGCTTAAATTGAAGAATTTTATGAATTTTAGTTAATCTAAGGCCATATTTTAAAGCCTGCTTCAGACTGAGATAATGGATTATGTACTTTGTTTTATTAAAAAAAGTAGCCCTTAATTTCCTCTGTTTTGAGCCTCGAGGTGAAGCATGCTCGGGCATAAAGGGAGATCATTATGTTGATCGTGAAGATTATTTGGATATTCTAAGTCTATTTCTGAATCATCAGATATATCCTCTACTTTGAAATTTTCTAAATCTTCTAACCAATTAAAATCACTATGGGGGAGATATTGAGACGTTGCCCAACCATATTGATTATTTACATCGAAGTACATCAAGTATTTTTATGGTTGTGCAGCATCATAATTGGTTATGTACTTGTTGTTTGCTTTAGTATACCGTTTACTACACTGACTATGACCCCCACGAATACCTTGGTCTACAAACATGAGCATATCAACATCTGTTAATAGTTCGAGAGTTATGTTAGTATGGTTAAGCATAGCATCCCATGTATAACCCGGTAAAGTGAAATAGTGAGCGGGATCTAAACGGTATGTTTGATAGCAACTTGAAAACAAAATGGTTCAAAAGCATCTGCTAGTAAAAGAACGTCAGTCTTTAAGTACATATCTGAATATTCCCCCAAATTATTTATATTCAATTTAGTCCAAACATTGCAGGCATGTGCATACTCTTCCTGACTTATACTAGTATTATTCAATTTATTAAAAAATTGAGAAACATTAGGCAAAGAGATTTCGGAAAATTTTGAAGCATCTTCACAATAATCATAAGTTAAAACACCCTTACGAGTTAACAAACTTAACTGATCATCGCACAAATCTTGAAATTGTCATTTTAAAATTGGAAATGAGGAAAGGGATGATGCTAAGGTATCCAAACTACTTCCCATAAATTTGAAGGAATCAATGAAGCGGAATTTTATTAAATATTCATCCAAATTCTTTGTAAATGAAATGTAGCGTTTTTTATTTATTGGAAGGAGTTGGATACGTCCTTTCAAATCTAAAGCCAAATTTTTGATTATGAAATGAGCGTCATAACCACTGATGTTATGAAAAATAATAGCAATCGTATGGGAATCCTTGAAATTTATATTACATACCTCACGCGCCAGTCCACGATAAATATCCGTTAAATGACAATGGTCATGCACTTTTTTATTCGCATCACTAAATGATTTTTTATATATATGACATGTAGTAGCCAATTCAAAATCACGGTTTTGTGCAATGGATAATTTATCCGAGTAAAACGTGTCTCGAGCAGACGTGTTCTCCGCGGCTCTAAGCTTTAACCACGAAAAAAAGAACTAAAAACGAAAACAAAAAATTAAAAACATCATCAGAAACAAAACAATCAAAAACTCTCTACCCGGCTAACAGAAAAGTACTGATAAATATAACTACATACAACAAGGAACAAAATAAAAAATCGCGAAAATATGACCTGTAAACATTACATGTTGCGGTCGCCATCCGCGCGTTCAGCTAGTGCAGCAACGGCAACGAAGACAACCGATGCGCAAACACAACAAAACAATAACAACAGCGTGAACATAAATAAAAACAGTTGCGATCTCTCGCCAAGTGAAATTAATACACTTATAGCGCAATTCGACAGCAGCGGTAGGCAGCACAGCTTTTCAGTGGCTGACTGCTCCCATAAACAGCTCTCCCTCTCTGGATCTGCTAGCGCAGTCTCTCAGCTTGAGCACGTCAATACAGACTGGTATGGACCGCAATATTGTGGTTAAGCGCAAGTTGAGTCCTCAAAAATTGTCTCAAAAATCGGCAAAGCAGATTAAATCTAATGATTCTGCTCCTGAAAAGAATCCACTCGCTTCTAACAGGTTTGCACCTCTTGCAAATGCCGAAGACAATTCTACCCAGAAAGTGCTAAAATAGGTAAAGCCCCCACCAATTTATTTAAGGGAGCGCTACTCTAACGCTCTCGTAAAAACTCTAACTACTCTAATTGGTGCTAAAAACTTTCATGTTGTCCCAATACTAAAAGGCAAAATACATGAAACCAAAATTCAGTTATATATAGAATCAAGCTATCGCAAAGTCGTCAATCTTTTTGGCACAGAGAAAAAAAATTATTACACCTACCAGCTTAAAAGTAGCAAAGGCATTGTTGTTGTCCTTAGAGGAATCGAAGCTGACGTAGATGTCAACGAACTAAGAAAGCCCTATCCCAAGAGGGTTTTACCGCAAACTCTGTGTTTAACCTACGCAATAAAGATAAGATTCCACTGCCGCTCTTTCGCGCTGAGCTACAGCCAGTCGAATCGAACCTCAGAAAAGGCGAATCACACCCGATCTACAACCTTCGCTATCTTCTACATAGAAAAATCTCTGTAGAAGAACCCCACAAGCGAATTGGACCAGTTCAATGCCTGAACTGCCAAGAATTTGGGCACACTAGAAAATACTGTACACTTCCCATTGTATGTGTCGTTTGTGGTGATCTCCACATGTCACAAAACTGCACAAAGCCCAAAGACGACTCCAGTGTCAAAAAATGCAGCAACTGTGGTGAAAATCACACTGCAAACTACAGAGGCTGCACTGTATACGCTCATATAAAAAATAAATTTGCACCTCAGCCAAATCAAGTTAAAACTGTAACGTAACAGTTTTGCGTGAAATCTCTGCTCGTGAAGCAGAGCTTTCAAGTATTTCTTACGCAAATATTCTCAAAGGTATCCCATCAGTAAACCCTAAAACTGATTAGAGTACTCTTGAAAAGACTTTACAAGAGCTCATCGCAAATATGACGCAATATATGTGCTCAATGCAAAGTATGATGCAAGACATGATACGTAATCAGAACATGCTTTTGCAATCTCTATTAACAAAACCATGAACGCACTGAAAATCTGTCATTGATATTTCTCCACCATATCAACAACTTTTTGTTTGGCAAATGGACTTGCGCTTGGATCTATATCGATTTCTTCGGCACTTTATCTATTTTCATCACGGCAAATTCATTTTCATTCTCAATCTTCCTAAAATGTAAACCGTCACGACGAATGTCTATTTCCCCGTATTCACAAAAGTTTTCACCAATAATAACGTCACTGAAAATCTGTCATTGGAATGCAAATGGCATGAGCCAGCACAAAAATGAGCTCAAACTATTTCTCAACGATAACTCAATAGATGTGATGCTAATTTTTGAAACTCACCTTACTCAGAAAAACTGTTTCCAGATAGCGGGATACAAAGTTTATGACACCAAACACCCCGGTGGCAAAGCACGTGGTGGTACAGCCATTCTGATCAATAATAGAATAAAGCATTTCCCAATGCAAGGATACTCGTACTGTACCGATTATCTACAAGCGACGACTATTCAGCTCGAAGAATACGTCAAAGGCTTGACAGTATCATCCATCTATTGCCCACCCAGGTTTAATATAGATAAGCAGCAATATAAACAATTCTTTAGTACTCTCGATGCTAAGTTCATTGCTGCTGGAGACTTTAATGCAAAGCATACTCATTGGGGCTCACGTTTAGTAACTCCCAAAGGCAGAAAACTCTTCTCTGCGATAAATGCTCTTGGTCTTAATGTCTTGTCCAATGGTAAGCCTACATACTGGCCATCCGACAAACAGAAGATTCCAGATCTTATTAACTTTGCCATCACTAGAAGTATAAATAATGTACACTCTCTTGTGCATTCCTCTCTGGAGCTGTCCTCTGATCACACTCCCACAATAATAACTATTTTTTCTGAAAACTCCTATCAGAAAAACGTGAGTGGTAGTTTCGACTACAAGAATACAGACTAGCTTAAATATAAGATGTTCATAAGTTCACATCTTGAAATAACGACCTCCCTAAAGTCTGAGCAGTAAAAAAACTCCGCTATTTTCAATTTCACTCAATTGCTATCCCAAACAGTAAAAATTGCTACACCACGTTCTAAAGCTCAAACCCGACAAGAGTGTACTCCCCAAGACATTCTGAAGCTCCTCTCCGAAAAAAGATCTCTTAGAGAATGGCAATTGCAGAGATCACCTTCTCTGAAGAAGAAACTGAATGAATGTACTAAAAAACTGCATCACCTTCTAAAAGAAAAGGAAACCTCCGAGTTTCACGAGTTTGTAGAGACCCTCTGTCCTACAGAAGCCTCAAGCTATTCTCTATGGCGAACGGCGAAAAACTCGAAAAAACCCATTCAAATGGAGTCACCAATACGCCTTCCCAACGGCAACTGGGCAAGAAGTGATGCAGAAAAGGGAATAGCATTCGCAAATCATTTGGAGTAAGTTTTCACCCCTAATCTTGCTAGTTCCGACCGTTCTCTAACGGCGGTTGATGCTATCCCTAGCGTCAATGGTATCTCGATTGCCAAAAAGGAGCTGACAAACGCTATCAAAGAACTCAATGCCAAAAAATCTCCAGGGCATGATCTGATTACGGGCCAAATGATAAAAGAGCTCCCAGCAATAGCCACAATGCATCCCTTGCATATATTAAATGCTATAATACGCACTGGATTCTTTCCTTGCTCATGGAAAATTTCACAAATTACCATGATTCCCAAAGCTGGAAAAGACCCAGCAAGCGTCTCTTCCTACAGACCAATTAGTCGGCTATTAATTTTTTCAAAACTCTTTGAAAGTTTGATAATAAAGCAAACAGTCTAATGTTATACCAAACCACCAGTTTGGGTTTAGAGAAAAGCACAGTACTATCGAACAAGTTCATCGTATTGTAAACACTATACAATAAACATTCGAAAAAAAGCAATACTGTTCCGCAGTCTTTCTCGACATCACTCAGGTATTTGATAAGGTCTGGCACGAAGGAATCTTGCACAAACTGAAATATATGTTACCTCTTAACATCTACACATTGCTCGAAAGCTATCTCTCAGGTAGACGCTTTGTGGTGAAACAAAAAAGCTTCATTTCAGATGAATATCCTATACAAGCTGGTGTACCGCAAGGCAGCGTATTAGGCCCCCTGCTCTATACGTTGTTCACTGCAGATATGCCAACAAACGGCAAGACTATCACCTATACTTTTGCCGATGACACAGCCATATTGTGTACTCACACAAATCCGAAAGAGGCGTCAAAACTTCTCCAAGTACACGTCAACATGCTTCAGGAATGGCTTGACCACTGGAGAATCAAAGTCAATGAGTCGAAATGCGTTCATGTCACATTCACTCTATGCAGGAGTACTTGCCCCCCTGTGCAAATTAACGCCAAGCCGATCCCTCAGGCGACAGAAACTAAGTATCTAGGAATGCATTTAGATCGTAGACTTACTTGGGCAAAGCATATAAGTGCAAAAATTACTCAGATTAAACTCAAAATAAACGAGCTAAACTAGCTTTTGAACAGGCAGTCCAAGCTCAAACTGGACTTTAAAGTTCTACTCTACAAATTCATTATCAAGCCCATATGGACCTACGGTATCCAACTCTGGGGTACTGCTTCACCCTCAAATGTCGAAAAGCTGCAAAAAGCCCAATCGAAAATCCTTCGAATGATTACCAATGCTCCTTGGTACATCAAAAACGTTAACATCCACAGAGATTTACATATCCCGTATGTAACTAAAGAAGTTTCCCGACTTGCTGAATCTTACTTAGCAAAGCTAGACAAGCATCCCAATGCATTAGCGAGGCGCCTACTACAGCATCAAGGACACACCCGCCTGAAAAGGATGGACGTGCTGCGCTTAGCAACAAACTAGATTTTAAGCTTATTCATTACGCAATTATTTAAGTATTGCGCTACTTCTTTTCATATACCATAACTCCTTAAAGCACTGGCACTGGGAGGTTGGTAATGAACAATATGAATTTAAAAGTGAAATGTTAAATATACTATGAAGATTTATTGTTAGTTCTAAGATATTGTTTAGCAGATTCAGTAAACCATATATATAATAAAAAAAATAAAATAAAAAATGTATCCATTGGAAGAGGGCAAAGGAATACTGTTTCGACATCTTCAGCGAATTGCTTAAGTTCGCTTACAAACCATTGAATACAGTCTCCACCACGGTAGCCTTTATAAAACGAAAGCGTGGGGTCGTACATACACTCAACATAAAAGCCAACACTATATGCTATATGCTTCTGATATGAAGTTCGAGAAGTTTTCTTCTGCAAAATGTATTCCAAATCGGCATATATCACAAATGGAGACCTTATCTTATATTTATAATTTTTGAAGCTTACAAATTTTTCCTCATCTGTTGGCATTCTGATTTTACAGTTGTTCACTTTTTCACAATCTTCAACATGCTGCTGCAGTCGTATTTGAGAGTGGAAGTAGCGGAGGCACCGGTCACAGAAATATTTGATTTTTGTGTTTGCAGACATCTGCCTAGAAGCCTGCTTAAATTTTTTATCCTCACAAAGTGGTATCTGATTGGTTTCTTATTATCAGCATCACTAACATCATTATCTGCTTTTTTCGCTTCATAATATTTATTCTGCACTATCAACAGCTTTACGTGCTGCTCCTTTTTATTCTTTGTTAAATATGTAGGGTACACAAGAAGTTCCTTCCTTATCTTTTTAAGGATGTAGACGTTGACAGAGAGGTTATTTTGTTTCTCGAAGCGAGGGATTTGTTTAATAGTAATTGGAAATTATGTTGCGAGTCAAGATACGACTACCTACGAGTAGTTGGCTCGCGACACAACCCAAGTAGCCTATTGACCGGTTGTAGCTATAATTAATATTACATATATGAATTTCACAGGTGTTACAATTACACAGTGACACAAAAACAAGGGCTAAAATGCACCATTTTCATTTTGTATGAACTAGCTCATTGCGATTATTGTTTTGGGTCACCACTTGCGTAATTGGAACACCTAAGTAGGTTATAAAAATAATTATGTAGCTAGAATTAAGAATATAAATAAGAGTGGATTAAGAATAAATCGAAATTGTATATTTCCGAAAGCGCAATGGTGTGTTGTGTTTACGCCGCAGGCGGCAAGTGTTTTACAGTTCTGGCAAGTATTTACAGGTGACAGGCAACTGCAGGGCGCATTGCCACAGCTAACGCTCGGAGAACGCAACAATTGGATCCCCTGCGAATTGAAAATATCTTTGTAAGGAGGATAGGATGATACTCGATCAGAATTTTGTTCAACAGGATGGAGGGCTGATATTATCGCCCAGAAAAGCATGCATTATCATTATTTTTTTACATTGATGCATGCTTTCTTGCTCTGAATTTCCTTCGGCAATGGTATGTACATAGAACCAAGCTGTGGAGTAAATTTGTTTATGTTAACACTCAAGTTTAAGATGGCTGACAATGCCCAACCACTATCACTTTCTTGGAATTCTTCCAACTTTTTCAGTAAAACATCTCGAACATTTTCCTCAAACCATATTTTCAGATTAGTATCTTGATAAACTTGAACATGAAAACTTTACAGCAATCTTCCATGAAACTCTTAATATCCTTATGAGTAAGGTTTATAAAGACTGCAATTTGACTTCTATGATAAAAAAAACATTTTTTAGTTAAGAACATTTGTTAATAGTAATAAAATTAAACTCACCGTCTACGAAAGGTTGACTCAACATCTTCCCAGTTAACTCTATTAGAAGTATAATTTTTTCTTCGTTTCGAAAGATTGGCGTCAGAATGCAAATGTAGATGCTTGCACCGAGTGCGATAACCTTTTACTCCTGCTATAGCATCCATTAAATGATGTTTGGCGCCCACAGTTTCTGCTCTAGCAAGCTGCATTTTAAGAGCACACAAATCTTTAGTACATGCTTTAACTCCTTCGTTTGCCATTAAATGGTTTTGTTCAGCATTTTCAAAGGCAAATTTGGCATTTTTAATAAATTTATTTTTAATCTGCTCCATTCTTTTTTAGTTGTTGCTCAATTGAAAATTATATGAAAAATATTAAAGCAATGGAAAACATTCTCACTTTTATACTAAAGCTAGTATATACATACTATATGCATGAAAAGTACACTTTATTCTATATTTGTATTTTCTGATAAGAATTAAATGTTGAAAACTACACTTCGTTATATATTTCTATTTACTGAAAACACGTCTATTTACTGAAAATACGTGAAAAAATAGTAGCTTCCCTTTTTAAATAAATAAAACATTTTTTATTTTTTTTTTATTTAAAATTGTATTTTGAAAAAGAAATTTTAAACATAAATGTCCACAGTTGAAAGTATTAAATTTTTGTTTTTGTTTATAATTATATTCAATAGGTGCTTTTAAATAATTAACTATTTCAAGTGGTGGTTGTAAGTCGCCAAAACTATCAAAATATTCCTTATAGTTATGATTTTTGTAGTACGCTACCCAATGTTCCATGACCGCTTGAGTCATCTAAATTAAGAATACCACATTCTAGAGGGAATGGTTTTTTAGGTAAACAATCACGCATAAAAACACCTCTAAAATGTTTGAGTTGATTATCATATTTATTCCAATCTATATCTGTTAGTGGTCGTTTGGGTAGGTTCTTTAAAAGTTGTTTGAATGTTGATTGTAATAAAGTCCAAATCCCTTCTTCTATGGTTTAAGATGCAAACCTTTACCCATAGCAATTGACTCCATGTATCTATTGTGACGCGTAACCTCTGCTAGTTGTTCCTTTCCATTTTTTATATTATTTATAGCTTTTGCAATAGCTGATCAACCAGTAGCTAAACCACCAAGTGCAGACGACGCTGTAAAAACTGGAATTAATGGAAGAAATCCACCAATTTTTGGGACTGGAATAACTCTCGGTATAGCAATATTAGATTTTTTTTCTTTCAAAAACTTGAATGTACAGGTTTTTGAGCAATTTTAATAGCAGCATTTATATTATCAGATTTTTCTTTTTTTAGGATTTTCGGGTAGTTATTGACAGTAGTTGAAAATAATTTTTTATTATATCCTTTTGTCTTTCTCTTTCTTCTTTTTTTCTTTAATTTTCTTGATTTACGAATGTTATTCTTCATTTCTAATCCAAATTTAACTTTTGTCTTCATTGCGTTTGGTACAAACCAAGCGTATACACGTTCTCTTAAATTACTATATTTTGATTTTACTCGTCCCCAAGCTTGTTCAGCTAATATTTGGTCAGCGTAATGTCTTTTAGTTATATCTTATGATTTTTATATCTAATGCATTTATTCCTTTATATCCTCTTACTGAATGTTCTTTTAGTTTTGTTCCTGGTCCACAAAATTGATAACCAGGTAAATATAGTTCAAAGGGTAATGAGTTTATTAAGTTGTTTACGAGTCCCCTGCCAATCTTAATCTGATTATGTTTATGTTAGTTTATAACCATTTTTGGTATATGAAATAGCCAAGGCCCATTCGTGTTAACATTACAAATCGAAATGAGATACTTTCTCCATATAATATAGAATTTATATTGAAAACATATTAGTTATGAATATGCGATTAGAGAAGCAACATAAGCAAATTTTAGTAAGAAATGCTGATGATATGATATCTATATGCAAGGGAAAAAACAAAAAATTATTCATAGTTCACTTTTACCAAATTCAATACGTGCACTACCTAAAGAAATTGATTGATCCAATAAAGGGAATAAACCTTTTTACATTTTCGGAAAATGAAAAAGTTATAAGTCCAGTTAAAGCTAAACCACACTCCATAATAATATTCGATTATGTAATTTGTGATAAACAAAACACAATAAGAGATTATTTTTGTATGGGAAGACACAAGTTGATTGATTGTTTTTATTTATGTCAAACTTATAGGAAAAATCCAAAACATTTAATACGAAATAATGCAAATATGATTATTATATTTAAACAAGATGAAATGAATGTTAAGCATATATATAATGATCATGTTATCGGTGATATGTCATTTAATCAATTTATGAAGATTTGTAGTGAATGTTGGAGAGATAAGTATGGGTTTGTTGTTGTAAGTAGGGATGATTTAATAAATATAAGACGTTATCGAAAAGTATTTGATAATTTCTTTTAAATATAAGAGACCTGCTGTAAAGCAGATTATAGCAGTTCGATAGCAGATTGATAACAGATATAAAGCAGATTAATATCAGATTGATAGCAGATTGAAAGCATATACTAAATAGAGAACATTGGCCGGTAGAAATCGGAAAAAGGAAGCACCATGAATAAAAATATTAAACTACTAAAAGATATAGTAAAGACAAGAGCAATATTATAAGAAAAACTAAAAAATTTCAAATCAAATGCAATAGATAGGGTAAATATGTTGGAAGATACATTTCAACCTATAACAAAACCTCTGAATGAAATAATTGGAAACTTGAAAAATAAAGAAAATATTTCAAGGACTGATGATGAAAACTATGATAATGATGATGATGAATATGATGATGATGATGATGATGATGATGATAATGATGTTAATGATGATAATGATGATAACAAAAAGGAAGATTATAACATGGCTTCTTTCATAAATAATAATGATAGTCAGAAATCACAAAAAAATTATTTTGATCACAACAAACTAAAAAAAATTTTTTAAAATAATTTATAGCAAAACAAACTAAAAAAATTAAAAGATAATTATTTCAAACCAAATAACAGAAAATTAAATGTGAATAGACAATTAAAAGAGAAAAGATATAACAAAATTACTGATAAACAAGTAAAAAGTGCAAATGATGATGATAAAGAGAATGTAGTTCATAATACAATAGTTCCTTTAATTACATCACAAGCACCATTTCCAATGAAAAAAGCTAGCACGTCAACAGACGATAAATATGAAAACATTCTAAAAAAATACAAACAATTGAAAAGGAAATCTTATGAAAGAAATATAGAGAGTAAACAAGTAAAAAGAAAAAGGGATGAAGAGAATGTACTCGTATTGCATAATACTATGCATCCCTTAATAACATCACAATCGACAACTGCAACACAAACAAAAGTGAAGCGAAAACGAAAAATCAATACAAAATTAAATGATTTTAACTATGATGACAAGAAACGGAAAAAATTAAATCATTTGTTTTCGAAACGAAAAAGTAAGGGACAATTAAATAATGATAGAAAACGAATTAAATTGTATGATAGCAGTATTACTAATTCAAATAAATTACTAAAAAATTTAGAATTACTCAAAGATGGTAAAAAGTTAGATACACTATATGGTGTTAATGTTGATGAAAAAGGAAGATGGCGGTATGGATATAAGAAAATAAAATTTAATACTGATAACTCTATTAATGTTGGTGGAAAAAGATGGAATATGACACCGGGGTTATTTGAATTAGTATTTCACACCAAACCTCTAAATTACACTAAAAATGACTTAAAAAATTATACAAAATTTTAATTAATACAAATGCGCACAAACGACCTTATCAAGCAAATGCATAAATTAAAGGTACAAAAACATTTAAATATCGGTGCATAAAAAAAATTGTTTAATTCAAAAATAAACGCTTTAACGATAGGAAGCGGATTAAAATCATTAATCAATCGTAAGCCGAACTATATATATTGGGATGATCCTAATGAATTAGTCGACAGATTACGTTTGCTTCTATAATCAGAAAGCGTAGGACATAATAATCACAAAAGCGAAACAATTTCTATTATCGAAGAACTGAAAGAAGCTAATATAATTCTGTAAGATCTAAATTAAAAACAAGGCGGGGCTGTGCTCGTAAAACATAAAATGAGTTTTATAAATAAATTTGGAGAAAGTTCAGTTCATCAACGATTTAACGATTCAAAATTAAAAACAATTATAACTAAAACACTTGGTATTAGCATAGATAATTAACATTTAAATGTTAATAGGAAAAGAATTACTAATCTGAGTGAACCTAGTGATGTTAATGATGCAGTTACTAAAGCATATCTTGTTAAAAAGAATTGGCTTCTAAGAACAAAAATAGAATAATTCAAAACCGAATATCAAATGAAAATTACTAGGAGTAATATAGAAAAATTGTAGGCAATTATTGATACCGATGTTAAAGAGGATACGAATCTAATTGAAAAAGCAATTAAAGACCGATTACACTAGTTTACCAAATAAAATTTTTTTCATGTACTCAATTGCTTATAACCTATCCGATTATACATGTTTGTTCGTCATCTCAATACCTTGCATTTTTACCTTTTGCAAATTTAACTTTGATTTTCGAATTCAGCAGATGAAAATACATAAGAAAAGTCACCTCTCATCAAATGTATATTTTCGGTGTAAGCTAGTGTTATTTAGTGCAAATAAAGAATTTGTAAATAAAATTTAAGAAAGATTTTGTCAGATTGAAAACTACTTATATAAATATCTTGATAAAGACAATAAAGATGTTAAGCGAATCAAACTTGAGCAACCAGTTATTCAATTTTGAATTGAAGGTTTTGTTTTCACAAAGTATATCAAATAACACATATGTACATACATTCACTAACAGATAATATGGAAACACCATCGAACAGGGACAATATGGAAATGAAAAAAAGGGAAATAGTCAACGAACTACACAAACAAGCACGAAAAAATTTTAAAAGAAGACGAGTTATCATGAAACGAATTGATGACTTATGGCAAGCAGATTTAGTTTAAATGGGGAATTATGAAGCTAATAATAAAAAATTTCGCTTTCTTTTAACAGTAATAGATACCTTTTCGTAAAAAGCCTGGGGTGTAGCATTGAAAAATAAAACTGCTCTAAACGTAACAAAGGCAATGAAAAGCATTTTTAATAACAATCATCGAATACCAAAAAATTTACAAACAGATGATGGAAAAGAATTTTTCAATAATCAATTTCACCATCTGATGCAAAGCAATCACATTAATCACTATTCAACATATAATGTTCTTAAGGCATCCATAGTAGAACGATTTAATAGAACATTAAAGGGAACGATGTGGAAAGAGTTTAGTTATCGAGGAAAATTTCAATGGATTGATAAATTTCAAGAACTTATTGATAAATATAATAATACATTTCAGAGAACTATAAAAATGACACCAAATGAAGTGAATTCTTCAAATGAAAAATTTCTATTGGATACAGTCTATAAAAATTTAAAAGTTTTTAATAAACCCAAATTAAAAATTGGTGAATATGTTCGAATAAGTAAATATAAGCATGTATTCGAAAAAGGTTACACACCACACCGGACCACGGAAATCTTTAGAATTAAAGGTATACAAAATAGTAACCCTACCACATATATTTTAGAAGACTATCAAGGTCATGAAATTAAAGGAGGGTTTTATGTAGGTAGGTAGGTAGGTTAGGAGGCCACCCGAAAATGGGCACTTAGGCTAGCACTGACCCTTTGTGATACCGCATGAGACAACAGGTCCCATCCCTTTCAAAAGTCCAGCCATTTGGAGCTTTTAATGAAGCAGTTAATTTTTTTTTTGAAATATCTCCCAAGGAGTCCTGAAAGTAGTCGCCTAGGAAAGTGCGGCTCCTTCTGGACAGCGCTGGACACGTGCACCCGTCCATGCAACTCCTGCAGAAGCCGTTAGAAGTGATCCCCAGCATGCACCTTAGTGCGCTTGACATTTATCTCTGGACAGGTTTGTCTAGCTATTTTACATCCTGAAAATTCAGACCAGCGCCTGCCCGCTGTGCCTAAGGATATTGTATTTACTAAGAGCTTACATGTGGCAATAGGAATACTGGAGTTCGACCTAGCTGGTTCAATCGGTATGGTAGTACCCTCACGGGCAAGTTCATCCGCCTTGCAGTTGCCTGGAATATCTCTGTGACCGGGAACCCAGCACAGATGCAGACGGGTAAAGATTTGCGGCAGCTCTTGACGGCTCTTGAGGTGATAATAACCGAATCCAGGGAGCGCAAAGCAGCTTGGCTGCCGGACAGTATACAAATATCAAGTCCAGATACCTTCTTCTTCCTTAGCTAAGACAGTTCTGCCCTATAGCCGCGACCTCTGCCTAAAAAACACTGCAGTGGTCGTGCATCCTAAAGGACATGTTAATGTCCAAATTTTCTGAGAATACACCACCTCCCACCCTACTCTGTAGTTTGGATTCATCTGTGTAGATGTGAACCCCTTCTACATGATGGGGGATGCCATCCTTCCATTTGTCCCTGGAGGGAATGGAGATCTTGCACATACCATTGAAGGTATACATTGGTGTGATGTAGTCGAAAGAGACAGGAATACCCTCAAAATGTCTTAAAATGGACGCATGACCTACATTCCTGGCAACCCATTGATGCGTAGCTTTTAGCCTGATAGCTCAGTATCCAGTAATTTTTAGTTTTGGAGCAATAACTTGAGGAATTTTATACTTACTAGGGAAGAGCACAAGCTTAGTCTTGATCGGATTAACCCCCAACCCACGGTCAGTAGTCCTTTTAGAGAGAATGTTCAACCTGTATTGTATCAAGTCCCTTAGAGTAGATATGTATTTTCCTGAGATACTAATAGCAGCATCATCGGCATACGCAACCACCTTGCACCCTTCCCTCTCCAGCCGAACAAGCAGCTGATTTACTGCAAGATTCCAGAGTAGGAAAGAACTCCACCTTGAGGTGTGCCTCTGCACACGGACTTCTTGGCCGACGCCGCCCCCAGCTGTGAATTGATTATCCTGCTACTAAGCATGTTTTCAATCCACCTGCTAATGGCGGGTTCCACCTCCAAGTCTCGCATCGAACCGATTATTGCGTCTGATTTGATATTGTTAAAAGCTCCCTCAATGGCCAGGAAAGCCACAAGGGAGAACTCCTTGTTGTGCAGGGAGCCCTCAATATTAGAGACTAAGGAGTGTAAAGCGGTCTCAACCGATTTACCCTTGAAGTAGGCATGCTGAGAGACTGGCAGATTCTGTCAGTCTATAGTGAGCCTCAGATGAATGTCTAACAACCTTTCCAGGCTTTTTAGACAGAAGGAGGACAGACTAATGGGCCTTGAGCCATTGTTGTTTACTAATAAAAAAAAAATGTAGCTGCAAAAATGCAGCTGCATCCTATTTAGATAAAAGCTTATTCAACACGAATGTGTGTTTTTAAATGCAGTTGCTTTCTTGAACTCAACATATAAATAGGTCGCTAATGAGCGAGTTTATATTAGTCTTTCTTTTCTCTTCGACAACAAAGTGAAGAATATACAATCATATTCATATTTTTAAAAATGGATAGTACTTTAAGTGCACTTAACAACATTTCTCAAATAAAGGGATTCAAAAAAACAGTTCTAAGCCTTAGAATCTTTCCATTCGAGACCCTCTTAAGGATAATTAAGGCTAGCAGGAAGCATACACCGTTTGGAGAAAGAATCATTGTGGAGTTAGATGAACATGTAATATTCTTACCTCAAAAATTTAATAGTTTAACAGAAGACGATATTTTAAACTTATCAAGTGGAGAATATTGAATTAAAAAGATAAATGTAATTAATAATAACTATAAATTTGTTTTTTAAACTAAAAATAAAAAATAAAAAAAATCTGTAATAAATTTTTAATTAGATGCTTATTTTTATCTATATCTACAATTCTAAAGTGGCCCCACGCTTTCGTTTCATTAGTACCAGTCACTAAAAATCGTTTGTCATCAAATTGATTCAAAGCGAGCTTAGTTTGAGTGATGCTGTTAACTTCATGTTTCTGAGATTGAATTAAATTTTGTTCGATTACTTTTTCAATATTATTTTGCAGACAATCAACATAGTCATCAAATGTTATCCTATTTTTTATTATATGTCTTTTTACACCTTTACACTTTTTTTGTTCATCTTTACCCTCTACCTGTATTGCGTACATTTTTGATCTGAGACCAACAAATGCTATTATTAAGTGGCCATTATTCTCATCTTTCATGAGACCCCGAACTTTTTTATTTACATGAGGGATATCCCACTGTTTCCAATAGGGTAGTCGCTTGTATCAAAACGTTCAGCACAATCACGCTTAATGATTTGATGCGAGTCGGGGCAAATGACTTCATATATTAGATAATCTGTATCAGTGTAGCAAATAGTACAATTGGATCCAAATTCAGGAAGCATATAACCATAATGAAAAGTGTAAATGGTTGTTTTGGCAAGATCCAGGATACACATACCAACATATATGGGCTTATTGAAGAAAACTTCTGTCTTGTTTAGCTTTATAGCAACAAGATTTTCATTGAGTATGGTTGAAGCTTTAAATTCCGGCTTGGAAATAGGAGCTTCCCCTCCATATCTACCCTTCCATTTTGTTACCAGTTGTGGCAAAACTATACTTTCGGATATTGTCTATAGTTTTACCAAAGATGGCATTTATCATGAGTTTGAAAAGATTTTTTTCAAATTAATTTTTGGCTAATTTTCGAAGATTCGTTTTTAAATCAATATATGATTTGAGCCAAAGAGATTGCTTAAATTGAAGAATTTTGTGAATTTTAGTTAATCTAAGGCCATATTTTAAAGCCTGCTTCAGACTGCGATAATGGATTATGTACTTTGTTTTGTTAGACAAAGTACTCATTAATTTTCTCTGTTTTGAGCCTCGTGGTGTAGCATGTTCGGGGCATAAAGGGAGATCATTATGTTGATCGTGAAGATTACTTGGATATTCTAAGTCTATTTCAAGGATATACCCTATATCAGAATCATCAGATATATCCTCTACTTTGAAATTTTCTAAATCTTGTACCCAATTAAAATCACTATGGGGGAGATATTGAGACATTGCCCAACCATATTGATTATTTACATCGAAGTACATCAAGTATTTTGATGGTTGTGCAGCATCATAATTGTTCATGTACTTGTTGTTTGTTTTAGTATATCGGTTACTACACTCGAATACCTCGCTCTACAAACATGAGCATATCAACATCTGTTAATAGTTCGAGAGTTATGTTAGTATGTTTAAGCATAGCATCCCATGTATAGCCCGGTAAAGTGAAATAGTGAGCGGGATCTAAACGGTATGTTTGAGTACATATCTGTCAGTCTTTAAGTACATATCTGAATATTCCCCCAAATTATTTATATTCAATTTAGTCCAAACATTGCAGGCATGTGCATACTCTTCCTGACTGATACTAGTATTATTCAATTTATTAAAAAATTGAGAAACATTAGGCAAAGAGGTTTCGGAAAATTTTGAAGCATCTTCACAATAATCATAAGTTAAAACACCCTTACGAGTTAACAGACTGAACTGATCATCGCACAAATCTTGAAATTGTGATTTTTAAATTGGAAATAAGGAAAGGGATGATGCTAAGGTATCCAAACTACTTCCCATAAATTTGAAAGAATCAATGAAGCTGAATTTTATTAATGATTTATCCAAATTCTTTGTAAATGAAATGTAGCGTTTTTTATTTATTGGAAGGAGTTCGATACGTCCTTTCAAATCTAAAGCCAAACTTTTAATTATGAAATGAGTGAAATAATAGGAATCGTATGGGAATCCTTGAAATTTATGTTACATTCCTCATGCGCCGGTCCACGATAAATACAATGGTCAAGCGCTTTTTATTCTCATCACTAAATGATTTTTTACATATATGACATGTAGTAGCCAATTCAAAATCTCGATTTTGTTCAATGGATAATTTATCCATTGGAAGAGGGCAAAGGAATACTGTTTCAACATCTTCAGCGAATTGCTTAAGTTCCCTTACAAACCATTGAATACAGTCACCACCACGATAGCCTTTATAACGAAAGCGTGGGGTCATACATACACTGAACATAAAAGCCGACACTATATGGTATATGCGTCTGATATGAATTTCGTGAAGTTGTTTTCTCCAAAATACATTCCAAATCGGCATATATCACAAATGGAGACCTTATCTTATATTTCTAATTTTCGAAGCTTACAAAATTTTCCTCATCTGTTGGCATTCTGATTTTACAGTTGTTCACTTTTTCACAATCTTCAACATGCTGCTGCAGTCGTATTTGAGAGTGGAAGTAGCGGAGGCACCGGTCACAGAAATATTTGATTTTTGTGTTTGCAGACATCTGACTGGATAGAAGCTGCTTAAATTTTTTATCCACACAAAGTGGTATCTGATTGGTTTCTCATTATCATCATTATCATCATCATCATTATCTTCCTTTTTCGCTTCATAATATTTATTCTGCACTATCAACAGATTTACGTGGTGCTCCTTTTTATTCTTTGTTAAATATGTAGGGTACACAAGAAGTTCCTTCCTTATCTTTTTAAGGATGTAGACGTTGACAGAGAGGTTATTTTGTTTCTCAAAGCGAGGGATTTGTTTAATTGTCATTGGAAATTGGATCCCCTGCAAATTGAAAATATCTTTGTAATGAAGATAGGATGATACTCGATCAGAATGTCGTTCAATAGGATGGAGGGCTGATATTATCGCCCAGACAAAGCATGCATTATCACTAGTTTTTACATTGATGCATGCTTTCTTGCTCTGAATTTCCTTCGGCAATGGTATGTACATAGAACCAAGCTGTGGAGTAAACTTGTTTATGTTAACACTCAAGTTTAAGATGGCTGACTATGCCCAACCACTATCACGTTCGTGGAATTCTTCCAACTTTTTCAGTACAACATCTCGAACATTTTCCTCTAACCAAATTTTCAGATTAGTTTCTTGATAAACTGGAATTTTTGTATTCATATATTTTAAATCCCAAACTTGTTTATCATCTTTTTTAATTACAAACTCTCCGCAGAATATACCATTTATCTTAAGGAAAGGTGTATCCCTTAAGATTTTCTTTATCTGACGGTTGAAAACTTTACAGCAATCTTCCAAGAAACTCTTAATATCCTTATGAGTAAGGTTTATAATGACCGCACTTTGAATTCTATGATTAAAGAAACATTTTTTAGTTAAGAACATTTGTTAATAGTAATAAAATTAATCTCACCGTCTACGAAAGGTTGACTCAACATCTTCCCATTTAACTCTATTTGAGGTATAATTTCTTCTTCGTTTTGTAAAGATTGGCGTCAGAATGCAAATGTAGATGCTTGCACCGAGCCCGATAACCTTTTACTACTCCTATAGCATCCATTAAATGATGTTTGGCGCCCACAGTTTCTGCTCTAGCAAGCTGCTTTTTAAGAGCACACAAATCTTTAGTGCATGCTTTAACTCCTTCGTTAGCCTTTAAATGGTTTTGTTCAGCATTTTTAATAAATTTATTTTTATTCTGCTCCATTCTTTTTTAGTTGTTGCTCAATTGAAAATTATATGAAAAATATTCCAACATTGGAAAACATTCTCACTTTTATACTAAAGCTAGTATATACTATATGCATGAAAAGTACACTTCATTCTATATTTGTATTTTCTGATAAGAATTAAATGTTGAAAACTACACTTCGTTATATATTTCTATTTACTGAAAAGAGTTAAGTGGAAAAAATAGTAGCTTCCCTTTTTAAATAAATAAAACATTTTTTTTTGTTTTTTATTTGAAATTGTATTTTTGAAAAAGAAATTTTAAACATAAATGTCCACAGTTGAAAGTATTGAATTTTTGCTTTTGTTTATAATTATATTCAATAGGGGCTTTTAAATAATTAACTATTTCAAGTGGTGGTTGTAAGTCGCCAAAACTATCAAAATATTCTTTATAGTTATGATTTTTGTAGTACGCTACCCAATGTGTTCCACGACCGCTTGAATCATCTAAATTAACAATACCACATTCTTGAGGTAATGGTTTTTTAGGTAAACAATCAGGCATAAAAACACCTCTAAAATGATCAAGTTGTTTTCCATATTTTTTCAAATCTATATCTGTTAGTGGTCGTTTGGGTAGGTTCTTTAAAAGTTTTTTTAATGTTGATTGTAATAAAGTCCAAATCCCTTCTTATATGGTTTAAGATGCAAACCTTTACCCATAGCAATTGACTCCATGTATCTATTGTGACGCGTAGCCTCTGCTAGTTGTTCCTTTCCATTTTTTATATTATTTATAGCTTTTGCAATAGCTGATCAACCAGTAGCTAAACCACCAAGTGCAGACGACGCTGTTAAAACTGTAATTAATGGAAGAAATTCACCAGTTTTTGGTACTGGAATAACTCTCGGTATAGCAATATTAGATTTTTTTTTTCTTTCTAAAACTTGAATGTACAGCTTTTTGGGCAATTTTAATAGCAGCATTTATATTATCAGGTTTTTCTTTCTTTAAGATTTTCAAGGTGTTTTTGATAGTAGTTGAAAATAATTTTTAATTATGTCCTTTTGCCTTTCTCTTTCTTCTTTAATTTCCTTGTTTTACGAATGTTATTTTTCATTCCTAATCCAAATTTAACTTTTGTCTTCATTGCGTTTGTTACAAACCAGCGTCTGCACGTTCTCTTAAATTACTATCTTTTGATTTTACTCATCCCCAAGTTTTTTCAGCTAATATTTGGTCAGCGTAATGTCTTTTATTTATATCTTTTGATTGTGAATATGCAATATCATGCTCTTTGCAAGCCGCATCCAATGGATTTATTCCTTTATCTCCTCTTGCTAAACGTTCTTTTAGTTTTGTTCCTGGTCCACAGAATTGATAACCAGGTAAATGTAGTTCAAAAGGTAATGCGTTTATTAAGTTGTTTACGAGTCCTCTGCCAATTTTAATCTGATTATGTGTATGTCGTTGGTTATAGTTTATCACCATTTTTTTGTTGTATAAAATACTCAAGACCCATTCGTGTTAGCATTACAAATCGAAACGAGATACTTTCTACATATAATATAGAATTTATATTTGAAAAGATATTAGTTATCAATATGCGATTAAAGAAGCAACATAAGCAAATTTTAGTAAGAAATGCTGATGATATGATATCTATATGCAGGGGAAAAACCTAAAAATTATTCATAGTTCACTTTTACCAAATTCAATACGTGCAGTTATTGTAGGACCATCAGACTGTGGCAAGACTAATGTTATGCTTAGTCTAATAGAAAGTCCTAATGGTCTTAATTCCAAAAATATTTACATATATTCAAAATCTTTGTATCAACCAAAATTTTGCTACCTAAAGAAATTGATTGATCCAATAAAGGGAATAAACCTTTTTACATTTTCGGAAAATGAAAAAGTTATAAGTCCAGTTAAAGCTAAACCACACTCCATAATAATATTCGATGATGTAATTTGTGATAAACAAAACACAATAAGAGATTATTTTTGTATGGGAAGGCACAAGCTGATTGTTTTTATTTATGTCAAACTTATATGAAAATTCCAAAACATTTAATACGTGATAATGCAGATACTAAATAGAGAACATTGACCGGTAGAAATCGGAAAAAGGAAGCACCATGAATAAAAATAATAAACTACTAAAAGATATAATAAAGACAAGAGCAGTATTAAAAGAAAAACTAAAAAATTTCTAATCAAATGCAATAGATAGGGTAAATATGTTGGAAGATACATTTCAACCTATAACAAAACCTCTGAATGAAATAATTGGAAACTTGAAAAATAAAGAAAATATTTGAAGGACTGTCTATGATGAAAACTATGATAATGATGATGATGATGATGATGATGATGATGAAGATGATGATGATAATATTGTTAATGATGATAATGATGATAACAAAAACGATGATTATAACATGGCTTCTTTTATAAATGATAATGATTAATTAGCAAATAGTCATAAATCACAAAAAAATAATTTTGATCAAAACAAACTCAAAAGAATGAAAAAAATAATTTATATGAAAACAAACTAAAAAAATTAAAAGATAATTATTTTAAACCAAATAAAAGGAAATTAAATGTGAATAGACAATTAAAAGAGAAAAGATATAACAAAATTACGGAACACAAACAAGTAAAAAGTGCAAATGATACTGATAAAGAGAATGTAGTTCCTAATGCAGTAGTCCCTTTAATTACATCACAAGCACCATTTCCAATGAAAAAAGCTAGCACATCAACAGACGATAAATATGAAATTATTCTAAAAAAATACAAACAATTGAAAAGGAAATCTTATGAAAGAAATATAGAAAAAAAACAAGTAAAAAGAAAAAGTGATGATGAGAATGTTCTTGTATTGTATAATACTATGCATCCCTTAATAACATCACAATCGACAACTGCAACACAAACAAAAGTAAAACGAAAGCGAAAAATTAAAACAAAATTAAATGATTTTAACTATGATGACAAGAAACGGAAAAAATTAAATCATTTGTTTTCGAAACGAAGAAGTAAGGGACAATAAAATAATGATAGAAAACGAATTAAATTGAATGATAGTAGTATCACTAATTCAAATAAATTATTAAAAAAATTTAGAATTACTCAAAGATGGTAAAAAGTTAGATACACTATATGGTGTTAATGTTGATGAAAAAAGAAGATGGCGGTATGGATATAAGAAAATAAAATTTAATGCAGATAACTCTATTAATGTTGGTGGTAAAAGATGGAAAATGACACCGGGGTTATTTGAATTAGTATTTCACACCAAACCTCTAAATTACTCTAAAAATGACTTAAACAATTATAAACAAATTTTAATTAATACAAATGTACACAAACGACATTATCAAGCAAATGCACAATATAAAGGCACAAAAACATTTAAATATCGGTGAATAATTAAAAAATTGTTTAATTCAAAAATAAACGCTTTAACGATAGAAAGCGGATTAAAATCATTAATCAATCGTAATGAATTATTCGACAGTTCGACAATTGATTCTATCATCAGAAAGCGTAGGACATAATAATCACAAAAGCGAAACAATTACTATTATTGAAGAACTGAAAGAAGCTAATATAATTCTGTAAGATCTAAATTAAAAACAAGGTGCTGTGCTCGTAAATCACAAAATGAGTTTCATAAATAAATTTGGAGAAAGTTCAGTTCATCAACGACTTAACGATTCAAAATTAAAAACAATTATAACTAAAACACTTGGTATTAGCATAGATAATCAACATTTAAATGTTAATAAGAAAAGAATTACTAATCTGAGTGAACCTAGTGATGTTAATAATGCAGTTACTAAAGCATATCTTGTTAAAAAGAATTGGCTTCTAAGAACAAAATTAGAAGAATTCAAAACCGAATATGACAAACAAATGAAAATAACTAGGAGTGATATAGAAAAATTGTATGCAATTATTGATAACGATATTAAAGAGGATACGAATCTAATTGAAAAAGCACAAGACTATTTAGTGCAAATAAAGAATTTGTAAATAAAATTTAAGAAAGACTTAGTCAGATTGAAAACTACTTATATAAATATCTTGATAAAGACAATGAAGATGTTAAGCGAATCAAACTTGAGCAACCAGTTATTAAATTTTTAAATAAAGGTTTTATTTTCTCAAAGTATATAAAATAAGACATACATACATTCACTAACAGATAATATGGAAACACCCTCGAACATGGACAATATGGAAATGAAAAAAAGAGAAATAGTCAACGAACTACACAAACAAGCACGAAAAATTTTAAAAGGTGACGAGTTATCATGAAAGGAATTGATGACTTATGGCAAGCAGATTTAGTTTAAATGGGGAATTATGAAGCTAATAATAAAAAATTTCGCTATCTTTTAACAGTAATAGATACCTTTTCGAAAAAAGCCTGGGGTGTAGCATTGAAAAATAAAACTGCTCTAAACGTAACAAAGGCAATGAAAAGCATTTTTAATAACAATCATCGAATACCAAAAAATTTACAAACAGATGATGGAAAAGAATTTTTCAATAATCAATTTCACCATCTGATGCAAAGCAATCACATTAATCACTATTCAACATATAGTGTTCTAACGGCAGTTTAGTTATCGAGGAAAATTTCAATGGATTGATAAATTTCAAGAACTTATTGATAAATATAATAATACATTTCAGAGAACTATAAAAATGACACCAAATGAAGTGAATTCTTCAAATGAAAAATTTCTATTGGATACAGTCTATAAAAATTTAAAAGTTTTTAATAAACCCAAATTTAAAGTTGGTGAATATGTTCGAATAAGTAAATATAAGCATGTATTCGAAAAAGGTTACACACCACACCGGACCACGGAAATCTTTAGAATTAAAGGTATACAAAATAGTAACCCTACCACATATATTTTAGAAGACTATCAAGGTCATGAAATTAAAGGAGGGTTTTATGTAGGTAGGTAGGTAGGTTAGGAGGCCACCCGAAAATGGGCACTTAGGCTAGCACTGACCCTTTGTGATACCGCATGAGACAACAGGTCCCATCCCTTTCAAAGATCCAGCCATTTGGAGCTTTTAATGAAGCAGTTAATTTTTTTTTGTTGAAATATCTCCCAAGGAGTCCTGAAAGTAGTCGCCTAGGAAAGTGCGGCTCCTTCTGGACAGCGCTGGACACGTGCACCCGTCTATGCAACTCCTGCAGAAGCCGTTAGAAGTGATCCCCAGCATGCACCTTAGTGCGCTTGACATTTATCTCTGGACAGGTTTGTCTAGCTATTTTACATCCTGAAAATTCAGACCAGCGCCTGCCCGCTGTGCCTAAGGATATTGTATTTACTAAGAGCTTACATGTGGCAATAGGAATACTGGAGTTCGACCTAGCTGGTTCAATCGGTATGGTAGTACCCTCACGGGCAAGTTCATCTGCCTTGCGGATATTCCCTGGAATATCTCTGTGACCGGGAACCCAGCACAGATGCAGACGGGTAAAGATTTGCGGCAGCTCTTGACGGCTCTTGAGGTGATAATAACCGAATCCAGGGAGCGCAAATAAGCTTGGCTGCCGGACAGTATACAAATATCAAGTCCAGATACCTTCTTCTTCCTTAGCTAAGACAGTTCTGCCCTATAGCCGCGACCTCTGCCTAAAAAACACTGCAGTGGTCGTGCATCCTAAAGGACATGTTAATGTCCAAATTTTCTGAGAATACACCACCTCCCACCCTACTCTGTAGTTTGGATTCATCTGTGTAGATGTGAACCCCTTCTACATGATGGGGGATGCCATCCTTCCATTCGTCCCTGGAGGGAATGGAGATCTTGCACATACCATTGAAGGTATACATTGGTGTGATGTAGTCGAAAGAGTCAGGAATACCCTTAAAATGTCTTAAAATGGACGCATGACCTACATTCCTGGCAACCCATTGATGCGTAGCTTTTAGCCTGATAGCTGAGTATCCAGTAATTTTTAGTTTTGGAGCAATAACTTGAGGAATTTTATACTTACTAGGGAAGAGCACAAGCTTAGTCTTGATCGGATTAACCCCCAACCCACGGTCAGTAGTCCTTTTAGAGAGAATGTTCAACCTGTATTGTATCAAGTCCCTTAAAGTAGATATGTATTTTCCTGAGATACTAATAGCAACATCATCGGCATACGCAACCACCTTGCACCCATCCCTCTCTAGCCGAAAAAGCAGCTGATTTACTGCAAGATTCCAGAGTAGGAAAGAACTCCATCTTGAGGTGTGCCTCTGCACACGGACTTCTTGGCCGACGCCGCCCCCAGCTGTGAATTGATTATCCTGCTACTAAGCATGTTTTCAATCCACCTGCTAATGGCGGGTTCCACCTCCAAGTCTCGCATCGAACCGATTATTGCGTCTGATTTGATATTGTTAAAAGCTCCCTCAATGGCCAGGAAAGCCACAAGGGAGAACTCCTTGTTGTGCAGGGAGCCCTCAATATTAGAGACTAAGGAGTTTAAAGCGGTCTCAACCGATTTACCCTTGAAGTAGGCATGCTGAGAGACTGGCAGATTCTGTCAGTCTATAGTGAGCCTCAGATGAATGTCTAACAACCTTTCCAGGCTTTTTAGACAGAAGGAGGACAGACTAATGGGCCTTGAGCCATTGTTGTTTACTAATAAAAAAAAATGTAGCTGCAAAAATGCAGCTGCATCCTATTTAGATAAAAGCTTATTCAACACGAATGTGTGTTTTTAAATGCAGTTGCTTTCTTGAACTCAACATATAAATAGTTCGCTAATGAGCGAGTTTATATTAGTCTTTCTTTTCTCTTCGACAACAAAGTGAAGAATATACAATCATATTCATATTTTTAAAAATGGATAGTACTTTAAGTGCACTTAACAACATTTCTCAAATAAAGGGATTCAAAAAACCAGTTCTAAGCCTTAGAATCTTTCCATTCGAGACCCTCTTAAGGATAATTAAGGCTAGCAGGAAGCATACACCGTTTGGAGAAAGAATCATTGTGGAGTTAGATGAACATGTAATATTCTTACCTCAAAAATTTAATAGTTTAACAGAAGACGATATTTTAAAATTATCAAGTGGAGAATATTGTATTAAAAAGATAAATGTAATTAATAATAACTATAAATTTGTTTTTTAAACTAAAAATAAAAAATAAAAAAAATCTGTAATAAATTTTTAATTAGATGCTTATTTTTTATCTATATCTACAATTCTAAAGTGGCCCCACGCTTTCGTTTCATTAGTACCAGTCACTAAAAATCGTTTGTCATCAAATGAGTGATGCTGTTAACTTCATGTTTCTGAGATTGAATTAAATTTTGTTCGATTACTTTTTCAATATTATTTTGCAGACAATCAACATAGTCATCAAATGTTATCCTATTTTTTATTATATGTCTTTTTACACCTTTACACTTTTTTTGTTCATCTTTACCCTCTACCTGTATTGCGTACATTTTTGATCTGAGACCAACAAATGCTGTTATTAAGTGGCCATTATTCTCATCTTTTATGAGACCCCGAACTTTTTTATTTACGTGCGGGATATCCCACTGTTTCCAATAGGGTAGTCGCTTGTATCAAAACGTTCAGCACAATCACGCTTAATGATTTGATGCGAGTCGGGGCAAATGACTTCATATATAAGAGAATCTGTATCAGTGTAGCAAATAGTACAATTGGATCCAAATTCAGGAAGCATATAACCATAATGAAAAGTGTAAATGGTTGTTTTGGCAAGATCCAGGATACACATACCAACATATATGGGCTTATTGAAGAAAATTCTGTCTTGTTTAGCTTTATAGCAACAAGATTTTCATTGAGTATGGTTGAAGCTTTAAATTCCGGCTTGGAAATAGGAGCTTCCCCTCCATATCTACCCTTCCATTTTGTTACCAGTTGTGGCAAAACTATACTTTCGGATATTGTCTATAGTTTTACCAAAGATGGCATTTATCATGAGTTTGAAAAGATTTTTTTCAAATTAATTTTTGGCTAATTTTCGAAGATTCGTTTTTAAATCAATATATGATTTGAGCCAAAGAGATTGCTTAAATTGAAGAATTTTGTGAATTTTAGTTAATCTAAGGCCATATTTTAAAGCCTGCTTCAGACTGCGATAATGGATTATGTACTTTGTTTTGTTAGACAAAGTACTCATTAATTTTCTCTGTTTTGAGCCTCGTGGTGTAGCATGTTCGGGGCATAAAGGGAGATCATTATGTTGATCGTGAAGATTATTTGGATATTCTAAGTCTATTTCAAGGATATACCCTATATCAGAATCATCAGATATATCCTCTACTTTGAAATTTTCTAAATCTTGTACCCAACTAAAATCACTATGGGGGAGATATTGAGACATTGCCCAACCATATTGATTATTTACATCGAAGTACATCAAGTATTTTGATGGTTGTGCAGCATCATAATTGTTCATGTACTTGTTGTTTGTTTTAGTATATCGGTTACTACACTCGAATACCTCGCTCTACAAACATGAGCATATCAACATCTGTTAATAGTTCGAGAGTTATGTTAGTATGTTTAAGCATAGCATCCCATGTATAGCCCGGTAAAGTGAAATAGTGAGCGGGATCTAAACGGTATGTTTGATAGCAACTTCAAAACAAAATGGTTCAAAAGCATCTGCTAGTAAAAGAACGTCAGTCTTTAAGTACATATCTGAATATTCCCCCAAATTATTTATATTCAATTTAGTCCAAACATTGCAGACATGTGCATACTCTTCCTGACTGATACTAGTATTATTCAATTTATTAAAAAATTGAGAAACATTAGGCAAAGAGGTTTCAGAAAATTTTGAAGCATCTTCACAATAATCATAAGTTAAAACACCCTTACGAGTTAACAGACTTAACTGATCATCGCACAAATCTTGAAATTGTGATTTTTAAATTGGAAATGAGGAAAGGGATGATGCTAAGGTATCCAAACTACTTCCCATAAATTTGAAAGAATCAATGAAGCTGAATTTTATTAATGATTCATCCAAATTCTTTGTAAATGAAATGTAGCGTTTTTTATTTATTGGAAGGAGTTCGATACGTCCTTTCAAATCTAAAGCCAAACTTTTAATTATGAAATGAGCGAAATAATAGGAATCGTATGGGAATCCTTGAAATTTATGTTACATTCCTCATGCGCCGGTCCACGATAAATACAATGGTCAAGCGCTTTTTATTCTCATCACTAAATGATTTTTTACATATATGACATGTAGTATCCAATTCAAAATTTCGATTTTGTTCAATGGATAATTTATCCATTGGAAGAGGGCAAAGGAATACTGTTTCAACATCTTCAGCGAATTGCTTAAGTTCCCTTACAAACCATTGAATACAGTCACCACCACGATAGCCTTTATAACGAAAGCGTGGGGTCATACATACACTGAACATAAAAGCCGACACTATATGGTATATGCGTCTGATATGAATTTCGTGAAGTTGTTTTCTCCAAAATACATTCCAAATCGGCATATATCACAAATGGAGACCTTATCTTATATTTCTAATTTTCGAAGCTTACAAATTTTTCCTCATCTGTTGGCATTCTGATTTTACAGTTGTTCACTTTTTCACAATCTTCAACATGCTGCTGCAGTCGTATTTGAGAGTGGAAGTAGCGGAGGCACCGGTCACAGAAATATTTGATTTTTGTGTTTGCAGACATCTGACTGGATAGAAGCTGCTTAAATTTTTTATCCACACAAAGTGGTATCTGATTGGTTTCTCATTATCATCATTATCATCATCATCATTATCTTCCTTTTTCGCTTCATAATATTTATTCTGCACTATCAACAGATTTACGTGGTGCTCCTTTTTATTCTTTGTTAAATATGTAGGGTACACAAGAAGTTCCTTCCTTATCTTTTTAAGGATGTAGACGTTGACAGAGAGGTTATTTTGTTTCTCAAAGCGAGGGATTTGTTTAATTGTCATTGGAAATTGGATCCCCTGCAAATTGAAAATATCTTTGTAATGAAGATAGGATGATACTCGATCAGAATGTCGTTCAATAGGATGGAGGGCTGATATTATCGCCCAGACAAAGCATGCATTATCACTAGTTTTTACATTGATGCATGCTTTCTTGCTCTGAATTTCCTTCGGCAATGGTATGTACATAGAACCAAGCTGTGGAGTAAACTTGTTTATGTTAACACTCAAGTTTAAGATGGCTGACTATGCCCAACCACTATCACGTTCGTGGAATTCTTCCAACTTTTTCAGTACAACATCTCGAACATTTTCCTCTAACCAAATTTTCAGATTAGTTTCTTGATAAACTGGAATTTTTGTATTCATATATTTTAAATCCCAAACTTGTTTATCATCTTTTTTAATTACAAACTCTCCGCAGAATATACCATTTATCTTAAGGAAAGGTGTATCCCTTAAGATTTTCTTTATCTGACGGTTGAAAACTTTACAGCAATCTTCCAAGAAACTCTTAATATCCTTATGAGTAAGGTTTATAATGACCGCACTTTGAATTCTATGATTAAAAAAACTTTTTTTAGTTAAGAACATTTGTTAATAGTAATAAAATTAATCTCACCGTCTACGAAAGGTTGACTCAACATCTTCCCATTTAACTCTATTTGAGGTATAATTTCTTCTTCGTTTTGTAAAGATTGGCGTCAGAATGCAAATGTAGATGCTTGCACCGAGCCCGATAACCTTTTACTACTCCTATAGCATCCATTAAATGATGTTTGGCGCCCACAGTTTCTGCTCTAGCAAGCTGCTTTTTAAGAGCACACAAATCTTTAGTGCATGCTTTAACTCCTTCGTTAGCCTTTAAATGGTTTTGTTCAGCATTTTTAATAAATTTATTTTTATTCTGCTCCATTCTTTTTTAGTTGTTGCTCAATTGAAAATTATATGAAAAATATTCCAACAATGGAAAACATTCTCACTTTTATACTAAAGCTAGTATATACTATATGCATGAAAAGTACACTTCATTCTATATTTGTATTTTCTGATAAGAATTAAATGTTGAAAACTACACTTCGTTATATATTTCTATTTACTGAAAAGAGTTAAGTGGAAAAAATAGTAGCTTCCCTTTTTAAATAAATAAAACATTTTTTTTTGTTTTTTATTTGAAATTGTATTTTTGAAAAAGAAATTTTAAACATAAATGTCCACAGTTGAAAGTATTGAATTTTTGCTTTTGTTTATAATTATATTCAATAGGGGCTTTTAAATAATTAACTATTTCAAGTGGTGGTTGTAAGTCGCCAAAACTATCAAAATATTCCTTATAGTTATGATTTTTGTAGTACGCTACCCAATGTGTTCCACGACCGCTTGAATCATCTAAATTAACAATACCACATTCTTGAGGTAATGGTTTTTTAGGTAAACAATCACTCTAAAATGATCAAGTTGTTTTCCATATTTTTTCAAATCTATATCTGTTAGTGGTCGTTTGGGTAGGTTCTTTAAAAGTTTTTTTAATGTTGATTGTAATAAAGTCCAAATCCCTTCTTATATGGTTTAAGATGCAAACCTTTACCCATAGCAATTGACTCCATGTATCTATTGTGACGCGTAGCCTCTGCTAGTTGTTCCTTTCCATTTTTTATATTATTTATAGCTTTTGCAATAGCTGATCAACCAGTAGCTAAACCACCAAGTGCAGACGACGCTGTTAAAACTGGAATTAATGGAAGAAATTCACCAGTTTTTGGTACTGGAATAACTCTCGGTATAGCAATATTAGATTTTTTTTTTCTTTCTAAAACTTGAATGTACAGCTTTTTGGGCAATTTTAATAGCAGCATTTATATTATCAGGTTTTTCTTTCTTTAAGATTTTCAAGGTGTTTTTGATAGTAGTTGAAAATAATTTTTAATTATGTCCTTTTGCCTTTCTCTTTCTTCTTTAATTTCCTTGTTTTACGAATGTTATTTTTCATTCCTAATCCAAATTTAACTTTTGTCTTCATTGCGTTTGTTACAAACCAGCGTCTGCACGTTCTCTTAAATTACTATCTTTTGATTTTACTCATCCCTAAGTTTTTTCAGCTAATATTTGGTCAGCGTAATGTCTTTTATTTATATCTTTTGATTGTGAATATGCAATATCATGCTCTTTGCAAGCCGCATCCAATGGATTTATTCCTTTATCTCCTCTTGCTAAACGTTATTTTAGTTTTGTTCCTGGTCCACAGAATTGATAACCAGGTAAATGTAGTTCAAAAGGTAATGCGTTTATTAAGTTGTTTACGAGTCCTCTGCCAATTTTAATCTGATTATGTGTATGTCGTTGGTTATAGTTTATCACCATTTTTTTGTTATATAAAATACTCAAGACCCATTCGTGTTAGCATTACAAATCGAAACGAGATACTTTCTACATATAATATAGAATTTATATTTGAAAACATATTAGTTATCAATATGCGATTAAAGAAGCAACATAAGCAAATTTTAGTAAGAAATGCTGATGATATCTATATGCAGGGGAAAAACCTAAAAATTATTCATAGTTCACTTTTACCAAATTCAATACGTGCAGTTTTTGTAGGACCATCAGACTGTGGCAAGACTAATGTTATGCTTAGTCTAATAGAAAGTCCTAATGGTCTTAATTCCAAAAATATTTACATATATTCAAAATCTTTGTATCAACCAAAATATTGCTACCTAAAGAAATTGATTGATCCAATAAAGGGAATAAACCTTTTTACACTTTCGGAAAATGAAAAAGTTATAAGTCCAGTTAAAGCTAAACCACACTCCATAATAATATTCGATGATGTAATTTGTGATAAACAAAACACAATAAGAGATTATTTTTGTATGGGAAGATACAAGCTGATTGTTTTTATTTATGTCAAACTTATACGAAAATTCCAAAACATTTAATACGTGATAATGCAGATACTAAATAGAGAACATTGACCGGTAGAAATCGGAAAAAGGAAGCACCATGAATAAAAATAATAAACTACTAAAAGATATAATAAAGACAAGAGCAGTATTAAAAGAAAAACTAAAAAATTTCTAATCAAATGCAATATCAATAGGGTAAATATGTTGGAAGATACATTTCAACCTATAACAAAACCTCTGAATGAAATAATTGGAAACTTGAAAAATAAAGAAAATATTTCAAGGACTGATGATGAAAACTATGATAATGATGATGATGATGATGATGAAGATGATGATGATAATATTGTTAATGATGATAATGATGATAACAAAAACGATGATTATAACATGGCTTCTTTTATAAATGATAATGATTAATTAGCAAATAGTCATAAATCACAAAAAAATAATTTTGATCAAAACAAACTCAAAAGAATGAAAAAAATAATTTATATGAAAACAAACTAAAAAAATTAAAAGATAATTATTTTAAACCAAATAAAAGGAAATTAAATGTGAATAGACAATTAAAAGAGAAAAGATATAACAAAATTACGGAACACAAACAAGTAAAAAGTGCAAATGATACTGATAAAGAGAATGTAGTTCCTAATGCAGTAGTCCCTTTAATTACATCACAAGCACCATTTCCAATGAAAAAAGCTAGCACATCAACAGACGATAAATATGAAATTATTCTAAAAAAATACAAACAATTGAAAAGGAAATCTTATGAAAGAAATATAGAAAAAAAACAAGTAAAAAGAAAAAGTGATGATGAGAATGTTCTTGTATTGTATAATACTATGCATCCCTTAATAACATCACAATCGACAACTGCAACACAAACAAAAGTAAAACGAAAGCGAAAAATTAAAACAAAATTAAATGATTTTAACTATGATGACAAGAAACGGAAAAAATTAAATCATTTGTTTTCGAAACGAAGAAGTAAGGGACAATTAAATAATGATAGAAAACGAATTAAATTGAATGATAGTAGTATCACTAATTCAAATAAATTATTAAAAAATTTAGAATTACTCAAAGATGGTAAAAAGTTAGATACACTATATGGTGTTAATGTTGATGAAAAAAGAAGATGGCGGTATGGATATAAGAAAATAAAATTTAATACAGATAACTCTATTAATGTTGGTGGTAAAAGATGGAAAATGACACCGGGGTTATTTGAATTAGTATTTCACACCAAACCTCTAAATTACTCTAAAAATGACTTAAACAATTATAAACAAATTTTAATTAATACAAATGTACACAAACGACATTATCAAGCAAATGCACAATATAAAGGCACAAAAACATTTAAATATCGGTGAATAATTAAAAAATTGTTTAATTCAAAAATAAACGCTTTAACGATAGGAAGCGGATTAAAATCATTAATCAATCGTAATGAATTATTCGACAGTTCGACAATTGATTCTATCATCAGAAAGCGTAGGACATAATAATCACAAAAGCGAAACAATTACTATTATTGAAGAACTGAAAGAAGCTAATATAATTCTGTAAGATCTAAATTAAAAACAAGGTGCTGTGCTCGTAAATCACAAAATGAGTTTCATAAATAAATTTGGAGAAAGTTCAGTTCATCAACGACTTAACGATTCAAAATTAAAAACAATTATAACTAAAACACTTGGTATTAGCATAGATAATCAACATTTAAATGTTAATAAGAAAAGAATTACTAATCTGAGTGAACCTAGTGATGTTAATAATGCAGTTACTAAAGCATATCTTGTTAAAAAGAATTGGCTTCTAAGAACAAAATTAGAAGAATTCAAAACCGAATATGACAAACAAATGAAAATAACTAGGAGTGATATAGAAAAATTGTATGCAATTATTGATAACGATATTAAAGAGGATACGAATCTAATTGAAAAAGCACAAGACTATTTAGTGCAAATAAAGAATTTGTAAATAAAATTGAAGAAAGACTTAGTCAGATTGAAAACTACTTATATAAATATCTTGATAAAGACAATGAAGATGTTAAGCGAATCAAACTTGAGCAACCAGTTATTAAATTTTTAAATAAAGGTTTTATTTTCTCAAAGTATATAAAATAAGACATACATACATTCACTAACAGATAATATGGAAACACCCTCGAACATGGACCATATGGAAATGAAAAAAAGAGAAATAGTCAACGAACTACACAAACAAGCACGAAAAAATTTTAAAAGGTGACGAGTTATCATGAAAGGAATTGATGACTTATGGCAAGCAGATTTAGTTTAAATGGGGAATTATGAAGCTAATAATAAAAAATTTCGCTATCTTTTAACAGTAATAGATACCTTTTCGAAAAAAGCCTGGGGTGTAGCATTGAAAAATAAAACTGCTCTAAACGTAACAAAGGCAATGAAAAGCATTTTTAATAACAATCATCGAATACCAAAAAATTTACAAACAGATGATGGAAAAGAATTTTTCAATAATCAATTTCACCATCTGATGCAAAGCAATCACATTAATCACTATTCAACATATAGTGTTCTTAAGGCATCCATAGTTGAACGATTTAATAGAACATTAAAGGGAACGATGTGGAAAGAGTTTAGTTATCGAGGAAAATTTCAATGGATTGATAAATTTCAAGAACTTATTGATAAATATAATAATACATTTCAGAGAACTATAAAAATGACACCTAATGAAGTGAATTCTTCAAATGAAAAATTTCTATTGGATACAGTCTATAAAAATTTAAAAGTTTTTAATAAACCCAAATTTAAAATTGGTGAATATGTTCGAGCTAGTAAATATAAGCATGTATTCGAAAAAGGCTACACACCAAACTGGACAACGGAAATCTTTAGAATTAAAGCTATACAAAATAGTAACCCTACTACATATATTTTAGAAGACTATCAAGGGCATGAAATTAAAGGAGGGTTTTATAGATTCGAGTTAATGAAAACCGAATTTCCTCAAACATTTTTAGTTGAAAGAGTTCTAAGGAGGAAAAGGAATATGGCTTATGTCAAGTTGTTAGGATTTTCAGCAGAACACAATTCTTGGATTGATCTTAATAATTCATCTGTATAAAACCAATTATCAATGCATTCATCACTTTAATTACTTACTAGTCGTTAAGATGTCGATAACATTAACACTAACCGGAAATTCTTCATTACTTGTAGCAAATTATTTTCCACCGATTCAACTTAATTCAAATTACGTTTGCGGTTTAATAAGCTTAGACACATATCATTCAATTCCGAATGTTGATGTGGAAAACAATCTATTTCATATTGGTGATAATGAAATAGAGATTCCTATTGGATTATATGAATTATCTGATATAGCTGATGTAGTTAGTGAAAAATATGAACAACTGAATCAAAAGGGAATTCTTGATATACAAGCAAATTATAATACCTTAAAAACGGAAATAAGAAGCTCTATAGATCCAATTTATTTCGATAGAGATAATTCAATTGCTTCAATTTTGGGGTTTAGTTGGAGAGTATTGGAGCCAGGTATTCCACATTATTCAGATAAAACAATAGATATAACAAAAATAAACACAATAGTTGTTGATTGTAATATTGTGACTGGATCATATATAAATAGTATATCAGCACATACTTTACATCAGTGTTCACTTGTCGTTAGTCCAGGTTACAAAATCACTGAAACGCCAGCTAATGTAATATATTTACCTGTAAATACCAATGAAATAAATCTTATTGTTTTGAAAGTTGTTGATCAAGACGGTAATTTAATAAATTTTCGCGAAGAAAAAATAACAATAAGATTGCATTTAAAACCTTTAAAATAATGATTATCTTCAATAAAAATCAGTTACACAATGATTTATCATATATTTCACTAGCAGCAACAGAAGACAACGGTCAAGAAGAAGAAAAAGATATATAATTTTGTAAAAATCAATTTCAAGCGAAATCCAAATATAAACAACAAGAAAAAACTAATAATCTCACTGAAGCTAATCGGAAATTTCTACAAAATTTAGGATTTCAATTAAAAGATTAATAAAAAAAAATGAGTAATCAATGTACTACAGAAACCATTGTTTGATTATTAAAAAAGAATATCATAGCTATACATCATATTAAAATCATTTCAAAATAATGATGATTTTCGTATAGCAATTCAAAATCAAGATTTATATATTTTACCAAGCGAAAGCTTTTTATACATTGAGGGATTTGTAACGAAAACAGCAGATAATACAATCTCTAATACTGAAAAACTTTTTAATAATTGTATGGCATATCTATTTGATGAAATTCGATATGAAATTAATGGTATAGAAGTTGATCGAACACGACATTTGGGTATTACTACAGAATTAAAAAACTTTGTATCTTTGAATAAAGCTGAAAGTAGTGCACTAAGAAATGCAGGATGGACGCCAACCTCTGAGAATCTTACACTTATTAGCGGTTATTTCAAAATTTGTGTGCCATTAAAATTACTGTTTGGATTTGCCGAAGATTTTAATAAAATAATAATGAATTCTAAACATGAACTGATTTTGCTACGTTCTATGAATGACAGCAATGTCTTTACATCTATCACTGTAAATGAAAAACTTTTTTTATTACAAGAATTTATTATTTATTGAATTTGCTTAAATTAAGCCTAACAATAAGTACTCGTATATCAAATCTTAAAACTAGTCACTAAAAAATAATTTTAACCCAAATTGTATTTGGCCATCAAAATTTCGGTTCTGCTTCGCTTTTCAAAAGGCCGGAAGGTCTCTTCTCTGCAGGCGGGATCGGCTTTTCGGTTTTGCGAGGGATTTAGCTAGTGGATTCGGGTGTTTTTCCAGTTTTGCTATGTATATCTGCTTTCTAGCATTTATTTCTGTGATATCTGTTGTTATTTTCAGGTCTTTGTGAATATTATCGTTACGCATGTACCATGGAGCACCTGTTATTAAAGTATCCAAGTATCTTCGACTGAAACCTTTGAATTATGGCAATGTTAGAAGCGGATGCATTACCCCACAGTTGAATCCCGTACAACCATATCGGCTTAATAACTGCATTGTATAGGAGGATTTTGTATTCTAGGCTTAAGGTAGATTTGTGGTTTATTAGCCAATGCAACTTGGCGACCTTCAACTTCATATTTAAAATTTTAGTTGAAATGTGCGTACGCCGACTTAAGCGCCTGTCTAAATGTCAAATGCCTGTCAAAGAGAATGTTTCGTGTTTGCTTTTTTGCTCATTGACCTTTATACGCCACATTCCTAACCATTCTTCTACCCTAACTAAGTGCTCTTGTAGTGCTCTCGACGCCTTTATTGAACATTTATTGCAACTGAGTATGGCGGTATCATCCGCAAATGTTGAAATTAGCGTGCTTTCACTTATAGGAGTATCAGATGTGAATATTACATATAATGTAGGGCCTAGAACGCTACCTTGGGGCACACCGGCTAAAATTGGAAAATCTTCGGAAATGAATTCGTTTACTTTAACCCTGAAGACTCAAGAATTTTATGATAGCTTTTTATCAAATGCTTGAGCCACGTCAAGGAATATTGCAGAGCGAAACTCCCCGAGTTCAAATGCTTTTCTTATTTCATTTGAAATTCGATTGACTTGCTCAATAGTGCTGTGCTTTTCGCGAAAACCGAATTGGTGTTGCGGTATTACGCTATGTTCATGAAGAAAAGCAGATAGTTTATTTAATAGTAGTTTCTCAAACAATTTGGAAAGGCAAGGCAACAGGCTGATAGGTCTATATGATGACGGTAGCGTTGCGTCTTTTGCAGGTTTAGCTATCATACATATCTGAGACTTCTTCCATGCATTCGGATAGTAACCGATGCCCAAAATTGCGATAAAAATCTTACAGAGAAATGCTGATGCAGAATCTGGTAACTGTTTTAGCATTTTCGGGGTAATATTATCGAATCCAAGTGATTTTTTTGGATTCAGTTGTTTAATTTGTTTGGCTATTTCTGGAAGGGAAATTTTAATAGGCTGAGCAATATCAGTACTGTAAGGTAAGGCAGGCAATGCAAAGGAGTTCGGCTGGAACACGTTGCATAGATGTTGTGCAAAGCAGATTGCTTTTTCTTGATCGCTTTGAGCCCACGCGCCGTACGGGTTTCTTAGAGGTTTTACGCCTTACATTGGAGGCTTAAAGTTTTTCGATGCCTTCCAAAGGGAATACCTTTCGGTAGAATTTGGGGTTACCTTCTTCAGGTCCTCTTTTAAGTTTTTATCCTCCTCCTTTGTAAGAGCATCTTTAAGCGCCCTTTCGGCTGCTTTAAGATTGTATTTAGAGATGGGTGAGCGATGTGTCTGCCATTCTCGGCGCAGCCGTCGTTTCTGTGCTACAAGTCTGTCAATTTGGCTATTTGTACAGGCATACTTGCACTTTCTAGAAGTATTTTTTTACGTTGCCACTACGGCTGCAGTCGCTAGCATGGAGTTGAAAATATAATATTATTATCTATATCATCTGCATGTTTTACCTCAACTCTTGTAGAGATATGACTACTAATATACTTTTTGTATTTTAACCAATCGGTTTGGTTGGTCCCTCGGCGAAACTGTGGGCTTGTATATTCTGGTTGTTCATAAAGGTTGATTATTACAGGCGAGTGATAAGGGACAGATCGACACAGGTTTCCGCTGATACTAAAGACCTATCTATATTTTCTTTGGGTCTGTTGGCTAATAAGTGGGCTGTCCTGGTGAGACAAAATCGAATTTACTATGTCTGTTAGTTATTGCATTGTACAATTGTCGACCTTTTGGATTAATAAGGCGAGAGCCCCAGTGTTTATGTTTCGCATTATAATCACCGCCAGCTAGAAATCTATCACCAAGGGAATCAAAAAGTTCTTTAAATTGAGTTTCTGTTACAGTAAAACGGGGTGGGCAGTATATAGCTGAAAGCGTCAGGTCTTTGCCACGATTTTTAATAGATACTGATGTAGCTTGCATCCATTGCATCGAATGCGATTGCATAAGATGATGCTTAAGCCGATTTCTGATTAGAATAGCCGTACCGCCATGTGCCTTACCATCAGGATGATTTGTGTTATAAAATTTGAAGCCTGGGAGATGAAAGTTGTATTTGTTTGTGAGATGTGTTTCAGACAAAAGCATAACATCAATTTCGTGGTCATGTAGAAACTTATTAAGGGCTAGTTTATGCTGGTTAACACCGTTTGCGTTCCATAAACATATTTTTAACAAACTCATTTTTTATTTACAAGAGTTTGAATCATCTGATTTTGAGCTTTAATTAAATCTTGTAGCATATTTTGCACTGTAGACATGAATTGAGTCATACACTGAGTAAGATTTAGGATCATGGCTTCTACTCCACTATTAGATGCATTGTTATTGTTAACTTGCCGTACGTTACCCTGCAGAACACTTGCGTTTCGCATTATAATAACCGCCAGCTAGAAATCTATCGCCAAGGGAATCAAAAAGTTCTTTAAATTTAGTTTCTGTTACAGTAAAACGGGGTGGGCAGTTTGTATCTGAAAGCGTCAGGTCTTTGCCACGATTTTTAATAGATACTGATGCAGCTTGCATCCATTGCATCGAATGCGATTGCATAAGATGATGCTTAAGCCGATTTCTGATTAGAATAGCCGTACCGCCATGTGCCTTACCATCAGGATGATTTGTGTTATAAAATTTGAAGCCTGGGAGATGAAAGTTGTATTTGTTTGTGAGATGTGTTTCAGACAAAAGCATAATATCAATTTCGTGGTCATGTAGAAACTTATTAAGGGCTAGTTTATGCTGGTTAACACCGTTTGCGTTCCATAAACATATTTTTAACAAACTCATTTTTTATTTACAAGAGTTTGGATCATCTGATTTTGAGCTTTAATTAAATCTTGTAGCATATGTTGCACTGTAGACATGAATTGAGTCATACACTGAGTAAGATTTAGGATCATGGCTTCTACTCCACTATTAGATGCATTGTTATTGTTAACTTGCCGTACGTTACCCTGCATAACACTTGCGTAGGTTGCTTGACCAGAATTAGGTTTTTGCATAATAGGGTCACCTATCTGAGGATTTGAGGTGGCAGGCAGGATATAAATAGGATTTGGCGATAAGTTACGTTTTAATTGTATACTCTGCGACAGTTTTGATTGTGGAACCTTATTTCTATTCACAATATTTATCACAACCTTAACGGGGAACCCTTGCTCTTCAAGAGCCTCTTTAATATCGCCAGAATCTACTGTGGCTTCGATTCCCTTTAAAACAATAACAAGGCGTTTTGAGCTCTTTAGCTGATAGGAATAATAATTTTTCTTGTTCCCCGTTAAAAAATTTATAATATCACAATGGTGCTTTTCACTATATGCCTGTATCTTTGTCTCCTCAATACTACCTTTTCTAAGAGGCACAATGTGAAAATTATTTGTGCCTATAATATTTGCGATGTTCAATACTAATTGATTGGAACTACGCTCGCGCAGGTAAATTGGTGGCGGTCTGGCGTTACTGACTACAGGTTCACATTTCGATTTATTAGTAGAATTCTCTACACTAAGAAGTGCAAATCTGTTATTCTCCAGAGGAGCACCTGAGTTTGTTGTGTTTGCCCTTTTGGCGACGCCCGTGACCTTTTGTGGACTTATCTTTCTTTTAATATTAATGTTTATGTAGCGGTCAATACCAGTCTGCACTACCGCCACTTTTTTATTTTCTTTACCTCACCGTTTATTACCGCCTGCAGAGGCATTGTTGCTGTACTCCTTACTGCTGCTGAGTTTGGTGACGGCGCTATGCTGGGCTGCCTTGCCTTCGTTGTTGTTTCAACGAAAGTCATCGCGCTCTTTCCTGTAGCGACAGTTGCTGGGATCGACTTTTCTGTTGAGGTCGCTGCTGTTGCCGACGCTGCTACTGACACAGATGATGACTCTGTTAGTGGCATTGTTGTTGCCGATAATATGCCGTATTGTATTGTTGTAGTGTTATTGTTTGGTGCAACGGGTATATGCACCGAGTTCCGACGCTCTCCATGAGGAGAGTGAGCGACACTCATAGCTTTATGTATATGTTTATGTTTATATTTTTAGTGTTTACTTTTTGAATTATATTTCATATATGTAGTTAATTTATTAAACGAGCTGTTATAAATTTCTCGAGATTATTTTGATTTAATTGATAATATTAATACAACAAAATAATATTTGAGAAATATGTAAATCCAATCAAGCGCACAAAAACACGTCCTAACAGTGTAATTGCAGTTCTTGAACAACAATAAGCAGTCCTTAAATTAACAATAACAAGTATTACATGGAAAATATAACATATTCAACTTGCTGATGAATATAAATTGGAAATGTTAAAAGTAATTAAGAGTCAACAACCATTAAATATTTCATTTAGGAGTTGGGATACATATTATAATCCATCATTACCTAACAATAGTACAAATATTTTATGGAATGTTAAACTAGCTGCTGAAAATGAAAGACCACGTTTTCTATTATTAGCGTCTCGAAATAATAATAAGATCATGCATTGTGATTTGTCAGATATAAAAGTATATCGGAACTCTGACATATATCGTTATGATGATCTAAATCTTAAATTTAATCGAAATCGTTTTGCTTTATAATATGATATGTACTTGAAGTTTCAACAAAGTTATTATTCACGCGATTTACAGCCTCTATTAACACGAGAAGAATTTTCATTAAATGCGCCAACAATTGTCTTAGATGTAACTCAGCAAAATGAAACTACCAAAAATGGACCAATCGATATTCGGATTGAATTCAAAACATCAACAAACATACCAAATAATACATCTGCATATTGTTTAATTATACATGATAAAATGTTCAAATATATCCCCCTTACAAAAGAAGTAAGAAAAATATTGTAAAATAAGAAGAAAATAAAAAGAAAATTTGATTTATGTTCATTTTTTTGGTTATATAGATAATAAGGTGGCCGCGGTTTGTTAGGCGACTTTTCAAAACGGCGATAACAACGAGCGCCGGGCTGAAAAAGTTTCCTTTTTACTTAAAAAAGAGGAAAAAAATGTTTGCCTTATCGGTTAATGATTAATGGACCCCCAAATCGCTTGAAGTTTGATAGGTCAAAATTTTGACTTTTCATAGAGAAGGTTATATATATATCTACATAGCTGAAGAGCGGCTCACCCAATTTTATTCAAATAAATTTTAAAAAATTAAGAATTATAATTCCTTTAATCTGTTGAAATACTATTTTTAGATAAAATCAACAGTTTTTGAGTTAAAAATAATTAATTGAGAAAGAATGAAACTTTAAATTATTTATTCAGTAATAATGATTTTGTGTGTGATGGAAATTTTTTTTTATAACAATCGACAACTTGCAATATAAACTTAACTTCCTCTTCATCGCGTGTTAAAATACAATTGTAATCTTTCATAAATTTAAATCCCCGCTCTGCGGCGTCATGTTTTACTATTTCCATGTCAATATACTAAGATTCATGAAATTTTTACCTGGAACATATTTACTTCTTCTATTTCCAATTAGAATAGTTAAAAAAGAAGTGTGTGCGTAAAAACATTAATGAATTTCAGAGACAATACTTACATTGTCGATAAGTTCAGATTTTGCTTCACCAAATTGATGGTACCTATTATTTTGCCGTAACTGCTGTATTGAAGTACGGTTTAGAATAAAATTATCAGGAGATATTTGAAGAGCGTCTAAAGTAGTCATTAAAATATGCATCGCCATTCTGTCTGACACATTAGCCCAAAAAAAAAACGAAAACTCTCAAATGGTCTTTATATTTCAATACAATTATTTTACCTTTGCATTATCAAGTACAGAGCATAACTGTGGTGTAATCCAGCATTGTTTTGTTGTAGATCGACGTACACATGGTTTTTGAAGTTGAAGTTCATCTTCTATATCCTTACTCACTATTTCTATAGGCTCAGTATCACTATCAGTATCACTATCAGTATCACTTTCAGTATCACTTTCATAGCGAACTATAAAGCAGAAAATATATTATTCCAAAGATATATAATAATTGTACATAACAGCCACAGCAGGCGTAAGAAAATTACTTACCAGGTTCTTCCAACTCCAATGAATTATTTTTTCGCATTTCTGACATTTCCCTTTCTCAATCTTGACCTTTCCTCTTTTGATGCTAATTTCATATCAACGCCCAACATTGACCGAGGACGTCCTTTCTGTCGCTGTCTTTCCAAAAATATTTTGTCTTCCTCATTTTTCATTGTCGTCAATGCATCGACAGAGCCAATATCAAACAAATCATCTAACGTTTCAATAAAAATACTAAATTTATTTTTCACTCCGACTGTCATTTCCTCCACATTCTTTTTGTTAAAGTTTTTCCAGTCTTCGTAAGTTTTAAGAAGCTTTGCAGCACATTTGTGAGTATCGCGAGTTGGTATTCGAGCTTGTTACCAAAATATAACAAAAGCGTCTACCGTAAGTTTTGCACTCTCTTTTGAAGTTAGTTTTACAAAACGCATATTGTAAAAAAATACTTCCAAAGCTTGCCTGTTTGACGGTAACTTGGATCTCACTATTTGATGAGATACATAACCAATAAATGTTATTTGTCTTTGTTTTTCATCAGCTTTACGTGTTTTTGATGAGAAAATAGATGAATTCACTGCTTCAGCCATTTTCAACCTTATTTGAAGTAAAGCTGAGAAGAATGACGTAGGTACAATTTAAATATAAACTTCACAGTTGCCTCTTCCTCTTATATATGTAAAATTTATGTAGCGCAACCAACAAACGATCAAGTACGTATGTACATGTGCCTGTTGTTGCTGCCCTTACAGCGCGTCTTTACCATATAAGGAAATGCAGCGCTCTGTTGCCATGCAATATTCTGATTGTCACTGGTACATTTCTACTAGAAATTTTCTAGTGAACTGAAGGCGTCGATGGTCTTGGCGACTTTGCGGGTAAGTTGTTTTTGCAGCATGTTGCCGTTACTTGTGCGTAAGAATTTAGTGATAATTGACTCATAAAAAACCAAAATTTCCATCACACACAAAATCATTATTACTGAAGAAATAATTTAAAATTTAATTTTTTCTCAATTAATTATTTTTAACTCAAAAACCGTTGATTTTATCTAAAAATAGTATTTCAACAGATTAAAGGAATTATAATTCTTAATTTTTTAAAATTTATTTGAATAAAATTGGGTGAGCCGTTCTTCAGCTATGTAGATATAAAAATAACCTTCTCTATGAAAAGTCAAAATTTTGACCTATCAAACTTCAAGCGATTTGGGGGTCCATTAATCATTAACCGATAAGGCAACAACATTTTTTTCCTCTTTTTTAAGTAAAAAGGAAGCTTTTTCAGCCCGGCGCTCGTTGATATCGTGACATGTTGCAAAAATGGCCACCCTAATCGGTGATGATTATCTATCGCTAGTATTTTCCTTCATTATATCTTGAAACACCGTCGCAGACACATACAACAAATACACAGGAGAAAATGAAATTAACATTATGATACATTTTCAACAACAACAACTTCACCTATTTTTCAAATAACAACAGAAGGAACTCCATCAACATATTTTACAGTGGATGAAGCTATAGAAGCGTTTCGAAAGCATTTAATTAAAAAAAAAACAAATATAGGTGGTATACTGGAAACAAAGGAATCATTTTATCGTCATTTTAAATTTAAATATGATAATTTTGATATACCTATTCGTTGTACATACGATGTTATGTATGAGAAAAAACAACTAAAAATAACTTTGTTTTGAATATCGTGAATTTGAAGTTGAACGAATTTTAAGTAATGGGGAAATTGAAAAGGTACTCACTCCAGATTTGAGCCATAAATTACAACATATTAATATACTTAATGTGAAAAACTATACTCAAACATATAAAATGGATATCATATAGGGAAACAGTAATAGTTTTCATAATAGTCTGAAAGAAAAACAAGATGAAGACCTCTACTTTAATAATATTTATATTTTTATTTGTTAGTAGTGTTAAAAGTTATAATATTAATAATATAGGTCCTAAAAGTAAATACATACAATTGGAAAATGATACAACAACATTAAGAAATAATATTAAGTTACCATCAGATAATTCTGTAGCCAAGTACAGCATAAACGATGTAATTGAAGTTTTTAGAAGGGATTTAATTGAAAAAGAAATTAATATTGGAGGTATTATTGAGAGTTCTAAAGTATTTTTCCGTCATTTCAATTTAAAATACGATGAAAATTGTGAAATAAGAATCAGGTGTACCTATTATAGTAACTATCATTCTAAAACTCTCAATTTGTTGTTTTGAGTACAATAGAGAGAATGATAGAGATATAATAAACTCGAATGAAAGAGAAAGAAAATATGAAACAAGCCCCTTGTTTGATCGAGCAACAAATAATATAAATACCAGAACAATCAATATCAAAGATTATTCGCAAACTTTACATATGAGGATACAGTAAACACATATCAGCAAATATGAAAAAGGAAATAATAACCTTCTTAACAAAATTTGCTCATGTTATTTCGGATGATCATAAACAAAAGCTCATCAATATTCAATCAGATTTGGACAATCAGACAAAGACAGTTTAAAAATATATGGTCAACATTATGAGAACTGTGAATGGATAAAAAAGATGGTACAAAACACAATAGTGGACCCGAAACTTGCAAGTGTTATGATAGTCGATTTATGAGAAAAATTAGAGAAGAAGAAGCAAAAGAACTAATGCAAATTTATTATAATATTTTCAATGTAACTAAATGTAAAAATTGTAATTTCAAATGTGAGAAACAAAAAAAAAAAAATAAAAAAAAAATGTACTAGATGATGATGCATAATTATTTTATTGTGGATTGGAGATTATTGCATTTTTTTCTTGTTTCACAGATAGAAGAACAGAAAATTTTTATAATGGAATGAAGGCTATTGCATTTATTTCTTTTTTCATTTACTGAAAATTTATTACAATGTCGCATAATTATTTTACTGTGGGTGGGAGGCTATTTTCAATTTAATTTTCTTTCTTCTTCGATAAGAAAACAGAAAATAAGAAAATGAAACATTTTTTAATAAATGTCGCATTCGCTTGCAAATGTGAGAAATTATTTTATTTTGGATTGGAGATTATTGCATTTTTTTCCTTGTTTCACAGATAAAAGAACAGAAAATTTTATAAAGGAACGAAGGCTATTGCATTTATTTCGTTTTTCATTAACTGAAAATTTATTAGAATGTGGCACAATTATTTTACTGTGGGTGGGAGGCTATTTTCAATTTAATTTTCTTTGTTCTTCGATAAGAGAACAGAAAATAAGGAAATGAGACATTTTTTAATAAATGTCGCATTCGCTTGAAATATAAAATGATTTTTTGTATAAAATGCTGGCGAGTTATATTCTTATTCACATTTAACAAGAAGACATGGAAGCTGCAATGGATCTCGATGTATTGAGACATTGCTTAGAAACTGCTAGGGCATTTCTAGAACGCTTCCGGGAGGTGTGCTGGGATCAACCGAGCATCGAGAATGAAATGGATCAGCTCATTCGGACAAACCAAAATAATCTCAATATCTCCCTTCGGCAGGCGAAAGAGATTTTCGAACAGACAAACTCAATGAGTACTGCGAAGAACATAATTTAGATGTGAGTTTTTTCTTTTTTTAATTTCTAGAGACTCTTTATTTATTAATGTTTTTTTCTCTTTTCTTAGAATAATAATAATAATAATAATCATATTTATTTCAGCTATATTAATATACAAAAAATAATAAAAATAACAGCACTAGCTCATATATTTAGAATAAGATATTAGTTTATATTATATTATAGTTTTTATAAATGAAAAAACAATTAATTTAAAAAAATAAAAAAATTAAAATAAAAACAAAAGAAAACCTTTTTTCTTTCCTTCATCTCTTCAATATAAGCAAGCAGATACGAGTATACGAGTATATACTTGCGCTACAGAACGGGGCACTCAGCGTCAAGCGAGAACAACAGACCGAACGTAGCTGCTTTCTTATCTGTAAATACCAAACTGTGTTGAACTTAAACTTGAAGGCAGCTGCATGCACTCAGCGCTCAAGCGATCACATCAGACCGAACGCAGCTGCTTTCTTATCAATAAATACCAAACTGTGTTGAACTTGAACTTGAAGGCACCTGTAAACACTATGTTGAACTTTTAGTTTAAAAGAAACTTGTGGTGATCAAACCAGCTTTCCACAAAGCTTTCGACATCAGTAAATACCAAAGTGTGTTGAACTTAAACTTTGATGGCAACTGCAAACACAGGGGCGCAATGTGTGAGTAAATACTGTGTTGAACTTTTTAGTTTAAAAGAAACTTGTGGTAATCTATAGCAAAGAAAGGGGCAGGGGTGGGGGTATGAGGAAATTCCAATACATAAGAACTTTCTTATAGCAAAGGCACAAACCAAAACACAGCTTCCCACAAAAGCTCCCTCCTATCATAGAAAAGACACAAACCACAGCTTTCCACAAAAAAAAACTTTCAACAAAAAACTCACCGCCAGATGGCGCCTCTAAAAGCTTTCAACTTAGAATAATAAATGCAAGGTCTTTTTGGAGAATTTAGAGACCCATACAAAAATATACGCGTTTTTGCGCCAGAACACACACTGTTTAGCTACTCAAACAAACAACTTTTTTCCAACTTGGTTTCAGTCCAACTAATTTTTTTCTTTTACAGTTTGCAGATGCTCTCGTACTTGTTGTTGTTTAGTTGCCGTTGTGGCGAGGTTTAGTATTTATTCTTGTTCTTCTGACTTGATCTTACTGTCCCTGCAATCGGCGTTTGCAATTTAAATTTAAATTGCAAACTTCAATGTGCAAACAAAAAAAAGGTGAAATTGATAATGGAATTGAATTCCTCACTTTCTTCTTAAACAAATATCGTCGAAATTAATTAACTAGAGCCTGGGCCCATAATCTACTATTATATGAGTTAATAAAACGCAGTATACTATTTAGTTAGAAAACTTACGGCCTTACACGATGGTAGTTTATTTAAGAAGAAGGAGAAAAAGCATTTTACAAAAGAATTATTTGGTATTAAATACCAAACTGAATTGAACTTTTACCTGAGAAGAAACTTGTGCTGATCAAAAGCAAATACAGGGGCGTGGGGGTATGAGGAAATACTGAGTTCAACTTTTGGTTTATAAGAAACTTGTGTTGATCAAAAGCAAACAGAGGGGCGGGGGGTGGGGGGGGTGTTTATGAGGAAATTTCATTTCATGTGAACTTTTCCTTCTAGCAAAGACACAAACCAAAATACAGCTTTCCACAAAAGCTTCCAACAAAAAACTCACTGCCAGATGGCGTCTCTAAAAGCTTTCGACTTAATATAAATGTGAGGGTTAATATGGTGATCTTCATCAGAAAATACACGCGTTTTTGGTCCAGAACATACATGGTTTACCTACTACGCAAACAATTACCATTTGTAGGTTTTAATATTATATTGACTGAATGATTCAAATTCGCTGCCTTCTTCGTTAAATACACATGTAAACAACAAGGTGAAAATTATGTGTGTAATAAAAAGAAAAATTATGAATAAACATAATTTCAAATTAATGAAATGTGAAAATGATATGCTTAACGCGCTCCTCCGTACGGAGCAATACTAGGAAGTGGGTCGCCAGCACTTCAACACTCACATAAAATGTATTTTGTCTTGCACAGCCTAAACAAATAATGAAATTTACTGGAGCTAAAAATTACAAAAAAAATATTAAAAATTTAGTGATGGTAACAAGGTAGGTTAGGTTAGCTTAACCTGGCTGACTTAAAGCCACACATAGACCGATAGATCCCTAGCGATACCAGATGGGGTCTGACCTTTATGCCGATTTCCAGTAGACATCTCGTAGATAGTCAACGCTTTTTGCGAATTTAAGCAGTGCTGTCAGCTCTATTCCTGAGATGTCTTCCAATCTCTCAAATTGTGGGGCTCCTAAGCATTTTAATCGCGTTTTTGATAACGCAGGACATATACAAAGGAGATGTTCTAGAGTTTCCCTTACTCCAACCTCCTTACATTTCCTACACTCGTCATTGTCCGAAATTCCTATCTTGTGTGCATGTGCAGCCAATAAATGATGGTCTGTCATTATACCTATGATAGTTCTTCAGTCTTTTCGTGAGAGCGCGAGTATAAATCGCATTTGTTTCCTATCGTTGACCTTACACATATATTTTGCAATTTTGCAGGTGTTTAAATTGTGCCACCTTGCTTTCACCTGCCTACTCATGTGTCCGTCAATTTCATTGAATCGTTCTTTAAGGGGTTTCTGTATGTCGTTTTCTTGTTCAAGTGGTAAATAGACAGCGTTCTTTGCAATCTTATCTGCTATTTCATTCCCTTCTATGCCCTTATGACCAGGTACCCAATAGATATGCAGTCTTCTATTTGTGACTAGCCTATCTATGGCTTCCCTGCTCTGTAGGACATTTTTGGATTTTGTACTATATGAGTTAATCGTCTTTATCGCTGCCTGGCTGGCCACGTATATGTTTATTTTTGAGTCATTTCTGTCTTGGTGTATGCTAGCTCTGCGGCTTTCCCGACAGCGAAGACTTCCGCTTGAAAGATACTGCTCTGGTCAGGCACCTTTATAGACTGCCTAATTCCCAACTCTGAGCAGCAGATGCCCGTTCCCACACCATCCATCGTTTTTGAGCCGTCCGTGTAAAAGTTAAAGGTCTTTCGGCTGGCCGTCATGCCCTTACGCCACCATTCCTCTTCGATTGTAGTTCGATACCCTCTTTCCCAATTAAAATATGGAGTCATGTCATCAGTGTTGCACAAACCCCTACTTATTTTTTTTTTTTTTTAAGCAATTAATATTTATTGTAACAACTCATGGTGGAGACTAACAATAAGAAAATATATTTTAAAACTAGACCACAATGTATCACTGCTCCTTACCACTGTAAGGAGAGGATGTTAGTGAACACTTATTATTTTAGAAAAACAATAAAAATAAAAGTAATTATAGAAATTAGTAAAAATGGCTTATTTAATAATAGTTTATGATCGCGATAAGTAGTAAATTCCTAGCTAGTATATTGGGGTGGTTCTATAATTTTAGTTGGTACTTCTGTTTGACATCTGAATGCCTCTGACCTATTAGGGGCACACCTAGACCTAGGTGAATGTTTAGGTTTTTCATGAACCACGGTGCACCAGTAATCGTTCATAGTATTTTAGACTGGGTCCTCTGCAACAGTTCGGTGTTTGATGTTTTTGCTTCTCCCAACAGCTGAATTCCATATGTCCAGATGTTTACTATTATGGCTTTGTATAAGAGTACTTTGTATTCAAGGCTTAGTTTTGAGTTAGAATTTAAAAGGCAGTTAAGAGTTGCAGCTTTTACTTTGATGTTCGCTCTTTTCTTTTCTATGTGTGTTCTCCAGGTAAGGCGTCTGTCGAGGTGAATGCCTAAATATTTCATTTTGTCTCCTGTGGGATGATTTTGTTGTTGATGAGTATGATTGGAGGACACGTGTGTTTGTGAGTGTAAATGTTATGTATGTGCTTTTTTGTTCATTTACTGCGGTGCGCCAGTTCAAAAACCAATTTTCAACCACGTGTTCGTTGAGATCACGCGATGCTATTTGACGGTGCTTGTGGCAAGATAAAATCGCAGTGTCATCGGCAAAAGTTGAGGTGAGCAAATATTTGTTTGTTGGTAAATCTGAGGTGTATAGTGTGTACAGTATCGGTCCAAGAACACTTCCTTGAGGTACTCCAGCCAATATATCCATTTCTGGTGAAACCCCTACTGCCTATTGAGCTATGCCCGAAGGTTCTGTTTGTGAATTCTCCCGAAGCCGTCAGTCTCCCCGCGGATTTCGCTGCAAGATTCTCCGCCACAAGGTTGATAGGCGGCATGTTGAGTACTGTTTCGAGAGCAGCCGTTGGAGTGGATCTCAGTGCGCCTGTTATGCAGAGTGAAGCGAGGCGCTGGACTCTTCGCATTGGTATTATATATGTAGCCTTCTTTGTTGCAGTCCACCACACTAAAGCACTATACAGTAAGATTGGTCTAACTATTGCGGTGTAGAACCAGTGCATCAGCGAGGGAGAAATACCCCAAGTAACGCCTAGCATTCTTTTACATGCATGTAGCGCGTTACTGGCATTCTTCGCCCTTTCCTCAACATTGCGCCTCCACATAAGCTTATTGTCCAAAATTACTCCAAGGTACTTTGTATGGTATTTAGGAGTAAGTTCACTGTCACCTAGCTTCGGGAAGTTCCCCGCGGGGACCTTGTACTTTCTGGTAAAGAGTATCATGTCCGCTTTATCCGCATTTACTTCCAAGCCTGCTCGAGACGCCCACTGATGGATTGTTTTCAGAGTTTTGTTCATAATATTACTGAATGGTAACAAGGTAAGATTGAATGAATCATCAGCATCACATTCACCTAGTATCAACTTAAATTGGGAAATTAATTAAATTAAAATAAACTGAATTATGTATTTTGGGATGATCCGAACGAGTTAGTTCGATCGCTTACAAATTTGAATTTCATCACAATCAGCCGAATGAAATTGTTTCAAATAGTGAAGAATTACGAGAGGCTAACATAATTATTGAACGAATGTATTTTGAGTAAATGGTGATAACTGAAATTTACCTGATGTAGTCTCCGAACAGAAGGCACTACAGAATGAGCAATGTAATGATTAAATGATCGAAATTTCGCGGAACTAAATTTAACGCCACCTTATTGAAGTCAATTAAAATATCATTCTAATTATTAGTCACTATTGAATTTGCGAAACTAGTTCTAGATAATCTCACATTATTTCGATCGCTTTTACATTCTTCGCGACCCGTAATTATTTTTCGGTGCAGGATAGTTTTACTATATTTCGCTTTAGTCAAAAATATACTTAGCATTTCCTGATTTGTTTTTAAATCAAATGTATTTTTAATGGTAACAAACCAATACAGCATCGTCTCACTGCTATCCTAATGTGACTAACGAATTATTTTCCGAGAAAAAAAATAAACTAAGTCGACAGTGTTGAGCGCTCTTGCGGTCACAACTGGATTCCTATGTACATTCCCTGGTGTGGACCGTTGAGGCGCTTTATGTAGCTGCGAGAAATCCGTGTGTTTTAAAAACACATCCCACAGGCTTCGCTAAAATGTTGGGGTCCTGTGTGTTGCTGTCACTTGTTGTAGTGAGCGCCTTGTCGTTGCCGGTTAATAGCGCTCAAACTGCCAAATCAAACATACACTTCGTTTAAGTTTAAAACACAAAAGAGCTTTACTGCTTAAAATCATATTAATGCTTTATGAATATGATTAATAACATACCTAATCAACCAAAAATCATAAACAATTTTAATTTTGTCAGTCTGTCCGCCTGTCCGTCTGTCAGGCGGTGGCCATATTTTATACCCTTTACCTTTAAAAGAGGTAAATAGGGTATACTAATTTTGAGTTCTTGAGTGGGGTTGCAATTTCAAAAAGGAGTCGTGGTAAGTATGGACATATATATACAGATATCAGAATCACTTTTTATTTAGTCCGTCCGTCTGTCCGTCTTTGGCCACTTTTTTCCTTCACCGTTGGATCTATCTTAATGAAATTTTGCAAAAGTATAGTCTGGACAAAGATACAGAACCAGATTGCTATCTGGCCAGATTTGCACAAAGACCACGCCTACCTCCCACCTTTTAAATATGACTATAACTTCGGTCCAATTGATGAAATAGTGACGCAATGGCAGTTATGGAGATGTGGGTCCTCCTAATCACCAAGCAAAAAGTGGGCGGTATATATTAAATGACACGCTCACTAAGATCTGGTAGAGATATATCGACGAAATTTTGAGGGAAGGAACATGTGGGTATTGTAAAGCTATCTGCAACATATAGGGTTGATCAGGGAAAATACACGCCTATTTTTAATATAAGGAACTTTTTAAAATTAAAATTAGCCTACCTATGCTCGTAATGATGCCATTTGAATAGAAATATCCAGAAATATACATGGGATCCATAGAGGATATGGAGGTAGAGATAGAAGATATGGAGATCTTAAGGATGGAGATAGATCATTACTAGGTTCCTATTAAAGATTTTTAAACGAAATTTCACAGGAATGTTGCGGGTACTAACATTTAACACCGCACAAACAACGGGCGTGTTATTTTTACAGACTACTATTGACATATTAATATTACTTTCGACTATGCAATATTTTTGGACGAAATTTTATATTAGTAAGTATATTGACACTACAAAGCCATACAAAAGAAATGGGGTCGATATAATAAATTCAAGGTACCCTACCGAAAATTCCCGTAGATATGCTCCCAGAAATGATAGAAACAAAGATTACGACATTCCTCGTAGAAAATTTAAATGTGCTGCGAATGTAGTACAAATGACGTCACGTTAACTGTATTCCTATTGACTAATAATTTCAAGTAAAATATTTGTGTAAACAAATATAGACAATTTATTAATTTTCTTTTCAAATTATTTGATAGTGAAAAATGAAACAATTTTTTTTTTAATTACGTTGTTCTTTTGCTGAATTTTCTCTTTGTGCATTGGTATTTTGAGGAATTTCTGCATGAAAGTAAATTCTACATCTAACAATAAGTTTTTCACATTTTCATTTGCTTGCGTCAAATGACTGCAAATATCCGCTAGTAAGCAATAATTTTTCTCCATTCATTTAAAAAAAAATTGCATTCCCTTATTTCAGCGCTCCCATTAATGAATTTGATGGCTTACTTATTCCACCCTCACTTAAATGTTTCACCGACGAGAGGGTATAGTTCTGTAGAGCATTAACCACAAGAATAAGGTTTCCATTTTTCAATTTGTGGCAAATAACGACAGCCAAATTCTCCAAACCGTCATATTCGCTTTCATTACTTTTCCCATTTATTTATTTACTGAATCTTTCTTTGTCAAGAAACGAAAAGTGATTGTTCTAAGCTTACAGACTTTAATTACATATTTAGGTAATATCCTCAGCCACTGCATCGAATATTTAGTGCTTTACAGCACGCAATAAGATTTTACTAAGTCCGGTCTAAGGTATCCAACTGAAGAAGTGTACACTTTTTCAACCAACTATAGCAAAATATATAGATTTCATTAAAAACAAACAAAATGTAAATTTTCCGTACAATTTCTCACTAAATTTTTTACTGTTGGATTGCTTGCATTTGCACACTGTACACCTGTGCAAATGCAAGTGCATGTTTACCTTTTTATTGCAGGGTTGCCAACTCTCACACAATATATACATTTTTTTTACGAAAAGTTCATTTCACGAAATTATAAAATTTAAATAAAGAGAGCAAAAATAAATATCGCATTTATCTATCTATGATTTCGTATGAAATTCAATTAATTTTTTCTTAGTAAATTATTTAGTGACACACAAAGTTGGCAACTCTTGACAAACTATATCCTTGGAGAAACTACGTCATTTAATGGGAAATCATACCCATGTCGTAAACTTTATTTCTGTCATTCTCGATATGCTCTTAAAGATAATTTATGAAGAAAGCATCACCATTGTTGAACTCGCACGCACAAGCAAAGTTAAAGGGTATTTCGAAATCGGTCCTTCCCGACTTCAAACTTCTGTACTCGTTTAAAAGATAAATCAGAAAGTGCTAAATGTAAACATTGTGGAAAATCCATTAAAACTGCAGGGAATACTTCGAACTTAAAATGTCATGTTTTTTCGTCTGTTTCAAATGCAGAGATCCTTAATTTCATTTAAAATGTCTATTTCTAATGCAGTTGTCATAGCTAGTGCAGATATGTGTCTGTGAACAATGTTTTTTATATCTACTAAAAGTCATCTTTGATTTTTTGTATATAGTATTTTACTTTTAAAATTTTAGTTAATTTAATTCAATTTTTAATCAATGTATGTATCAAATGAATGTATCTGTAAATATCACAATGATATAATTATTGCGGGACATACTACAGATTGATTTGAATCTGTCAGTTCTTCTTTGAGAAAGTACTTCAATAATGGTCACTTTAGGTTTTGTGTCTGTTGCACTGCAATTTCACGAATATTTTGAAAACATTCTCATAATATCGATGGACATTTTCGATGTTTGACCATCGATGGTAAGGTGTCCTATAATATCGACCATTGATGTTGCGCCGTCGATATTTATTTTCGACAGCGCATGTTACTTAATTCTATCAAAAAGAGTGTTGTGCAGTTTTGCTTACAGTGCATTGTTCGGGTGTTGCACTGCCAAGAAGTTCATTAGCCGGCAAGCATTGTCAAAGTTAATTTAAATAATAAATAAGCAAATGAAACTAAACACATAGCCAATATTAATAAATAAGTAATATATTTTTATATAATATAGAGACTAGTACATAAGACGAAATTGGGTAGAAAAGAGCCTCTAAAATAAAGGAAAGGAAGAACTTCTTGCCAAGACACCAATCTAACAAGAACACTTTCATTTTAAAAGCTTTTTCTGATTAATCTTTTACAGCCTTTTTGGCTTACGAGCTAGTTGCCTTTGTGGTACTAAGTATTAATTACCTTTTATCCAAGAAAAAGGCCTTGCAGCCATTTTGAACATATTAAGAATTGTATTTGAAATGCAACAATGGCAATCAAATGAGTTCTCAATTCATAGCTGTCATGCTTGACAGATAATACTTTTGTAATATGCTTTTTCTCCTTCTTCTTAAATAAACTACCATCGTGTAAGGCCGTAAGTTTTCTAACTAAATAGTATACTGCGTTTTATTAACTCATATAATAGTAGATTATGGGCCCAGGCTCTAGTTAATTAATTTCGACGATATTTGTTTAAGAAGAAAGTGAAGAATTCAATTCCCTTATCAATTTCACCTTTTTTTTTTTGTTTGCGCATTGAAGTTTGCAATTTAAATTTAAATTGCAAACGCCGATTGCAGGGACAGTAAGATCAAGTCAGAAGAACAAGAATAAATACTAAACCTCGCCACAACGGCAACTAAACAACAACAAGCACGAGAACATCTGGAAACTGTAAAAGAAAACAATTAATTGGACTGAAACCAAGTTAGAAAAAAGTTGTTTGTTCTCGATGGCTGCAGGAATTTTAGCATCAATTGAAGCCGCGAACATTTTTCTTCATGGAAATACTCTGGAAAACTGTTTGGCGTTGGAGGATCTATCAAAATGTTTAACCGGTGGAGAGACTGATGAAAAAAAATGTGCAAAAGCAAAAGCCGATATTGCTTAAATATTGACAAATCAATTTTTGTCCACGGAAATTCAGAAATAAATGCTAAGAATATTTTGTCAAATCAGATTAGTTCAATCAGGTCAGTTCAATGACATCAGTTCAGTCAGATCAGTTCAATCGGATCAGTTCAAACAGATTAGTTCAATCACATCAGATCTAGTCAGTTCAGATCAAATTAAATTAGTTCAAGCAGATCTGATCAGATTAAGGTTGTATGTTATTCTTTTATTATTTTTTTTTTAGTTGTTCCTTTATCGTTGAATAAAAATAATGAATCCTTTGCAATATCGTCCACCACCAAACCTATCACCTTTACTTACAAGGAAACCATAACGCTGTCCCCAGCACTTATAACATATTTTTTAATAAACTTTTCAAAGAATCCAACACGATCATTAAATATATGCTTCATATTCAACTCAATATGTTTTAATCATATTCGCATTATCAAATTGTAAATATTTTGATACTCGAGTTTACGTTTGACATAGAAACTATCTTTATACTCGAACGTTTATTATAATTTTTTTCCTCCATTTATTTATTTATTGAATATTTCTTTGTAAAGAAACTAACAATAATTTATCTAGGTTTACGGACTAATTTAGGTAATATAGTCAGCAGCTGAATCGAATATTTAGTGTTTTCACAGCACGCAATAAGACTTTACTAAATCAGCTCTAATGCATTCAGTATGCATTCTTTTGAGACGTTTTGTAGATTTCGTGTTGTCTCGGGCGACTTTCTAATTTAATAGCGGAGGCTTTACAGGTTTTCACTATTTCATTTTCTCATTTAGGTCACGATGAAAGTTTGAGATCCTTAAGCACCATGACCATTCTCAGAATTTTCGATTGAAGGTGTTGGAGTTTCTACCTGATGTCCATATAGGCTGATATTATACTGGTATAAATAAGAAACTTATATTCTAAGGTTCGGTTTGAATGATTATTTATTAGCCAGTTCAAGGTATGGAGTTTAAATTTGATCTGAGCACACTTTGAGTCTATTTGTTTCGAATAAGTTTGTTCCCTGGTACTGTATGTCCGAGCGTCGTGGAATGTTTTGACTGTTGGTGTGAATAGGGGTGCACGTGTCCTTCCTTAAGGCACACTTAAGTTAGGTGTGCACATTTAGCTTCGATGACCTTCAACTGTTCGACTGTTCCATAGAAAGTAAGTGGCTCTGTAGCCATTGCGAGGTTTCAAGGTGGGAGCTGTTTGTACTCAATATGGCAGTATCATCGACAAATGTGAATATAGCCGTGTGATCGGAAGTTGGCATGTCAGCTGTAAAAAGCCGATTTTCGGTATCCTCGTTTCCATCCACTGAGAGAGTTTCGAAACGATTTGCGGTACTTAACTAATAGTCCAGCTTCTTTTCCTTAGCGGATTTAATTTTTTGAGCGCTATTCGCCTTTTTGGGTTTGTAACTTCTACCCATTGCTCAGTGTTTGTCGGAGCAATCTATGACTTTGCAGAAAGAGAAGGATTTTTTAGTTCGATACCTATCTCACTAGTTGAGTAAGAAAGTTGTCGCTGAGGTTAATTTCATAATGCGAATTACCATTTGTAGGTTTTAATATTACATTGTGTAATGAAACATCACCCTGTAAGGCCAAAGCCTAGTTCGACTTGCAACGTTTGACTGGAAAGGCAGCCATATTTATAGTCAGTCTTCGCCCAACGTTAACGCAGTCAGCACGAAATGTGGAGTTTATTTCAATTTTATTTTGACATTGTTAATTTGTACTCTATATTGCATTTAATTTGTTAATTTGAAAACCAATCAATATAAACTGGATTAAAAAATATATTGCGTTTTCAGTTCAGAAGTGGGATGAATTTAAATTATTTAACTAATTAAAATGAGCAAGACCAAGCAAACGCTTCGAAAAAAGGAAAAAGCCTGTAGAAAGAGTGTGAAAATCACGTGAGCTAGAACGAGAAGCAGGACAGCATGCTCTATGTATACATGCAAAAATTAAGCACTAAAAAAACAGTAGCAACAGCGTCAACTAGAACACAACGATAAACGGCAAATCATTTTTCATCTGTCTTTCTACGATCCATTCCGACAACACAAACAAACGAAACAAAATAATGAAAAAGAGCCAACGTCAAATGAAATAATCAGCGTGTAATTTGCAACGAGTAAGGGAAGAAGTAGGAGACATATCGAATGTCAACGAAGGCAAGCAAAATAGAAACGATTATTAGCGGAACGAAACTTAGTGAGTTTTGAATGTCAAAAATCAAAAAAAAACGTCAAACGATTTAACGATAAACGAATGAATTAAAATAAAAACTTCAACAAATAACAACGATGCCGAAAGTGAGCGAAGTAAAAATTGATCAGCTAAAAGTCATCCTACGTGAAAAAGGATTAGCTGCGTCTGGAAGCCGAGCAGAATTGGAACTACGTTTAATGGAAAACATCGGGACTGATGAAATTGAGGCTCCAACGGTTTTGCATTCTAGTTTGCAGGAGCAAATCAATGATCTTCGCGGTATGATGTAAACTATCGTTGGCATGCTTCAGCAGAACAGACAGCAAGAAGTTGTCACAAATGTATTGCAGTTAGATGGGAATAATCAGCGCACGAACGAAAATGTTAGTCAAGTCGTTACTCCATCAGTTTCTACAGATGCAGATGCACGTAGTTGTTATACAGTAAAAGAAATATCAGATATGATTCCAGAGTTTGATCCATCTAATACGCAATCACTAACAGTTCAGCAGTTTATTGGTCGTGTTGGTAGTGTTATGAGCGCTTATCAACTAAATGAAAAATGTGTGTTACTAGCGGTTTATGGTCGTCTAAAAGGTGTAGCTCGTGTCTGGTTGGATGCACTGCCTACTGTCCACACTAGATGGGATGATTTTTCTGCGGAATTGGAAAATGAATTTAATGTTTTTTATGATGAAGCACAAGTGCATCGTATTATGAACGAATCTGTACGCAAAACAAGTGAACGTATATCTGATTATTGTTTTAGGATTTATGCTCTTGGCAAGCGTTTTAAGCTGAGTGAAGCTGCTATCATTAAGTATACGAGGCAGCGGTTGAACCATCGTGATTTACAAATTGCAAAAACAGCGCAAAGATTTGATAGTGCGAAACAAATGCGCGAAACAATTGAAGAATGGCTAACGAATCGTGTCAGAAATACCAATTTTAAACAAAATATTGAAATTAAATCCGATTTTAAGAATGTATCGCGTCCGCAGGCTGACGAAAGCAAAAAAATTGTATGTTACAATTGCAATGAGATAGGTCATATATCGAGCAATTGTAAAAAAGAGCAGAGGCGTTCAAGATGTGCGGATTGTGGTAAGGTTCACAAGCGAGAGGAGCCGGTTAACTGTGGTCGTAAGCAGTCTACTTATAATGCTCGAAAAGCTGACATGACGAAAAATGAAAAATGTTTTGTTAAGCAAATTAATGTAAATGGTAAAATATTTCAAGCGTTAATCGACACTGGTAGTGAGTGCAGCTTAGTTCGTAAGTCAGTCGCGGATATATTAAGTATCAAACGGGAAGGGTGTTGTACACATTTAAATGGGATAAGCGGGGGCAGGTACATGATGCGAGAGAGGTGCATGCTCGAGATAGTAATTGGTGATGCAAAAATAAGTACGTTGGTATATATTGTTGATGATAACATGTTGGAAACTGATTTTCTACTGGGTCAGGATGTGATAGCGCGTAAAGGCTTGATGTTTAAAGTGGAAAATGGTCAATCAGAATTTGAAGCAGGGTGTCGCAATAATGGTGCGTTGCCTGATGACAATTATTTTACTAAATTAACGAATAATGTAAGTAATGAAGATCAGCGTCTTAAACTTCAAGCGTTATTGGAAAATTTTAACGATGTGTTCTCAGACGGTCTTATTGGTATTGGTAAGTCACACTTTATTGAAATGCAAATTGTTTTAAAATCAAAAAAAGTTTTTGCGCAAGTACCATATCGAGTGCCGGCTCCAAAGCAAATGATTATAAGGCAAATGATTAAAGATCTTGAAGATAATGACATTATCACAAAATCAACATCGGAATTCGCGAGTCCTATTGTTTTAGTCAAAAAGAAAGACGGCAGCGACAGATTATGCGTAGATTATCGTCGCTTAAATATGATTGTTGAAAAAGAGAATTTTCCTGTACCAAATATTGAGGAGCAGCTGCATCAAGCCAAGCAATATACATTTTTTACCGTACTTGATTTGAATAGTGGGTATTACCAAATCCCAACTGCACCTGAGAGCTGCAAATACACAGCATTTATTACCCCTGACGGCTTGTACGAATTCAAGCGCATGCCATTTGGGTTAAAAAATGCGCCCATTGCTTTTCAACGCTTAATGGCAAAAGTTAGGAACAAGTTTACGAAAACGATCTTATGATATACATGGATGATATTTTAATTGGAAGTCAAACGTTTGTGGAAATGTTAGAGAAGTTAAATCGAGTTTTAACAGCTGTACGTAATGCGGGTCTCACGCTTAATATGAAAAAGTGTGAATTTATAAAACGAACCATAGCATTCTTTGGCCACGAATTGACACCAGAAGGAATTTTGCCAGGTAAAATCAAAACGCAGGCTGTAAATAATTTTCCCACACCAACTAGTGTGGCAGATATACGCAGTTTTTTAGGCTTAAGTGGGTATTTCCGTAAATTTGTCCCCGGATACGCCGTCATTTCGGAACCATTACGCAAACTTTTACGAAAAAACCAAAAATTTGAGTGGACAAAGGCACAAGAAGTCGCATTTGAGCAATTGAAAGCTAAGTTAGTATCTCGACCAGTTTTAGTAGCATATCGTTTAGATGCTGAGCATGAGTTGCACACAGATGCAAGTGCACTAGGCTTGGCAGGCGTATTAATGCAGCGTGAAAAAGAGGATGTTAAACCGATTGCGTATTACAGTAGAGCGACAAGCGCTGATGAGCAAAAATTTCACAGTTATGAGCTCGAGGCTCTGGCTGTTGTAGAGTCCCTCGAACGTTTCCGATACTATATATATGGTAAAAGAATTAAAGTCAAAACAGACTGTAGCGCACTTAGGACGACCATGCAAAAGAAAGAGCTTATACCTCGAATCGCTAGATGGTGGCTAAAGATACAGGACTATGACATTGAAATAGAACATAGATCGGGTAATAATATGCAGCATGTCGATGCTCCAATCCCGTTCAGAACTATCCATATAGATCATTTGGGGCCTTTTCCTAAGAGCTCGAAGGGAAAAAAACATCTCCTAGTTATTGTCGATTCGTTCACGAAATTTACAATGTCCTGTAAAAAGTACATCAACCCGGTATGTTATTGAAGCGTTAAATGAAGCGAGCAGTTACGTTGGTATGCCATCACGCATTGTGACGGATAGAGGTACAGCATTCACGTCTCGTGAATTTGAAAAGTACTGCTTCTAACACGACATAAAACACATTCTGAATGCAGTGCGTACACCGAGGGCAAATGGTCAGGCAGAAAGGATGAACCGCACAATTTTGTCTATGTTGTTGCCAATGAATTCTCATGATAAGAAATGGGACGAAAACATACGATGTGTACAGTGGGGCATAAACACAATGACGAATAGCGCAACAGGTTGCACACCTCATAAACTTTTGTATGGCTATAAACCACGCGATATTTTACGGAATCGAATCATTTTAAGTCTACAAGCAAATGATGAAGCATTAGATGACAGACAGCTAACAGATCTTCGTGAAGCAGCAGCGAAAAGAATCAATGAAAAACGAGCAGCGGCGAAATCTTCCTTTGACGCTAAACATGCAGCTCCGCACTCTTTTCAAGAAGGTGACTTAGTCCTAGCTGAAAACGACCCATCAAGCACTGGTACATCAAGGAAACTCGAGCCACGATATAAAGGTCCTTTTGTAGTGACTAAAGTCCTAGATCGCGATCGATATCTTATTGAAGATTTGCCTCAAACACGACGAACCCGAAAGCATTATTCTTCTGTTTACGCATTCGACAAGTTAAAGCGCTGGTGTCAGTTACCAGAAGACGATGACGACGACGACGATGACGATGAAGAGATCTGCAACGACAACGAGTTGAGCGAGGTCACTCAAGAAGATCAGGAAAGTCCGACTGTAATGAAACATCACCCTGTAAGGCCAAAGCCTAGTTCGACTTGCAACGTTTGACTGGAAAGGCAGCCATATATATACTCAGTCTTCGCCAAACGTTAACGCAGTCAGCACGAAATGTGGAGTTTATTTCAATTTTATTTTGACATTGTTAATTTGTACTCTATATTGCATTTAATTTGTTAATTTGAAAACCAATCAATATAAACTGGATTAAAAAATATATTGCGTTTTCAATTGACTGAATGATTCAAATTAGCGCCATCTATTAGGTAATGACGTGCGTTGATGTGGTGTATGTCCTCGCTAAACGAAGGCGATAAATAATCAACAGGCATATAACAGCAATATAGCATAAAAATCTAGAAACGCTGCCACCTGCTGTCCGCTGCCTTCTTCGTTAAATACAGATGTAAACAACAAAGTGAAAATTATGTGTGTAATACAAAGAAAAATTATTAATAAACATAATTTCAAATTAATGAAATGTGAAAATGATATGCTTAACGCGCTCCTCCGTACGGAGCAATACTAGGAAAATAATTAAATTAAAATAAACTGAATTATGTATTTTGGGATGATCCGAACGAGTTAGTTGATCGCTTACAAATTTGAATTTCATCACAATCAGCCGAATGAAATTGTTTCAATTATGAAGAATTACTAGAGGCTAACATAATTATTGAACGAATGTATTTTGAGTAAATGGTGATAAGTGAAATTTACCTGATGTAATCTCTGAACAGAATATAAGGCACTACAGAATGAACAACGTAATGATTAAATGAATCGAAATTTCGCGGAACTAAATTTAACGCCACCTTATTGAAATCAATTAAAATATCAGTCGAATTATTAGTCACTATTGAATTTGCCAAACTAGTTCTAGATAATCTCACATTATTTCGATCGCTTTTACATTCTACGCGACCCGTAATTATTTTTCGGCGCTGGATAGTTTTACTATATTTCGCTTTAATCAAAAATACGAGGGCGGATTGATATTGAATCTACCTAGCGTTAGATGGCAGCACAAACACAAAATTTTTTTTTTTTTTAATTTGCGATCTGTCAAATGGTCGTGAGATTGTTGAAATGGTAAACATATCATATGAACGTGTGTTCAACATTTTGCATGAACATTTGCATATGAAAAAGATATCGGCAAGATGGGTGCCGCGTTTGCTCAGTGTCGAACAAAAACGAGTTCGACATACCACTTCACAGCGGTATTCGGACATGATAAAGCGTAATCCTGTTGATTTTTGGCGTCGATTAATAACTGTTGATGAAACGTGGATCCACCACTACACATCTGAAACCAAAAATCAATCGAAACAATGGGTGGAAGCTGGTGGAAGTGCTCCGAAGAAGACGAAGGCAGTTAAATCGGCTGGCAAGTTTATGGGCACTGTATTTTGAGATGCACACGGAATATTGCTCATCGATCATCTTGAAAAAGGATCCACAATCATAGGAAAGTATTATCGTGCATTATTGGATCAATTGATTGATGCAATCAAGGAAAAACGACCACATTTAAAGAAGAAAAAATGCTCTTTCTTCAAGACAACAGTCACACAGCATTAGATACGATGCTAAAATTACGTGAAATACACTTCGAATTGGTTAATCATCCACCTAATAGTCCAGATTTAGCTCCTAGTGACTTTTTCCTGTTTCCAAACTTGAAAAAATGGCTCGCAGGAAAAAGATTCATCTCAAACGAAGAAGTGATTACCGAAACTAACGCGTATTTTGAGGGGTTCCCGAAATCGTGTTATTCAGATGGTATAAAAAAGTTGGAATATCGTCTTACTAAGTGTGTCGAAGTAAAAGGAGACTATGTTGAGAAATAAATGGTTTTTGAAAAAAAAAATTTTTTTTCCTACTTAGGTAGCTTCAATATCAATCCGCCCTCGTATACTTAGCATTTCCTGTTTTGTTTTTAAATCAAATGTTTTTTTAATGGTAACAAACCAATACAGCATCGTCTCACTACTATCCTAATGTGAATAACGAATTTTTTGCCGCGAAAACGAATAAAATCAAATGAAGCAAATTCAAAAATGAACTAAGTCGACAGTGTTGAGCGCTCTGGCGGTCACAACTGGGTTCCCATGTACTTTCCCTGGTGTGGACCATTGAGGCGCTTTACGTAGCTGCGAGAAATCTCTGTGTTTTAAAAACACATCCTACCGGCTGCGATAAAATGTTGGGGTCCTATGTGTTGCTGTCACTTGTTGTAGTGAGCACCTTTTCGTTGCCGGTAATAGGCGCTGGCGAAAACGAAGAAACTTATGTCTACTAAAGGCGCTTCAAACTGCAAAATCAAACAATTAAACGAAGAGTAGTTTAAGTTTACAACACAAAACAGCTTTACTGCTTAAAATCATAGGTCTTATATACTGATTTACAATGAATACTTATAGTCTAGGTAATCACCTTTCTGGTGTTCCGTTTGCGCAATTGTTGGCTGTTGTTAGTTGGTTAATCAACTGACCTAATGAATGTAAGAATGCCCGCGGTGCATCCTAAAGCCCAATACCCATCGTCAACTCGATTGCAGAACTGTAACACCCTAAAAGCTCACATAATGATAATTTATGAATCACGATTTATTTATAATACTGAAACGCATATCAGTGAAACGGGATTGCATACTTTTAGGATCCCATCTGGAGATTGAGAATGAGTGCCCCCTGTGAGTCAAGATGCGAACTATTCGAATAAAAGCTTATTCAAGAACCATCTGTCAATAATGTCAAAAAGAATATTGTCGACTTCTGTCGAAGTGGATAGAAACTTCTAGCAAATTCCAGAATATCGTAGAATTTTCTACTTCAACCATTCGAAAGCTATAAAAACCACAAGACCGTTGAAAGACGCAGGCAGTAGATCAGAGATCGTAACAGTGTGTACCTCGTGCATTATAATTGAAGCAGCAGTATTTGTAATTGTGCAAAGTGATGCAATTCATTAGTAAATAAAGTGATTCAAGAACTGTGAAATAAAGTACAAATTGTAAAGAAGTAAACTTTACGCCTAATATAAAATGTGTAAATAGCAATAGTAAAATAAAATTAGTTATTTTAATTTAACACGCGATTGTTTGATTACTACACGATCCAGTGGTACGAATCCGAGTACAGATAGTTAGAGTAAACTGTCAAGAGGGCAATTTCGTAACAGAATAAATTGTCAAGAGGGCAATTTCGTAACAATACTTAAACCCTAAAAATATGTGCTTAGTTATATTACTTCTAAATTCTAACTACACCAAATGAGTAGTTTGTATTAGGAGTTGGTGCTGTAAGTCAACTACGCACAAGTAACTTGATACTGAGTCACAACAACTGTGTGTATGAATGTACTTTTCTGCTTCAAATATTATTTCTTCTTCTTTACTCACAACATCTGCGGCCTACTGTGCGCATTTTGCTTTCTCAAATACTTATTTTTTTTAATGCCATGTCAACACAGAGCGTTCAATCCATTTACTTCAATATATATTCTGAAGTTCTTCACCCTTTTGCATTGCATATGTTGTGGTCCACCACATTTTTTTGAACGTTTTCAAATATTCCGTCCCCATGTAATTTTTATATGCATTTGTGTAAATAATATGCTTATCTCCCAATCCGCCACACCGGTACCTGTCCTTGCTGACCATAGCCGAAATCGGCTGCTGTCTATATATATCATAAACAGCTCAACTCTTCGGACATTCATCATCTGATTATCGCTTATTGTACACTTTTTATATAAATAGTTGCATACTTTTAGGCACATATTTTAGACACAGCCATCTGTTTTTGCACATAACTTAAATGCAAACAGCACTATGTTATATAAATATATTTTTTATTTTCACGATTTGATTATGAGCAAATTAAATATAAAACAAAAAAAATATAGTATGCACATTTGCAGCACAAATGCTATAAGGTGATGCAAATTAAAAAAAAAAACGGATCAGTTTTCTGTAATCGGTACGACAAACAAAGCCTTAGCTGACTAATATAATGGTAAAATAAAAAATATAGTTTTTAAAGCTTCGGGAATACATTCTCAAAATTTAGATGGGCAGTACTGGTTAATATAAAAACTGCTGACGAAACGGATATACATGGGATGGGAAAGAGTTATTTAAAAGTATTTCACAATTTGATGAAACACTACAACATAAACTGGACAGCAGAAATTTTTAAAATACATAAAATTCAAAATACGAATCCATCAACCTATTATTGCAGGATTATCAGGGTAAGCTTATCAAAGGTGGATTCTATGAAGATGAACTTCCAAAATCCCGATATAACGATACATATTTAGTGGAGAAAATACTGCGCACAAATGGTAATAAAGCTTTTGTTAAATGGTTGGGATTCTCAAAGCAACATAATTCATGGATTGATAAAAGTTAAATATTACGAATATATCTAGCTATATATAGACAAACACACACACAACAAACACATGTATATAGATAAATAAAAAGTATATCTTCATATATAATTGAACTATTTTTATTTTTTCCACTAGATGGCTAATTTTATTCAAGATTTCAAGAACACTTAGATTGATCGGAAAAACGACTTTAACAGCAAATCATTTTCCACCAACATAATTGGAATTAATTATGTATGCGGATTAGTAGAATTCCAACTGTTAATCATCATAACAATTTTTTTCATATTGGTGAACATTTTAATGAAATTCCGATTGGATCATATGAGTTTGATGTTATTACAGATTACATATTGCTTGAATATGAACAAAAGCAAAGAGGAACTAATTATACAAGAAGTATATTCCGGTCGATTGCTGTACGACCAAAATGCAAAATCTCACTGAAACAGGAACAATATTATATTTATGTAAAATGCATTGTAATTCAAATAATTTTTAGGGGCATGCAGTTTTTTTCATACGTATATAAACGTTTTTTACCGAAAGCTTCGAGAACTGTGGTTGCTTCAAGTATTTGCTGTTGTACCCACGAAGAAATGTTAGAAGTTACAGCACATAAATATTGCAGAATAAATTTTGTTGATTCCGTTTTTCCAGCGCCAGATTCACCAGATATAACGCAAGACTAAAAATATAAATATATATATTATTCTATATTAAAAATAAAGTATAATTTTAAAATAATATCACCGATTATACATGTAAAAAATACATATAATACGACATACTTGACATACATATATTTTAAGCAATTTAATGTTAAAGTGTTATTGCTAAAAGTTTCTATATTCGGCATAGAAAAGTATGCAGAACAAAATTAGGACTATAGACTTAAACACGAGTTTTTAATATCTATACAAGTGTCAAGATATTGTGTAACAATACCAAGTTCAAAAAGTGTATAACCTTGGAACAGACTGGCACTTGGTCTTTTGGAACAATCTAATTCACGTAAGAATATCATCTTCTTCGGAATTGAATTTACCAGTAAAAAGATAACTTACACTGTTGATCATCCTAACAGAGCGAAATATCGTGGTAAATAAATATAGCAAGAAGATAGAAGAAACTCGTAAATTCACGCATTTTAATATAATGGAGATGAAGTCTGAATTTGTAGTTTCTCAGAATCCAATATATTGCCAGGGACACAACAGATTGGGGCAAATCTAACAGGAAAATAGAATATATATTTTTTTAATTTTTATTTTATTTTATTTATAAAGTAACAAGTTATAATAATAAAGTTGTAAACTAACAGCAGTAGCGACAAAGGCCATCAGCTGAAAGTAGTATATAATACATAAAGTATTGAACAATTTTTAATATTTTAAACATTACCGAAATTTATGATTTTAAAGAACTAAACACTGTGCTGTGCAGAATTGCGCACAAACGTAGTGTAGCACAAAAACTACCTACGCAAAAACTACACATCCAAACCAAGCCAATACATAAGATACACTCATCGGCTGCACTCCGACACTGTCACATTTGACATGTGTAGGACACATTACACATGTCAAGTGTATAATAGAATCGTAGCGTGCAGTCATTGGTGAATCCATGTTTGTGTTTGAGTGGAATTTGAGTTTAGCGACAGAGATTAGATTTAAACAAAATAGAATAATTGAAATTGTAATCGAAAATGTAACTAAAACAAAATGATATAAAAACCCTGCTCGGAAATTAAAGAAATCAGTTACCAACTGGCAACTCAAACATTTTTTCGGCAAGCAGTCTTTCTTCGGCTCAATATAGTAATTGCTCAATGGTTTCCTGCCGAGCAACACTCTAGCACATATGTATTTTGTATTTAGATATACTCGTATATGTGTATATATATATATATATATATATATATATATATATATATATATATATATATATATATATATATATATATATATATATATATATATATATATATATATATATATATATATATATATATATATATATATATATATATACATATATATATATATATATATATATATATATATATATATATATATATATATATATATAAGTTAACACATATCTTATTGAAATATATATATATATATATATATATATATATATATATATATATACATATATATATATATATATATATATATACATATATATATATATATATATATATATATATATATATATATATATAAGTTAACACATATCTTATTGAAAATACTTATCACCAAATTCTACATGCTCGCTACACGCGCCTGCAACCAACCAGACTTAATTTGATGCCTGGAATCCGCTGAATCGCGTTCCCACCAAAAATTGCAACAGTCGCAGGTAAGCGACGTCAACAGGAAAATTCAGCAGCGCGTGCTCCAACACATTTGTAGATATAGGTTTAATGTTAAGTCATTTTAAGTTTTGAGTTAGTTGATAAGCGGTAGTAAAACAATAAAGAAGGCTTAGGCCGAAAAATATATTTTTTTTAAACTTTTTAATTCAAAAAGATTTAACTGGCGCCCGAACAGGGACTAGTGTAAAAAGTAAACGATAGAGTTTGAATAAATAAAGTGCTACAAAAAGTGCGTGATATAAGAAAGCCGCAACTAAAAAAGGTGCCACTGAAAAATACAAAGTGCCACAAAATTGAGCGGAATTTTTTGAATAAAAAAAAAGCGCAACAAGAAAGTGCCACAAAAAATAAAAACTCTAAAAAAACGTTGAAAATCCAAAATTACGACGAACTTCGTAGCAGGAAAAAAGGCCCCTTAGTAAGCGGATAAACATCGTAGAAAAAGGAGTTCTAGAAGAACAGCCGACTGCCCAACACTCGTCGTCAGGACACTGGTCACCATGATAGAATTAAGTATTAGAATTATAATGTAAGTTGAACAATCGAAACTATATTAAGAAAGAAATAGCGATTCTTGAATAATAAAATAGGAAGAATATAAATTAATTGAAACTAAGAATAACAAAGAAAAAATTAATTTCGAAGAATAACACAAAAAACAAAGCAAATAAATTTAGTGAAAGTAAAATAAAGAAATGAGAAATAAATTGCAAAGAATAAATTAAGTAATTAATTTTTTTTTTTTTTTAATTAACCACGAAAGCGATAAATTATTAAATATTTTTTATATTACACTAAAATAAATTTTTCTTAAAAAGAAAAAAATAAATTAAATTAAAAATGGTGGATACAGCAGAGGAACTTGCTAACCGTCTTAGTAATCTAAATCTACAGAGAAACCTAACTCCCAATAATCCAAGCCATCGCAATACACCCCAACAGAATCAAGTTTTAGTGAATAATGAGGAAATGATAAGAGAAATCACAAGAAGAGTTACAGAATCATTAAGTAGTAGCAATAATCCATTTTTTGAAAACGAAGACGACGATCACCCACTCACAATTAACGCGACGAATATAAACGAATTGGACAAAATCCCAGATATAGTCAAATGCTTGCGTGAGTTTTCAGGCCAACCAGGAGAATTCAATTCCTGGCGGAAATCAGTTGACAGAATTTTTTCTGTCTATGAAGGACTTAAGGGTACACCAAAATATTATGCAATCTTGCACACAGTCAGACATAAAATCATAGGAGATGCCGATACCACTCTAGAGTCGTATCGAACCCCTCTCGACTGGGTAAAAATAAAAAAGTGCCTAATGATGCACTACTCCGATAAACGAGATATAGGAACACTAGAATACCAAATGACGACATTAGCTCAACGCGACAGCACAATAACCGACTTTTATCAACGTGTGTACCAACATCTTTCCCTGATTTTAGAGAAGACAGCTTGCCTAGATTATAATGAAGAATATCTCCGCGCAATGACTAATTCATATCGTGAAAAGGCACTAGACACTTTTATTCGAGGCCTTAACGGGGAATTGCCCCGATTACTTAGCATTCGTGAACCGACAACCTTGCCACAAGCACTACACTTGTGTCTAAAGCTCGACAATATGACATACCGCATGAATTATGCATACAACTCAAATAAATTCAGAAAAAGTAATAACCAAATACCTCCACCTAGGCTACCACGAACAAATCATCCCCCGTCGCAACCACAAAGAAATACATTCTTCCCCGAATTGGCACACACTTCCCAGAATTATAGATATAAAATCGCTCCAAACCCCCAAACCTATTGGAGACCACAACATCCCAATTTCACAAATTTTTCACAAAAATATCCCCCGCAACAAAATGCAAAACAAATTTACTCGCAACAAAATGCACGTAATCAATTTCCATTCAACAATAGGCCACTGCCATTTAATAATAGACCTTATCTCCCACCAAAACCCCCAGTACCTATGGAAATAGATCCTTCCATTCAAACGCGACAAGTAAACTACCAAAATAGGCCCAAAGCGCAGAACTACAACTACGCACCAAAGCGCCCAGCATCGCAACAAGTAAATCCCCCAACTAAAATACAGAGGAACTTCCACACTAAAACGGACACCCCCGCTGAAGAAGAAGTTTATGCCGAGGGCATACGCCCCGATCCCGATATTCTTTATACAAACCCTCAGTTAGAATACCAACAAATATCTGATAATTCTTACAGGAAATCGATAACCCGAGTTACGATGAAGTAGAGCAAACTGATGACATTTATTTTTTAGACTAAAAGAGTCTTCGCTCCCATATTTTGAATTTAAAACTAGGGGTTGAGACGTACTCAACTTTCTAATCGACACAGGTTCGAATAAAAATTATATTCAATCAACGCGTATACGAAATCCAATTCCAAACACAAAACTATTTTCCGTTAATTCAATTGCTGGTAGCATTCAAATCAACCATCATACTTTTGTAAAAATTTTTGGTCCACAAACTGAGAAGTTACAATTCTTTCTTTTACCTAATTTACAAACATTCCATGGGATAATAGGAAACGACACATTAAGACAGCTTAAAGCAGTCATTAACACGGAAAAAAGCTTCATGACTATTTTCCCAAATGTTAAAATTCTACTCAAGCAACATTCTACGCAGGATGTTAATAACATAAACCTACGCATTTCACATCTTTCTATTGAACAAAAAAATAAACTTGACAGCATTATAAAAAATTGTCCACATTTATTTTCCGATCCTGACAAAAGGCTTACTTGCACAACAACTGTTAAGGGTGAAATACGCACCATAACAGAAACTCCGGTTTACTCCAAATCCTATCCTTATCCTATGGCACTAAAAAACGAAGTCGAAAGACAAATCCAAGAGTTGCTAGAACAAAATATCATAAAACCCTCAAAGTCCCCCTATAACTCTCCAGTATGGATTGTAACAAAGAAAGAAGATGCCTCAGGCGAAAAAAAAAACAGAATGGTCATTGATTACAGGAAACTCAATTCAGTGACCATAGCAGACAGGTACCCAATCCCAGAAATTAACGAAGTGCTGTACAACCTTGGGAAAAATACGTATTTTACAATTATCGACCTTAAAAGCGGATTTCACCAGATCTTACTTAAAGAATCTGACAGGGAAAAAACTGCTTTCTCCATTAATAATGGAAAGTTTGAGTTTACAAGACTCCCATTTGGGCTGAAAAATGCCCCCTCCTTCTTCCAACGCGCCCTTGACGATGTTCTACGAGAACATATCGGCGTTAGATGCTACGTCTACATAGACGACGTCGTAATATTTGGCAAAACTGAAGACGAACACTTCAAAAATCTTCAAGCTGTCTTCAAAACACTAGAGAATGCCAATTTTAAAGACCAACTCGACAAATGCGAATTCCTAAAAACGGAAGTCGAGTTCTTAGGTTTCATCCTCTCCCAAAACGGCCTTAAGACCAATCCCAAAAAAGTGCAAGCCATCATAGAACTCCCCGAACCAAAAACTTTGAAAGATTTAAGATCTTTCTTAGGAATGGTAGGCTATTACCGAAGATTTATACAGGGTTATTGCGAACTTGGTTAAACCACTAACGTCTCTCTTAAGATGAGAGAACGGACGTTTGTCAAAAAATCTTTCAAAAACCAAACCAATCGATATGAATAGTCAAGCAAAAGAAGCATGGAACAAAGCCAAAAGTTGTCTTATTTCAGACGAAGTAATGCTCTCATACCCCGACTTTCAAAAACGTTTCGAATTAACAACGGATGCCTCAAACCAAGCGTTAGGAGCCGTACTTTCACAAGACTCCAAACCCATTACATTTCTATCTAGGAGTCTTAACAAAACAGAAGAGTCGTACGCAACAAACGAAAAAGAGATGCTAGCCATCATATGGGCACTAACATCTCTACGTAGCTTCCTTTACGGATCAAGAAAGGTAAAAATCTATACAGACCACCAGCCTCCCAACCAACCGAAACTTAATGAAACTCCTATCCCAAATTATCCCGGCCACACGTTACATATAGATATTTATTCGACTGACAAGAAATTAGTCTTGACTAGCCTAGACAAATTCACAAAATACGCACAGACCAAAATCATCCCTGGAAAGTCAATAGAAGAAATAAGACGGCCCCTAAGAGACTTGTTATTTTTTTACGGCATTCCAAAAGCAGTCGTAATAGATAATGAAAAAGCTCTAAATTCCGCGTCCATAATGTTAATGATGAAAGACGATTTAGGGATTAACGTCTTCACAACACCCCCATACAGAAGCGAAGTCAATGGGCAAGTAGAGCGATTCCATTCGACTTTATCAGAAAATGAGATGTCTCAAAGCGGACGGAACTGATAGAAACTTCGAGGAACTCCTCGAAAGGTCGACAGACGAATACAACCACAGTATTCACTCTACTACTGGAAAGAAACCAGTAGATATTTTTTTCGGGAGAACCGTTGATTTTAGTCCAGAAGACTACGAGAAAACACGACAGGACAATATACAGAAATTGACTCAAAAAACAGCAAACTGACCTAAGACAACACAACAAAAAAAGAAAGGCAATCAAGGATTATGTGCCAGGCCAAATTATTTACGTAAAACAAAACAAAAGATTAGGAACCAAACTTTCAGGAAAATTTAAAGAAGAAATAGAAAAGGAAAATAGAAATAGTACAGTAGTAACTGAATCACAAAAAGTAGTTCATAAAAGCAACATACGCAATTAAGACCGCTAATAAAAATTACCATATTTTCAGACTCATATTCCCCTTATGCCACGCAGAAATACAAATACTGGATTTTACTAACGCTCAACTAATTTAGTTTCAAATTGGAAAAGCAAAAATACAAAATGGCAATTTCAAAATTATACACGTAATCGACTTAGGCCCCTACCAAAAGTTTATGGACGAAACGGAACTAACAGTAAAACAAAACATTAGCAGCCAGAATGCAATATATCCATTCATATCACACCAGCCTTCTCAAATACGCGCTCTTCTTAATAGACTACAGCCCAAAGAAAGACCAAAACGAGCCCTTAATTTCATAGGAAGCGCATGGAAATGGATTGCGGGTAATCCAGACCATGAAGATTTTCAAATAGTCCAAAATAAAATGAATAATCTATTCAAAAACAATAACCAACAAATGGTAATCAATAAAGTTTCAATTGCTAGAATTAATGAAATTACTAATGTAACGAACGAAATACTTAAAATTGTCAAATCAAATGAAGTCATAAAAAACGAATTTGTAACCAACATTAAATATAAAATTGATATTATTAAAGAAGAACTTCTTAATATTGATTACGCAATACAATGGGCTAAGGGAGGAATAATTAATACCTATATTTTGTCAAACGTAGAAATAAATACAGCAAAATCCATTTTTGATACAGAAGAAATGCCCCATATTAATATTATCGCTTTAGAATTTAGTGAAGTAAAAATAGCATCCAATTATACAACTTTGGTCTACATAATTAGTTTACCTATTACTAAAAAAGAGTCATGCGAAAAAATATTACTTAAGCCTATCAAAAAAGGCAGAATAACAAACGAATTATCATTTGATAAAATTTTAAAATGCAAAAACGAAATTTTCGGCATTAGAACAAATTGTAAAACTTTTAGCGAACTGTCTCTTTGTAATAACAAGAACATTATAGAAATAAGTAATACAAAATGTATACCTAATTTATTTATTAATTTATATTAAAAGCTTACCATCTAACTGCACTGTAACAAATAACCAGCACCTACCAACTATCGATGAGATATCCGACGGCACCATACTACTTAATCAATACAATGGATCAGTGACAATAGACAACAATCTACAGAACCTTACCGGAACCTTTATCCTGCAATACCACAATGCTACTATACAAATAAATAACACAATTTACACTTCCAACGAGATGATCCAGATTAAACCACTTCCTGCAATAGTACAACCATTTTCAAAATATTCAGAACTTACAGAAATCTTATCACTACAAATGCTTCAAATCAATCGAAACAACAAACGATATCCAATTATGGACCAGCGAAAGCTTCGCGATCATAACAATCGCACTTATCATAACCATAATACTTAGAATATCCCTTGTAAAGAAACCACAAGCAATAGAAGTCATAACAAAAATCGAAAACGAAACGACCAACATTAAAACACCACAAGCAATAGAAGTCATAACACAAATAGAAAACGAAACGGCCAACATTAGAAAAGGAATTTCACAAGGATCAATGAACATGGCAGGAAAAACAAATTCACCTAAACTGTCCAGGATCAGCCAGATACCATTCTTTCAATATTCAAGCGAGGACGCTCGAATCTAAGGGTGGAGGAGTTAACACATATTTTATTGAAAATACTTATCACAAAATTCTACATGCTCTCTACACGCGCCTGCAACCAACCAGACGAAATTTGATGCCTGGAATCCGCTGAATCGCGTTCCCACCAAAAAGTGCAACAGTCGCAGGTAAGCGACATCAACAGGAAAATTCAGCAGCGCGTGCTCCAACACATTTGCAGATATAGGTTTAATGTTAAGTCATTTTAAGTTTGTGAGTTAGTTGATAAGCGGTAGTAAAACAATAAAGAAGGCTTAGGCTGAAAAATATATAGTTTTTAAACTTTTTAATTAAAAAAGACTTAACTTATATATACGAGGTGTGATCAAAAGATAACCGTTATTTTCATCTTTTCGTGAGTTACGTATGTTCGATGTTCGCATTTTTTTTTTTTATGTTGGTACACATGTCTGTTATATACGAGTATGTTGGCAATACCAACCATTTTGGATTGTCAGTTTGTTTTTGACAGATAAAAAGGTTAGTCGTGTTTTGGTGTGCTCTTCGATTTTGTACTATTCGAAAAAATGGATCAATGAAACTGTATTCAGTTTTGTGTAAAAAATGAAATTAAATGCGCAAGGAAATTTGAAATGTGACTGTGGCCTTTGGCGAGTCTACTATGAGCAGAACACAAGTTCAATTGTCTTATAACCGGTTTAAGGAAGGCCGAGAAGATGTCAATGACGATGCTAGTCCTGGTCGCCCGAGCACGTCAACAACCGATGAAAACATTGACGCAGTGAAGAAAATGATTTTGGATAATCGTCGAATCACTATCAGAGAGGTTGCTGATGATGTTGGCATATCGTTCGGCTCATGCCAAGCAATTTTTACGGATGTTTTAGGCATGAAACGTGCGCCAGCGAAGATTGTTCCAAAATTGCTCAATTTTGAGCAAAAACAACGTCGCATGGACATCGCTCAGGAGCTGTTTTTGGCCAAAAACAAAACCGTTATCATGCCTCAACCACCGTATTCACGCTGACTTTTTCCTCTTTCCAAAACTGAAAACACCGATGAAAGGAAAGCGTTTTGCTACGATTGAGGAGATAAAAGAAAAATCGAAACAGGAGCTGTAGGCGAAACTAAAAAAAGCGTTTCAGAAGTGTTTCGAGGATTGAAAAAATGCTGGCATAAGTGTATTATATCTGAGGGGAATTACTTTAAAGGGGACAAGTTGTTGATGAATAAATAAATACTTTATTTTTTGATCACACAATAACGGTTCTTTTTTGATCACACCTTGTATATATATACGAGTATATATATATATATATATATATATATATATATATATATATATATATATATATATATATATATATATATATATATATATATATATATATATATATATATATATATATATATATATATATATATATATATATATATATATATATATATATATATATATATATATATATATATATATATATATATATATATATATATATATATATATATATATATATATATATATATATATATATATATATATTATATATATATATATATATATATATATATATATATATATATATATATATATATACTCGTATATATATACGAGGTGTGATCAAAAAAGAACCGTTATTGTGTGATCAAAAAATAAAGTATTTATTTATTCATCAACAACTATCTTGTCCCCTTTAAAGTAATTCCCCTCAGATATAATACACTTATGCCAGCATTTTTTCAATCCTCGAAACACTTCTGAAACGCTTTTTTTAGTTTCGCCTACAGCTCCTGTTTCGATTTTTCTTTTATCTCCTCAATCGTAGCAAAACGCTTTCCTTTCATCGGTGTTTTCAGTTTTGGAAAGAGGAAAAAGTCAGCGTGAATACGGTGGTTGAGGCATGATAACGGTTTTGTTTTTGGCCAAAAACAGCTCCTGAGCGATGTCCATGCGACGTTGTTTTTGCTCAAAATTTAGCAATTTTGGAACAATCTTCGCTGGCGCACGTTTCATGCCTAAAACATCCGTAAAAATTGCTTGGCATGAGCCGAACGATATGCCAACATCATCAGCAACCTCTCTGATAGTGATTCGACGATTATCCAAAATCATTTTCTTCACTGCGTCAATGTTTTCATCGGTTGTTGACGTGCTCGGGCGACCAGGACGAGCATCGTCATTGACATCTTCTCGGCCTTCCTTAAACCGGTTATAAGACAATTGAACTTGTGTTCTGCTCATAGTAGACTCGCCAAAGGCCACAGTCACATTTCAAATTTCCTTGCGCATTTAATTTCATTTTTTACACAAAACTGAATACAGTTTCATTGATCCATTTTTTCGAATAGTACAAAATCGAAGAGCACACCAAAACACGACTAACCTTTTTATCTGTCAAAAACAAACTGACAATCCAAAATGGTTGGTATTGCCAACATACTCGTATATAACAGACATGTGTACCAACATAAAAAAAAAAAATGCGAACATCGAACATACGTAACTCACGAAAAGATGAAAATAACGGTTATCTTTTGATCACACCTCGTATATATAAGTTAAGTCTTTTTTAATTAAAAAGTTTAAAAACTATATATTTTTCAGCCTAAGCCTTCTTTATTGTTTTACTACCGCTTATCAACTAACTCACAAACTTAAAATGACTTAACATTAAACCTATATCTGCAAATGTGTTGGAGCACGCGCTGCTGAATTTTCCTGTTGATGTCGCTTACCTGCGACTGTTGCACTTTTTGGTGGGAACGCGATTCAGCGGATTCCAGGCATCAAATTTCGTCTGGTTGGTTGCAGGCGCGTGTAGAGAGCATGTAGAATTTTGTGATAAGTATTTTCAATAAAATATGTGTTAACTCCTCCACCCTTAGATTCGAGCGTCCTCGCTTGAATATTGAAAGAATGGTATCTGGCTGATCCTGGACTGTTTAGGTGAATTTGTTTTTCCTGCCATGTTCATTGATCCTTGTGAAATTCCTTTTCTAATGTTGGCCGTTTCGTTTTCTATTTGTGTTATGACTTCTATTGCTTGTGGTGTTTTAATGTTGGTCGTTTCGTTTTCGATTTTTGTTATGACTTCTATTGCTTGTGGTTTCTTTACAAGGGATATTCTAAGTATTATGGTTATGATAAGTGCGATTGTTATGATCGCGAAGCTTTCGCTGGTCCATAATTGGATATCGTTTGTTGTTTCGATTGATTTGAAGCATTTGTAGTGATAAGATTTCTGTAAGTTCTGAATATTTTGAAAATGGTTGTACTATTCCAGGAAGTGGTTTAATCTGGATCATCTCGTTGGAAGTGTAAATTGTGTTATTTATTTGTATAGTAGCATTGTGGTATTGCAGGATAAAGGTTCCGGTAAGGTTCTGTAGATTGTTGTCTATTGTCACTGATCCATTGTATTGATTAAGTAGTATGGTGCCGTCGGATATCTCATCGATAGTTGTTGGTGCTGGTTATTTGTTACAGTGCAGTTAGATGGTAAGCTTTTAATATAAATTAATAAATAAATTAGGTATACATTTTGTATTACTTATTTCTATAATGTTCTTGTTATTACAAATAGACAGTTCGCTAAAAGTTTTACAATTTGTTCTAATGCCGAAAATTTCGTTTTTGCATTTTAAAATTTTATCAAATGATAATTCGTTTGTTATTCTGCCTTTTTTGATAGGCTTAAGTAATATTTTTTCGCATGACTCTTTTTTAGTAATAGGTAAACTAATTATGTAGACCAAAGTTGTATAATTGGATGCTATTTTTACTTCACTAAATTCTAAAGCGATAATATTAATATAGGGCATTTCTTCTGTATCAAAAATGGATTTTGCTGTATTTATTTCTACGTTTGACAAAATATAGGTATTAATTATTCCTCCCTTAGCCCATTGTATTGCGTAATCAATATTAAGAAGTTCTTCTTTAATAATATCAATTTTATATTTAATGTTGGTTACAAATTCGTTTTTTATGACTTCATTTGATTTGACAATTTTAAGTATTTCGTTCGTTACATTAGTAATTTCATTAATTCTAGCAATTGAAACTTTATTGATTACCATTTGTTGGTTTTGTTTTTGAATAGATTATTCATTTTATTTTGGACTATTTGAAAATCTTCATGGTCTGGATTACCCGCAATCCATTTTTTGTATTTTTGCTTTTCCAATTTGAAACTAAATTAGTTGAGCGTTAGTAAAATCCAGTATTTGTATTTCTGCGTGGCATAAGGGGAATATGAGTCTGAAAATATGGTAATTTTTATTAGCGGTCTTAATTGCGTATGTTGCTTTTATGAACTACTTTTTGTGATTCAGTTACTACTGTACTATTTCTATTTTCCTTTTCTATTTCTTCTTTAAATTTTCCTGAAAGTTTGGTTCTCCTAGATAGAAATGTAATGGGTTTGGAGTCTTGTGAAAGTACGGCTCCTAACGCTTGGTTTGAGGCATCCGTTGTTAATTCGAAACGTTTTTGAAAGTCGGGGTATGAGAGCATTACTTCGTCTGAAATAAGACAACTTTTGGCTTTGTTCCATGCTTCTTTTGCTTGACTATTCATATCGATTGGTTTGGTTTTTGAAAGATTTTTTGACAAACGTCCGTTCTCTCATCTTAAGAGAGACGTTAGTGGTTTAACCAAGTTCGCAATAACCCTGTATAAATCTTCGGTAATAGCCTACCATTCCTAAGAAAGATCTTAAATCTTTGAAAGTTTTTGGTTCGGGGATTTCTATGATGGCTTGCACTTTTTTGGGATTGGTCTTAAGGCCGTTTTGGGAGAGGATGAAACCTAAGAACTCGACTTCCGTTTTTAGGAATTCGCATTTGTCGAGTTGGTCTTTAAAATTGGCATTCTCTAGTGTTTTGAAGACAGCTTGAAGATTTTTGAAGTGTTCGTCTTCAGTTTTGCCAAATATTACGACGTCGTCTATGTAGACGTAGCATCTAACGCCGATATGTTCTCGTAGAACATCGTCAAGGGCGCGTTGGAAGATGGAGGGGGCATTTTTCAGCCCAAATGGGAGTCTTGTAAACTCAAACTTTCCATTATTAATGGAGAAAGCAGTTTTTTCCCTGTAAGATTCTTAAGATCTGGTGAAATCCGCTTTTAAGGTCGATAATTGTAAAATACGTATTTTTCCCAAGGTTGTACAGCACTTCGTTAATTTCTGGGATTGGGTACCTGTCTGCTATGGTCACTGAATTGAGTTTCCTGTAATCAATGACCATTCTGTTTTTTTTTTCGCCTGAGGCATCTTCTTTCTTTGTTACAATCCATACTGGAGAGTTATAGGGGGACTTTGAGGGTTTTATGATATTTTGTTCTAGCAACTCTTGGATTTGTCTTTCGACTTCGTTTTTTGGTGCCATAGGATAAGGATAGGATTTGGAGTAAACCGGAGTTTCTGTTATGGTGCGTATTTCACCCTTAACAGTTGTTGTGTAAGTAAGCCTTTTGTCAGGATCGGAAAATAAATGTGGACAATTTTTTATAATGCTGTCAAGTTTATTTTTTTGTTCAATAGAAAGATGTGAAATGCGTAGGTTTATGTTATTAACATCCTGCGTAGAATGTTGCTTGAGTGGAATTTTAACATTTGGGAAAATAGTCATGAAGCTTTTTTCCGTGTTAATGACTGCTTTAAGCTGTCTTAATGTGTCGTTTCCTATTATCCCATGGAATGTTTGTAAATTAGGTAAAAGAAAGAATTGTAACTTCTCAGTTTGTGGACCAAAAATTTTTACAAAAGTATGATGGTTGATTTGAATGCTACCAGCAATTGAATTAACGGAAAATAGTTTTGTGTTTGGAATTGGATTTCGTATACGCGTTGATTGAATATAATTTTTATTCGAACCTGTGTCGATTAGAAAGTTGAGTACGTCTCAACCCCTAGTTTTAAATTCAAAATATATATATATATATATATATATATATATATATATATATATATATATATATATATATACTCGTATATATATACGAGGTGTGATCAAAAAAGAACCCTTATTGTGTGATCAAAAAATAAAGTATTTATTTATTCATCAACAACTATCTTGTCCCCTTTAAAGTAATTCCCCTCAGATATAATACGCTTATGCCAGCATTTTTTCAATATATATATATATATATATATATATATATATATATATATATATATATATATATATATATATATATATATATATATATATATATATATATATATATATATATATATATATATATATATATATATATATATATATATATGTGGGATTTGATATCACGAAATAAAACACAGCAAGTAAGAAGATTAAGATAAATATTTAATAATGCGTTAATTTAATACGTTAATGCGCACACCAATAACACACGTCTGACCGCTTGGACATCAACTAAACGACTGCGCATGCTTATTGATTGTAGTGTGTTTGGTGCGGTTGTATCGCCGAATGGTGATGCCAGTCGCTTTCACTCGCATTACTACACTCGGCCATCCTTCATAACATCCGACCCGGATGTGTCTATCATCTGGAGTACGGCTTATATAATCCATGGCTTCATGTAATCTGCACTCGTTGATGTTTTTTCTGGTCCGTCGTGTTCGCCAACCTTCTTCACCTCATATCTATCATTGCCCTAGTATGCAATAATTTCATAAGATCCATGGTACTTTGGTCGCAATTTCATTCCAACGCCAAGTTGCGTATAAGCGATGCACACAAGATCGCCTACTTTATATTGCTTTGGCGCTTTCCGCTTCGCATCGAATGTTCTTTTGTTCTCATTTTGGACGGATGTGATTTGGTGTTTTGCTTTGCTTCCTAATTCTTCTCGGTCGCGTTTGAATTCAGCTGCTACCTCAGCGTCAATAATTTCGGCAATGAGCATGTCATCTTTCGTCTTCATCGGTACACCAACCATCAATTCAAACGGTGAAGTATATATTGATCGCTGAGTTGTTTTATTTAAGTACTGTTGAACTGCGCTGATATACTGATACCAGCTCTCCGGATCGTCTATGGACAATTTTGAAAGAACCGAAATTATGGTTCTGTGGACACGTTCGACTTGCCCATTTCCTCTCGGAACCCCTTTTGTCGTTAAAACTGAATCGATGTTTTCGGATCTGCAATGTTCTTGAAATGCGTCAGCCGTGAATGCCGTTCCTTTATCTGAAATGATACGCCTCGGATTTCCGAAAATATTTGTTACTATTTTCAATTTACCAACTGTTTCCAATGCAGCAGTAGATTTAGTAGGAAAAATCCAAACAAACTTAGTGAACGAATCCACTATTGTCAACAGATATTTGTAATATTTATTTGTTGATGGCATTGGTCCTACATGATCTATATGCCATGTGTCCAACGGCGCGTCTCCTTTTGGTATCGGATGAAGAAATCCCTCTTTTTACCAGCTTTTCTCTCGGTTAGTATGCATGGTACACAATTCTGTACAACACTGTTTATCATCGTTTTCAGATTTGTGACGTAAAACTCCTTTTTGATCAACTCTTCCATCTTTTTATGCTTGAAATGTCCCTGCTCATGCGCTTTACTGACAATTCCGTGCTGCATTGCTGCGGGTATCACGATGATGACATTAGCATTAAACTCCTTACAAAGCAACCCGTTTTGCATAACATAATTGTCATAACTTCGTTCACGCAGAACATCGATAATGACCCGTAAGTATTCGTCGTTTGCTTGAGCGGTTTTGATTCTGCTAAGCATGCTCGCTTCTTGTATTAAATGCATTCGACTCAATGCATCTACATGTTTCATCCTGTCGCCTGCACGATGTACCACCTCACAATCATATTCCTGCAGTGCTAGTGCTCAACGGGAAATTTCCGGCACATCTTTCTTTTTCATCGTCGCTTCAAAGGCCTTGCAGTCAGTCACAATTTTGTATCGATGCCCGAGCAGATACACGCGCAATTTTTGTACTGCCCTGATTACCGCGAGCACTTCCAATTCATAGCTGTGATAAATTCGTTCGGCTTCTGTTGTTTTAATGCTGATATATCGAACTGGATGCAATTTACCATCATCATAATCACGCTGCAGCAGTATTGCTCCGAACACAATGGACAATTGTCTGAAAAATGTGATTTGTCGCCACAGTTGTAGCAACCTCGTTGCTTGCCGAAATTTTGTCTATCTCTTTCACCTCTTTCGATTCTACTTACTGCGTTATTAAATTCGCTCCTTTCGCTCTTCTTGGTTCGGTTTTGGACTGTATCTGCTCAAACGTTTTCAGTTTCTCTCTTAGTTCTGCGATAGACTTTGCTTCATAAAGGAACATCTTGCTGTGTGGAGATCCCGCTATGCCATCAATGATATAAATGATAATTGCACACACCTCAAGATTTGCCTGTGCTGCTATATCCAGCATCGTATAGACATATTGTCTGCATGTCTCATTCGGCTTCTTTTTCCGCTCGCACGGCATTCGATGTACAGTGGCTATTTACCGCTGATTTGAACTCTCGTTTGAGGTCTGCTGCGAGCGCCGTATACGATTTTGCTTTGGATTCGTGTTCCATATACGGCTTTGCTGTACCTTTAAGTAATCGTTTCGTATACATCAGCTTTTGTAGCTCCGACCATTGTAGCAAATCGGCTCTTTATTGAAATTCATCTATCCATTCGTTTATGCTGCGTCCATCGTCGCCAGAAAATTTTTGTAGCGATTCATCAATATCGCGAAACGTAAACTCTGGCCGATTTCGTTGCATCGTTTGCTCCAACATTTGATTGTCCAATTCGTTCGAGGGCGCCATTTGGGGTGCAGTAGTACTCGGTGTTATTTGCGTTGGACGCAGACGCTCTAATTCTTCGTTCACTCCCTGTTCAATTATTCTATCAGTTTCCTCTTTCATTCACCTCTACGCTTCTCTCATCACTTCTTCTCGCATCATTCTTTGTTCTGCTTTTTTTAATTTCCTCGTCTTCTTCTCTCTTTCGTCGTTCTGATTCTTGTTTGATTTTCTCGTCTTCTTCTCTTTTTCGTCGTCCTGCTTCTTGTTTAAATTCCTTGTCTTCTTCTTTACGCCTTTCTGTTTCTTCCCCCTGCATCCTTTCCTTTCTTTCTTTCTCATACATTTTGACTCGCCTGGCCAATGTAGTTTTATCGCCCTTCACTAACAGACAGTATTGGTGGCATACTTCCTGCAAATTTTCCAACGATGCTGTGTTCCAATCCATATTTAATTACTTTATTGTTTATTCTTATGCACAAATCACTTTATTAATAGTTTAGACTTTTTAAATTAGGTTGAGCCCCCAAATGTGGGATTCGATACCACGAAATAAAACACAGCAAGTCAGAAGATTAAGATAAATATCTAATAATTTGTTAATTTAATACGTTAATGCGCACACCAATAACACACGTCTGGCCGCTTCATCAACTACACGTCTGGCCGCGATCAACTAAACGACTGCGCATGCTTCTTGATTGTAGTGTGTTTGGTGCGGATGTATCGCCGAATGGTGATGCCAGTCGCTGTCACTCGCATATATATATATATATATATATATATATATATATATATATATATATATATATATATATATATATATATATATATATACATATATATATATATATATATATATATATATATATATATATATATATACATATATATATATATATATATATATATATATATATATATATATATATATATATATATATATATATATATAAGTTAAATTAACTTCCGTTAATTTTATTAAAAAAAATTATTTTTTAGGTAGCTGACTCCTTTATTTCTCTGAATCCAACTTAGAACTAACTTAACAGAATTTTAAATACTTAAACCTAAGCTTATCGTCGCTGCTGTTGTACCTGCATGCAAAGTTGAAGCGGTGCGTGTGCCATGTCAGCACAAAAGAATGGGAACACAATTTTGTGGAGTTTCGCAAGATGACGCGAACGCGATTCGACGAAACTTTTGTTTTTCGGTTTATCATCAAAGTTTAAATGTGAGGGGTGTTAACTACTCCCTCCCTAAATTTCAGACGTCCTTGTTTGAATCAGACTGTTTGTTAAATATTTTGTTTAATCCTTCTATTGCTGTGTTGGATAAGTGTAGATTTGATTTATTAATTTTATTTTATTTTTTTTTTAAACTCCAGTTTTATTTGCATTCTGCCCCTTGGGGCAATAATCAAATTAAATAACAATATTAAACAAATACATAAATCAATACACATAGTAATTTTTTAAAATAGTTATTTATATCAACATGAGGAAGAGGAAGGAGCCAGTGGTAATCTCCCATAAGGTTAGTTCAGAACTATTGCGTTAGAAAAAATTATTTTTATAAATTTAGTGGTGTGGCTCGCTTCAGTCGCCGTGTTGTGCCTGTCCTCTCCAGAAGATTTGAAGCTAGTATGTTAGGATGCTTAGTTAGTCGTTCCAGGTATTTATTGCTGTACATTGCTATTTCCTCATCGACAGTAGGGATGTTTAGGTCGTGACGTATTATATCATTCCTGACGCACCATGGAGCCTTTACTATCAAGCATAATACTTTTGATTGGAATCTCGCATTGATTTGTATATTATTTTTTGCCGCTGAACCCCATAGCTGTATACCATATGTCCATATGGGTTTTAGAATTGTGTTATAAACGAGGTTTATACCCCAAGAGTCAATATAAAGAAGTAAGCTTGATTTTAAGTTGTTTTCTCTCGGCAAAAATATGCTCTGCCATGTCGGACGTCGATCAAGATGAAGCCCTAAATATTTGACGTCTTCGGATTGGGGCAGCTGACAATCATTTAATATTACTGAAGGACAAGTCTTCTGGTTTAAGTTGAAGGTTACTTGCACATACTTAGTTGCATTCACCTTAATCCTCCATTTATTTAGCCAGATTTGGAGCTTATCCAAGCTTTCTTGGAGATAATTTGCAGCGATTATGTTGTTGCTGCTTGTAGCCCTTATGACTGTATCATCCGCGTAGGTTGCGATTTTTGTGTTCTCCGTCAGTGGAAGGTCAGCCGTGTAGATAGTGTAGAGCACAGGACCTAGAACACTGCCTTGTGGTACACCCGCCTTGATAGAGAACAGTTCAGTGAGTTCTTCTTTGGTCTTTACTCTGAAATGCCGCTCTTCCAGATATGATCTTAAGATATCATAAAATGTCTGAGGTAGTAACTTTTTTAGTTTAAATAGTAAGCCAGTTAGTAAGTATTGGTACAAGCAGGAAAATGTGAGAAGGATAAGTATTATGGATGCTAATCCGAAATTCAGGCTCTCTTGGAGTAGATTTATGAAGTTAGAGTTGTTGATTTGTAACTCCTTCATCATTTGTAATGAGAGTATTTCTTCAATGTTGTTTGGATCAGATGATGGTTATAACACTGCCGGTAGTGATTTACTTGCTGATATTTCCGCATTAAAGAATGTATCTTGATCAATTTTGATGCAGGCATTGTGGTAGTGTATGACGAATGTACCATTTAGAGTTAGGGATTCTTCATTGATTACTGCAATACCATTGAATCTGTTCAAAAGTAGTATTCCCGGTGATATATCCTCGATTGTAGGTATATGTTGATTGTTGACTTCAGTGCAATTAGGTGGGCGACTTTGTAGCAAATTTGCTATACAAGTATCTTTATTTAAATTAACTAGGCTACTAATTGGACATACTTTTAAATTATTATAAGTTTTACAATTTTCTCTAATACCAAATATATCTTTTCGACATGAGAGCGTTGAATCGAAATTTACTTTATTCTTGAAAATTTTTTTACACTTCTAATTTTTATTGTTTTACAAATGCGATTTTCAACTGTTGGTAAGCTTATTATGTAAATTATAAAACTATTATTTGAAGCAATTTTAGGTTCCGAAAATTAAAACGCTTCATCTATATTTATAAATGGTATATTTTCTTCGCTTATTATTTTTTTTGCTAGGTCAATTTCATTATTTGACAATATAAAAGAATTTATTATATTGGCTTTTACCCAGTGAATAGCATATGCAACATTTACGATCTCTTCTTTAATTATTTCTAATTTATATCTTAATTCTAAAAATAATTCATTTTCAATTTCTTTATAATTTTTCAACATTTTTGTTACGCTATGTGTAATATTTGAAATTTCATTATTTCTTTTTAAGGTTAGCCTATTTATTATCAACTGATTATGTTATTTTCTAAAACATCATTCAGCTTCTTTACTACAATGCTATGATCGTGGTGGTCAGGACTTCCTGCTATCCATTTCCACGCACTACGTAAAAAATCGAGTGATCTCTTATTTTTTTTATTGATTCTTAAATTATTGATGTGGGATTTTATTAGGGATATCAGAAGGATTATGAAAGGATAATGTGGGTTTTTATCGCGTTTGTAACTGTTCGCTGTCGCTTCGATATTATTAGTTATTTCGCTATATTTATCAATGTCAATTTCATGTATTATTTTAAGAGTTCCTGTTTGTATTTTCGCAGTTCCTTCTTCTATTGTAACTAACTGTGAATTACTGTAGTCCAGTATCTGTACCTCTGCAATGCATTTCGGAATAATTAGGCTGAAAAAGGGAAATTGTATGTTTAATATATAAGGAATGATATGGATTGGATCTTAATTTCGTATTCGGCTTTTGTGTATTAGTTGATTCTTCTCTGTTAACACAGTACTGTTTCTATTTTCTTTTACTATTTCCTTAGTGTATGGTTTGGATAGTTTAGTTCCTGCTATTGCTCTGCTAGCTAATATTTTAGTTTGCGCATATTTAGTAAATTTATCTAAGTCATAACTATTTTTCCCTCGGTTAAAAATATATCAATATGGACTGTGTGACCGGGAATGGTGGGTAGTGGCGTTTCATTTAGTTTTGGTTGATTTGGATGCCTTTCATATTTGTTTTCCCTACAAGTGTTGCAATTTGTTATTATTCGTTTGAATTTACTAAGCATCCCTGGAAAATAATGCTTATCTAGTATTTGAATTTTGTATTCTGTAGCGTTCCTGTGTGCTCGTTTATGAAATTCTAATATACTATTTTCTTGGTCTTCTTCATTTGTAACATCTTCAACTAATATTTGCGTATATCGAGCTTTATAACTACTAAAGTGCTGCGGATAAAAGTTTTGAATTACACCCATAATTCTCTCTTCTGTGTGAATTCCATTTATGACAGATGGATATATATATATATATATATATATATATATATATATATATATATATATATATATATATATATATATATATATATATATATATATATATATATATATATATATATATATATATATATATATATATATATATATATATATATATATATATATATTTAGTTTTGCACTCGATACCACAACTGTAAACTGCAGTTATTAATTACAAAAAAATTGTATGTACCAAAATACATTGAAGCAGTTGGATTAACCCAGCTTTAGATTTCCAGGAAATCGACAATTCACGCAAGATATCTCACCACATTTAATGCTTGAAACTTACTGCAATGAAGTCGCGTAGGTGTTGGTACTGAACTGGCTTATTTAATCTCTTTACTTAATACAACACTTTATCCCGTTCTTTTACAGTAAAGAGTACGTAACATGTCTGCAAATAACTTAATACTTCACTTACTTACTCTCTCTAAGCTGTATACAATTTTAAGAAATATCTACGAACTTATCTCTATATCAAATACCAATGTTTCCGTTTTCAAATACTTATCTATATAAAGAAAATACAATTAGTATTACAAGGTTATATATAAATAAATCCATATAAATAAAATACTAAAGGTATTTCAAAGATTATATATAAAAAATCCATATAAATAAAATTCAATAAGTATTTCCAAGGTTATTGTTTGTAATTAATTTTTACTCGATGTTCTCGCAAAATTCTTGGCGTTTTCGGCGAGGTCTCTGGCACATCTGAGCACCCATCATTCTCCACAGCTGACGTGTCATGATTTGGACCAATGCTGGCTTCAGTTACCTATCCAGGAAAGGACTTTTATATGGAAAAAGTTAGAAAGTGATTAAAAATTACCCAAAAAATTACCGTGGAATTTTTTATTTTTCAGTGCTTTTTTTTAAACAGTACTGCCAAGTATATCACTTACTCGTTTGCTATTATATTCGCACATTTCGATACGAGCTGGATACAAGATACGAACCGAATACTCCTATTATTTCGTTGTCATATTACGCAAATACTGGACAGTATATTTAAGCTTTATCAACACGAAGGATTGAGGTCCACTATTCTCGATGTGATCTATTTCAAATAATAGTTTTCCTAAGGGATCATTATACGGAATTAACTTTTGATGTATTGCGTCATTAGGTACTAGTGATGTATTTAGTCTGCCTTTGACAACTCGTAGAATGTCTTCAGCGTCCAAATAGGCTCCGTAGTGTATTCGTTCCCATGAGTTTTTTTTTAAGGTATTGAAACATAAATGATTGCATACTTTTAGGATACGTCTATTAATTTCATTTACTAAGAGGTGTATATAAGTCAAGATACAATATATTTGAAAAAAATCTTACTCAAGAACCCTCTTTCGAAGTTTAGATAAAATTCTAGAATGTTCTCGAACTTCTACCAAAGTGTTCTAGAATGTTCTATTTCAACCATAAGAAAGGTATATAAGCCAACACACAAGAGACACATTTGAATAACCATCGTAACAGTGGGTACATCGTACATTTCACTTGTATCAGTTACACTATTAAACAGTAATAAAGTGATTAAATGAATTATTAAATAAAGTGCAAATTGTAATAAAGTAAACTTTAATTCTAATATTAAGTGGGTAAATTGCAATAATTAAATAAGGGTGATGATTTTAATTTAACCAGCGATTGTTTGATTACTGCACAATCCAGTGGTACGAATCCGAGTATTGAGAGTTCAAATAAATTGTCAGAAGGGCAATTTCGTAACAGTATAAATTTTCAAGAGGGCAAAATTGCCCTCTTATAACAGTATGTTATTATTTAGTAACAGTATGTAATCGGACCTTTGCATAGCTTGATGATTATTATTGCTAGATCTAATTCGATGGTGGTTTGCGCTATATAAGTTTTCCGTTCATCTTTACTGCATCTGGTGTTGCGCATTAACCGATACACTATGATTCATTGAAAAGGCGTGAAGGAGATTCAGTATATGGTGTCAGTTGCTACCAAAGATGTTGGATCCGTTCGATTTTTTTTTTTTGGTTATAGTCAGCCATGAAACAAACTAGGTGGCCCACTCTGATTCTTTTCCATGTGGCCCACTCTGATTCTTTTCAATTTAGTGATAATCCTCATGATGTAGCGTTAGCTGGGTTATACTTTGCCTTAGCCATGGTATTACGCCTCTATCAAACCTTGATTCTTCAAGAATAGCTAATCTATTGGCAATAAATATTGGAAATCATTAGGAGGCTGCACTGATCCAAGAAAAACTATTTTTGAACAAGAAGCTTTCGTCAAATAAGTAATATATGATTTACCCTAGTTACGAACTGAGCGTCTAGGACTGCTGCGCATCGTTTCAAGCGAGACACTTTGCGAGACTCTAAGTGGAGGAACGCGTGATTTGGTCCATAATAGCCTCACTATTACTCCATTCTTGAAGATAGATCTGATATAAACTCCTGCTCTGAAAACTTTTTCTGAGAATGCGTGAAGTTGAATTTATGTTGGAATCCCATTTCTGTGAATGTGTCGTGAAAATTTAAAGATGTCCAATTCACGTATTGTACTGCAAAAACGCGCCCATCTTGGTAGTACTTCTAACTGATTCTTAGTTCCCAAAGTGATTCGATGAAGATTTTGTTATAATAACCCCTGGAACAAGAATACTGAAGGATAAAATAATCTGTGTACGGATTAGGTGATTGACCTATTGAGAACTCTCTTAATGCGCTGCTATCCTTCCAAATAGGATCCAGCCAAACACTGTGTTCTAGTGCTGGAAGATCCACTGCTAATCGTATCTTTCCGATTGATAATTATTGATGATGGAGTTTACGACTAGTTCGTTGCGATATCCTTCAGAATGCCCTAACGTATTATGACTGAGACTCCACTTGTACATTTCCGTGACTCGCAATTATTTTCAATGTAATTTGTGTGTTGTTAGAAATTGTTATCGCTTCTGAACAGAAAGCCTCAGAAAGGTTTTGCATGCAAGTAAGACAGACATTTGAGTTGTGGCTACTACCGTTGTCAATGTCTTTATCGTAAGCTCTTTTTGACCGACTGCTTCGAGAGACTGGAATCTCGTTTCAACAAACTTTGAGAATTGCCTTAGATGCTCATATCTAATTCGCGTATTTTTGTCTAAACTCTTTACGAGGAGGTGCAGAACAATATGGCCCAAGAATTCGTGTATAAATCGAGATTTCCCAATGTCAAAAAGGTCTCCGAAGTTGTATCATGAAGTCCCTTTAATGCTATCGCCGAAGAATGGTTTGTCGACTGTTTGGTTTGCCCCAATAGATGAGATGTAATCGATCGCACATTGCCGTATCGGTCCTAGAGTGATTCCCAAGCAGCCTTGTAATTATTCTCAGTTAGCGTGAGGATTGACTTTTATGCTTTTGCGGCGAAATTTGCATTAAGATACCACACTATTTATATTGTTAGAAGTGGCATTTTATGGATCGTCTCATTAAATTTTTGGAACTTTATTTAATCTCCATCGAATTTTGGCAGTATTACCTTTTGCAAATGTTCGGCGGATAACGCTTGATTACCAATTGTTGGACCGGTCACTCCTCTCTCTGTAAAAATTCTGTCACTGATATTCATTTATATAGTCAAGTATTCTTCAAAATCGTAATCGGCTGAAGTCATTTCATCGATGGGCAATGATGTGCTCTTGCTGCTGAAGTATCGTGTTCGGTGGCACCCTGTGTACCCTAATTTCAAGATTGATGACTGCTGATAAAATTTAATGATCACAGTGTTGTGTTCTTTCCGATTAAATTTTACGTTCTGTATACCTGTACGCCCACAATGCATATCCCCTGTTGTTGTTAATACAAACGTACAGCTACATAAAAGGTTTTCCAACAAGAGGTGTTATTTTGAATCACCTGGCATTTCGGTAGCTGTCACTTTTGAAGCTTTTATTCTTTGACATTTGATAAATAGAAACTACGCCATTACTAAAAATGGAACGATACAGGCTTCAAATTATTTAAATTCACTAAAAATTGTGAAAATCTTGCAATCACAGTTCGCAAAACTAAAGCATTTTTGGGTCGTCGTGAAGCAATACAGTCGAACCGCAATACAGAAATTGGTGAAAAAATTCGAGCTGTTGGGGCAAGTTAGTGATGTGAAGAATAAAACCCGTGCACGTCACTCAAGAACAACTGAGAATATTGCTGCTGTAGCCCAAAGTGTTGAAGAAAACCCAGGTTTGTCCATTCCTCGTCGTTCTTTGGAATTTGGCATTCCACAAACGTCATTACATCATATTTTGCATAAAGACTTGGGACTTAAGGCTTATAAAGTTCAGTTAACACAAGAACTCAAGCCGGCCGATCATCAACAGCGTCGTGTCTTTGCTGATTGGTCCTTGAAATGCATGAAAATGATCCGGAATTCCATCGAAAAATCATCTTGACTGATGAGGCCCATTTCCACCTCGGTGGCTACGTCAACAAGCAAAATTGTCGCATCTGGGGCTCGGAAAACCCAAGAGTTATTGTTGAGAAGCCTCTCCATCCTCAACGTGTGACTGTTTGGTGCGGTTTATGGTCCGGCGGGGTCATTGGACCTTACTTTTTCGAAAATGAGGTTGGATCAACAGTTACGGTGAATGGATTGCGCTATCGAGAGATAATTAATGATTTTTTATGTTCGGAGCTGGATGGTATTGATCTGGACAACGTTTACTTTCAACAAGACTGCGCTACGTGTCACACAAGCAACGAAACCATTGTTCTTTTCCGGGAAAAGTTTCCGGACCGTGTTATCTCTCGAATAGGTGATCACAATTGGCCACCGAGATCTTGTGATTTAACACCTTGCGACTTCTTCCTTTGGGGCCACGTGAAAGATAAGGTCTACGCCAACAGCCCAGCGTCGATTCAAAACCTCAAAGATAGAATTCGTGAGGCTATCGAGGACATAGGGCAGCCACTTTGCGATTTGGTTATGTAAAATTTCATGAAAAGGATATGGTCCTGTAAGCGTGGTCGTGGTGGCCATTTGGCTGATGTTGTTTTCATTATTAACGGTATTTTTCTTTGAATATCAAAATAACACCACTTATTGGAAAACCCTTTACAAATATACTTATGCATATAAAATAATGTTACATTTTCGGGTTTTGTGATTCTATATTTATATGTACGAGTATGTATGTATGCGTAAAATGGCCATTCCCTGTCTACATGAGCTCCTCAGATATAGAAAATTTCTCGCAGGAGTGGCATTGTGGACTATTTCACTACCAAATGGGAAACTGTAATTCGGGGTGCTGAAATTACACATTACATATGTAAATACCTAACTGCGTTCGCGTGTGTGAATAAATGTAATTCGAAACCCAAATTCTAGTATTCATATTAAACAGGAATTTTAGAATTCGGTTCAAATATAATATTTAAAATAAAGTAAAAGAGTCGAAGATAGATCCTACTTTAAATAAATTAAGTTAGAAATAACATTTTTACGAGACGATGAAATAATTTAGAATTATATTAAAATCATTTTACTAACAGTTTACTCTTAAAATAATTGTACTCATTATTTAAAATAATATTTAAATTTTGATTCCAGAAGAGCACAGTCTAGAATTGCTGACTATAAGAAAAGGAAACTGATATACTAACTCCCTTAGTTGTTAGTTTTATATTTTCAAGAAAATAACCTCATACAAAGAAGGTTTATCCACACTTTACACAGTTGATATTAGCATTGTTTAGAACACAAATAAAGTCTTATTTATTAATCTTAATAACTTCTAATAATTAAAATCTAATTTGCTGCATTTAATTTGTTTACTTCTACGGTCTTATCATCCAGCCCTTTCATTTAAAAAAATAACGAATTATATACTTTCGATGTGGCGTAATTTCCATAGAATTTTGAAAACTATTTGAAGTGAAATAAAAATATATTTCTAAGCTCGAATACCAGGTATTACTGAAGTAAATTTTTAAAGTTAATACGAGTACTAGGACCTAATGAAAGATTTTTTTTTCGTCCGTTAGTTAACACAAACATTGTTTTCTGGAGCAAGTATCAGGAATTAATGAAGGAATTTCGGGCGTTAGTTATTATGAAAATCTTTAATTTTTGAGTGTTAGATAATAAAAATATATTTGAATTGTCACTATAGTGTCAACAATATTAGCAATAAAATGTTACTCTTTGAAGTAATTTAAGTTTCCTATTTGTAAGCGACTCTGATTTTGATTTTAGGATACCTGCACCTGATTTTGTTATTTGGCAGCTCAATCTTTTATATATTCTTTGCTTCTCAACTCTGTATAATAACTGCATGCGTTCAGGCGTTCGAACGAGATAACTCTTCATTTGCTTCTTAATATTATTTTACATATTTAATCAAATCGTTTAATTGTTGTTGTAAAGGTTATTTTACTGCATGACAATGAACGAATACATTTGAAGAAGTTTTCACTTTGGTTGGAAAGAACACTTTAGTTATATTTACTATATCGTGAAGAACTAAAAGCTTTCATATATCTTACATTGTTTCTAATAATGTAGATCCATTCATTGTCTGTTTACAAAAGGGCTCTTTTTTCAACATACTTTCCTTGATCGCGATTTTATTCTCAGCACCAAATGTTGCTGCTGATGCGTCAATTGTCCTCGAATGTAGTCCCAAAATTCCTAGCACAAGAGTATCCACCCAATTCGAATTACAATGGCATACTTGCCATCATTCGATGTACCTATAGATTGCGAGTGAAAAGTCTTTGTGTGGTTTTCTATGATCCCAAATTTAGCAGGTTCGCCAAACAACCTGGACTTAAATTATAGACCTCGGTCCTTCGTCAACTGAGATGGAACAGCGTAGTGAGAAATCCAATATGAGTTGTGAGTTCTGATATGAGTAGATTTGAATGTTCGTGAAATCTCAATTTGTAAGCCATTGCTTATTTTTTTATTGCTTGCAGAATTGTCGGGACTTTCAGGTCACGATGGAGTTGGTTGTTCGTTAAGTAGTATGCTTTTGCAATCATACGCAGCGTTTTTGATTGGAATCTCTGGAGTATTTCGACATTAGATATTGGCGCAATGACCCACAGTTGTATGCCATATGTCCATATCGGTTTTAAGACGGTTGAGAAAAGTGAGAGTTTACTTTCGAGTGTAACCTGTGAATTTTGATTCAGCAGCCAGTGTAAATTTCTAAGCTTTATTCCCATTGCCTAATGTTTGGTGAATATATATATTTTACATGTTAGCTTGCTTCAGGTATTTAGTCACATTGCACTGCGGAATATTCACGTCGTTGAATTTTACGTGTGGGCAGATGTTGCGTTTAAGAGTGGATGTAACCTGGACAGGCTTAGTTTCATTGAACTTGATTCGCCAATCTTTCAACCATTTAGTCTAAGCCCTTTTGAAGTTTAAGCGACGTCAGTTGTGGAAAAGTATCCAGGTAGCAAGCTGATGGGGCGATACGACTCAACTTTCTTTGGACTTTTTCCTGGCTTAAGGATAATTTTTACTTGAGCCACCTTCCATTGAGGGGGAACAAAACCAGCTAATAAAACTGCGTTGTATATATAAGTTCCGACTACAATTTTTTCCCAAAGTATGGAAAGTTGCTGAAATTATTGCACTACCGAAGCAGGGAAAAGATGCTACAACTGCTTCATCGTATAGATCAATTAGCCTACTTCCCATAATCTCTAAAGTTGCTGAAAAACTATTACATGATAGACTTAGCCAGATCCTTGACAATATAAACATTATACCAAATTATCAATTCGGCTTCAGAAAACGACATTCAACAATTCAACAGATACACCGTATAACAAACAAAATTGAAACAGACATAGAATATAAGCGGTGCTTCGTTGCTGTTTCTTAGACGTTGCAAAATCATTTGACAAAGTATGGCATAAAGGACTGCTGCATAAACTGAAGACCATGCTGCCACTTGACTACTATTTGATTGTTGAAAGTTATCTTAGTGATCTTTACTTTTACGTCAAATATAATGAAGAGTGTTCGTCTATTCATCTTACAACAGCTGGAGTTCCTCAAGGGAGTGTTTTAGGGCCACTGCTATATGTCATATGTACCTCAGATATACCACTTCCAAAAGAACTGAATACCTTTGCTGACGACACAATCCTCTTAGCATCTGACAAAAATCTAAATACTGCGACTGCAAATCCGCAGATATACACAGAGAATGTTAAGGAATGGTTTGATAAATGGTGCTTGAAAATTAATGAAGATAAGACTGTACAAATAATTTTTACAACTAAAACAAAATTTAACCAAATACCTATTAAAATATACAATAAAGATATAAAAATAGGGTCTACAACTAAATACCTTGGTATACACATGGACTCAAAGCTAAATTGGCACTACCACATCAAACAAAAAACGAAACAAATAAAAGAAAAATTTAGGCAACTATATTGGTTAATGGGTAAGCAATCTAAACTCACAATTAACAACAAGTTCCTGCTATACAAGTGTACTATAAAGTCAATTTGGACGTACGGACTCCAAGTATGGGGAACGGCAGAGCGGTCACACATACAAAAAATTCAAAGACATCAATCTAGAATATTAGGAGTTATCATAGTCTGGTTGGTACACAACAAATGCAGATATACACCGCAAACTAAATATGACAAGAATTGACGAAGAAATAAAAAATATATCCACAAAACACTACGATACACTGTATGGGCATAATAACGAAGAAATAAACGAGTTGCTACATCTAGAAGAAACCACCATGCGCCGTTTTAAGAGAACTCGACCAAACGACCTACTGAACTAGGAAATCCAGACTACACATATTAGTAATAGTATTATAAATGTAAATGTAAATAATTATCATAAACATAATTTTGATCATAAATTGTTATAATATAATTATAGTGAACTATTATAATTAATCTAAATAATTTTTGTTGTATCACTCTTGGCACTGGCCAAAATGTGTTTTTAATATTAATTTCCAAACAAATTGTCAAATCATGTACTGGGTGTCAATATAATGGTGACAGATGTATGAAATTTCACCCAAAGTAGTAAGCAACTTTTGTGTTTGAAGTAAGCAACTTTTGTGTTTCTTGAAAAATGGAAACAAGGGAATTTTGTGCAGTGATTAAACACTATTATTTGAAAGAGAAAACGGCGAAAGAGACAAAAGAAAAGCTCGATAAACATTACGGTGAGTCTGCTCCATCAGATTACATGGTAAAATATTGGATTGCTGAATTTAAACGCGGCCGAACAAGCACTGCAACAATACCATCAACAGGAAAGCCAAAAGAGGTAGGTACTAAAGAAAATATCAAGAAAATCCTCGATATCGTTATGAATGATTGCCGAGTCAAGTTGCGTGAGATTGTTGAAATGGTAAACATATCATATGAACGTGTGTTCAACATTTTGCATAAGAAAAAGCTATCGGCAAGATGGGTGCCGCGTTTGCTCAGTGTCGACCAAAAACGAGTTCGACAGACCACTTCACAGCGGTGTTTGGACATGATAAAACGTAATTCTATTGATTTTTGGCGTCGATTAATAACTGTTGATGAAACGTGGGTCCACCACTACACACCTGAAACCAAAAATCAATCGAAACAATGAGTGGAAGCTGGTGGAAGTGCTCCGAAGAAGGCGAACGCAGTGAAATCGGCTAAAAAGGTTATGGCCACTGTATTTTGGGATGCACACGGAAAATTGCTCATCGATTATCTTGAAAAAGGATCCACAATCACAGGAAATTATTATCGTGCATTATTGGATCAAGGAAAAACGACCACATTTAAAGAAGAAAAAAATGCTCTTTCTTCAAGAGAACGCACCGGTTCACAAAGCATTAGATACGATGCTAAAATTACGTGAAATACACTTCGAATTGGTTAATCATCCACCTTGTAGTCCAGATTTAGCTACTAGTGACTTTTTCCTGTTTCCAAACTTGAAAAAATGGCTCGCAGGAAAAAGATTCATCTCAAACGAAGAAGTGATTACCGAAACTAACGCGTATTTTGAGGGGTTCCCGAAATCGTATTATTCAGATGGTATTAAAAAAGTTGGAATATCGTCTTACTAAGTGTGTCGAAGTAAAAGGAGACTTTGTTGAGAAATAAATGGTTTTTGAAAAAAAAAGGTTTTTTTCCTACTTAGCTAGCTTTAATGTCAAACCGCCCTCGTATAAGTCGAGAAAGTCAATCCTTCTTCTGGAAGCTGTATTAATATTTCTCCACTAATGATATCGTATCCGGGGGTTTTCTTGGCTTTAAGCTTTCTGATCGCTTTATTGACTTCGCCTTTTGCAAATTTTTGTATGGGCAGGATGGTTCGATTTCGTGTGGGGAAAACATTATTTTTAAATATCGTGCAAATCTGATTAATTTTTCGGGATCACTTTTTGCCCATTCTTTGTTTTCCATTCTGATGGCAGATTGCGCCAGAGTTGGCCCCTTTAACTGTTTTGTTGCTTTCCAGAGGGAATAGTCGGTGCAGCATTTGCATCAAGGTTACTGAAGTAGTACTGAAGTTGAGAGTGGTGTTCGGTGTTCAGGAATTCCTTGCGATCTTTTGAGATTGTATTTAATTTTTTATTGTCCCCAGGATGCCTACTCTGCTGCCACTTTTTTCTTTCCCTGCGTTTTTCTCCCAGTTTTTCTTTCACAAGAGGAGAGATATGTGTGCATTGACGCTTGATCAGGGGGGGTGTTGACTTCAAACCACCCTGGTGGAAGCAATTATTGAAGTGTTCAATAGCTGTCAAAATATTTTCACTATACTAGACAAGCAAGTGCTTCAGAGTAATTGTTGAAGATATTGACAGTCGGAAGAAATTCTAATCAGTTTTGCTGTTGTAAAGCCGACATTCAGAAGGTGAGTCAACAATTATTAATAATTAATTATTGTCAACATTACTGGAGAATGGTCAGAGGAAAGATCATAACATGGGTTGCATGTTATATCCCTAGTCGATATGCCTTTCATTATGCAAAATTTATTGGGTCGGATATTTTATTTGTATCGGTTGGAAAATACGTTGGTGAGCCTGAGGAAGCTGTGAGAAAATTTCGATTTGTTATAACCGCCAAGAGTTGTCGGCCTTTGGGAGTAGTGAGACGGGATCCCCAGTATGTATATTTTGTATTATAGTCTCCTCCAGCTTAAAAGTTTCCGAGAGTTGTAAAGCACTTTTCATACACCAATATCTTGAATGCATGTTTAGGTGGGCTATACTCGTATACTGCCGAGATTGTAATTGGGCCTTCAACAACTATGTTTGTGTCTAGCATAGCTTCTGTGCAGTAAGATTTAATATAAACGTGTCTGATATTATATTTTACTATAATAGCTGAACCGGCATGTGCTTTTTCATCGGGGTGCATTGTGTGATATAGCTTATAGTTTGGTATTTGAAAGTAGCTCTTATCGGTAAAATGAGTTTGAGATATTAGAAAAATATCTATGTCGAGAGTCTGGAGTTGAGATTTAATCTCTAATATGTGTTTGGATAGCCCACTTGCATTCCATAGGAACTACAATCTTCCGCCGTTACGAGTCGATTCATCATATACGAGTATGTTATTTGCTTTATGACTTGCTTGAGAAGCATGATCATTTCTCGTATTTCGTTTGAAGACTTGGCGGCGATTTCCGTAGGATGTGGGGCTAAAGTATTCTCTCTCGTATCTTGTATAGTATTTCTAACTATTTGGGAGTATGAATTCGAGCACTGTCTGGATGGTTGAGAGACAACAAGTACGGGTTTGGGTTCATTTTTTCTCAGTGGTGGATATTTTAATGTTTGCAATTTTTGTACGCCATAGAGCCTTTATATTTGCTGGGTGATTGCCTTCACACAATGCATATTCCACATGCTTTCAATGCAGATTTCATGGCAGTCTGACCGAGTCCTAGTAGTGATTCAGTAATTTCCTAAGTGCTTATAGACGAGTACACTTTTTTCAGTATCACCCAAAAGATTCCTTCCGGTTTTGATTTAAAGGTGTAGAATTCGTTACTTTTGTTGCTTTAGTTGGTTTATTATTGTTTTGTAGGCTTCAGAAGTCGATGCTTGTATTTTTACTTGCTCATTATTTAAATCATAAGAACTAGGAGCTGTTACCGTTGGGAGCTTCATTAGAGGAGTAGTGTTGCTGACTTTGTCAACAAAAATTGGTGGGGGCTTGTGGGCTTTCACTTGAAGCTTAAGACCTTTATCATCTTCTTCATTTTGTAGGGAAGAAAATCTATTTTCTGTACTCTGAGGGCACTTAGCAAATATTTCTCTTTGCTCTTATAAGGGGTTTTCCAATAAGAGGTGTTATTTTGGTATTCAAAGAAAAATGCCATTTTTTGAGTTAAATGATCGGATGTTTATTGCATAATAAAGAGGAAGGTACCACCACGACCACCCTTACAGGACCATATCCTTTTCATGAAATTTTCCATAACCAAATCACAAAGTGGCTGCCCTATGTCCTCGATAGCCTCAAGTATTTTATCTTTGAGGTCTTGAATCGACGCTGGGCTGTTGGCGTAGACCTTTTCTTTCACGTGGCTCCAAAGGAAGAAGTCGCAAAGTGCTAAATCACAAGATCTCGGTGGCCAATTGTGATCACCTCTTTGAGAGGTAACACGGCCCGGTAACTTTTCCCGTAAAAGACCAATGGTTTCGTTGCTTGTGAGGCACGTAGCGCCGTCTTGTTGAAACTAAACATTGTACGTCAATACCATCCAACTGCGACCATAAAAAATCATTAATCATCTCTCGATAGCGCAATCGAATCACCGTAACTGCTGATCCAACCTCATTTTCGAAAAAGTAAGGTCCAATGACCCCGCCGGACCATAAACCGCACCAAACAGCCACACGCTGAGGATGGAGAGGCTTCTCAACAATAACTCTTGGGTTTTCCGAGCCCCAGATGCGACAATTTTGCTTGTTGACGTAGCCACCGAGGTGGAAATGGGCCTCATCAGTCAAGATGATTTTTCGATGGAATTCCGGATTATTTTCATGCATTTCAAGGACCCAAACAGCAAAGACACGACGTTGTTGATGATCGGCCGGCTTGAGTTCTTTTGTTAACTGAACTTTATAAGCCTTAAGACCCAAGTCTTTATGCAAAATACGGTGTAATGATGTTTGTGGAATGCCCAATTCCAAAGAACGACGAGGAATGGACAAACCTGGGTTTTCTTCAACACTTTGGGCTACAGCAGCAATATTCTCAGTTGTTCTTGAGCGACGTGCACGGGTTTTATTTTTCACATCACTAACTTGTCCCCACAGCTCGAATTTTTCCACCAATTTCTGTATTGCGGTCCGACAAGGTGCTTCACGACGACCCAAAAATGCTTTAGTTTTGCGAACTGTGACTGCAAGATTTTCACCATTTTTGTAGTGAATTTTAATAATTTGAATGCGTTGTTGAAGCGTGTGTCATTCCATTTTTAGTAATAGCGTAGTTTCTACTTGTCAAATGTCAAGGAATAAAAACTTCAAAAGTGACAGCCACCGAAATACCGGGTGATTCAAAATAATACCTCTTGTATTAAAACCCTGTATAAATGAAAATTTGCATAGATAATTTGTACTCCGTGTACGAGGGCAGATCGAAATGTTTTTAGCCTAACAATGAAAAACAAGACCTAGATTTTTAAAATTATTTTATTTTTCAACATAATCTCCTGAAACTTCAATACACAGTCCAACCTTTTTCTAACAATTCTACCCCTTGATTAAAATAATTTTCCGGAAGCTCCTCAAAATAATCGTTTACAGCTGCCATTGCATCTTCATTGTAAGTAAAGCGTTTGCCAGCAAGGATTTTTTTTAGATTTGGGAACAGGTAGAAGTCAGAGGGAGCTAAATAAGGAGAATAAGGTGGGTGGTCAAGCAATTCGTACTTCAATTCGTTCAATTTTGCCATTGTTAAAACACTCTTGTGGCATGGTGCGTTGTCCTGATGAAAAATAATTTTTTTTTTGTTGTAAACCAGGTGCTTTGTCTCGAATTTTCAAATTCAATTGATCCAAAAGGTTACAATAATATTCAGAATTTATTGTATTACCTTTTTGAAGATAGTCGATTAATAAAATTCCTTTGAAATCCCAGAAATCCGTTGCCATGACCTTACCAGCCGATTGAACTGTTTTTGCCTTCTTTGGTGCACTTCCACCAGCTACAGTCCATTGTTTGGATTGTTCTTTTGTTTCTGGTGTGAAGTGATGGATCCATGTTTCATCAACAGTTATGAAACGACGCTTAAAATCCATTTTATTTCGCTTAAAACGATCCAAACAAGCTTGAGAAATTTTCATTCGAATACGTTATTGGTCAACTGTTAACAAATGCGGCACCCATCTTGCAGAAAGCTTTTTCATGTGTAATTCTTGTTGCAAAATAGAATGTACTCGATCATTTGAGATGCCTATGGCATTACCTATTTCACGCACTTTCACTCAGTTTTGCTGTTGTAAAGCCGACATTCAGAAGGTGAGTCAACAATTATTAATAATTAATTATTGTCAACATTACTGGAGAATGGTCAGAGGATAGATCATAGCATGAGCTACATATTATATCCCTAGTCGAGATGGCTTATGCAAAAGTCTATTCGGTCGGGCATTTTATTTGTATCGGTTGGCCAACACATTGGTGAGCCTGAGGAAGCTGTGAGAAGATGTAGATTTGTTATAGCCGCCACAAGTTGTCGGCCTTTGGGACTAGTGAGACGGGAACCCAAGTATGTATGTTTTGCATTATAGTCTCCTCCAGCTTAAAATCTGTTTCCGAGAGTTGTAAAGTACTTTTCATGACCAATGTCTTGACTGCATATTTGGGTGGGCTATATACTGCCGAGATTGTAATTAGGAATTTCCAATCTTCAAGAACTATGTTTGTGGCTTGAATGGCTTCTGTGCAGTAAGATTTAATAGAAATGTGTCTGATATTCTATTTTATTACAATAGCTGAACCGACATGTGCTTTTTTGTCGGGGTGCATTGTGTGATAGAGCTTATAGTTTGGTATTTGAAAGAAGTGCCGATAAGAGGCAAAATGAGTTTGCGATATTATTATTAAGAATCTCTAATATTTGTTTGAATAACCCATTTGCATTCCATACGCAAATATTTAAGGGATTGAAGAACAACAATTTTTCGACGTGAGTGTTACGAGTAGATTCATCATACTTGGGTTTCGCTGCATGACTTGCTTGCGAAGCATGGAAATTTCTCGCATTTCGTTTGAAGACTCGGATATGGGGCTGAGATATTCTCTCTCGTGTCTTGTGTAGTGTTTCTAAATACTTGGGAGACTGAAAGTGAATTTGAGCTCTGTCTGGATGGCTGGGAGACAACAAGTGTGGGATTGCGTTCCTTTTTTTTTAGTGGTGGATATTTTAATGTTTGCAATTTTTTGTGCACCATACAGCCTTTATAATTTGCTGGGTGATTACCTTCACACAATGCACAATTGACGTCATCAGTTCTCGTCTTACGCGAGCAATCTGGTGCAATAGGTGTGTTTTGTGTGACCATACAGGTACCGCATTGGGGGATTTTGCGTTTTGGACGAGGTGGCTAAAATGCAATTTTCGTATTGAAGAGGTACTTGACTCCGTAAATATCGTGTTTTGTTCGCTTTTAGCTCAACAATGAACATTGGCAGTAGTTTTATTGTGTTTCTTTTTTTAATTTTCCATGGCAGTACGACAGAGTCCTAGTAGTGATTTAGCAATTTATTCAGTGCTTATGCATGTTTTTGAGTATCACCACCCTAAAGCTTCTTTCCTGTTTACGTTTAAAAGTGTAGAATTTATATTTTTGTTTGCTTTATTTGGTTTATTGTTGTTTTGTAGGCTTCAGGAATCGATGCTTGTATTTTGAATTGCATGTTACTTATGAGATATGATCAGAATCACTTTCTAAGCAATTTTTATTTTATCCGTCTGTCTGCCCGTCTGACAGACGGACGTCTGTGGCCACTTTTTTCTACACCGTTAGAGCTATAATAGTGAATTTTGCAAAAGTATAGTCTGGACAAAGATACAGAACCAGATTGCTATAAGGGCCGATTAGGACAAAGACCACGTCTACATCCCATATAAGGAACTTTTCTCACCTTTTTTAAAATGACTATAACTTCGATCCAATTGATGGAATATTGACGCAATTTGGCAGTTTGGTAGAGATTTACGGACGAAATTTTACAGGAAGGAACATGTGGACATTATAAAACTATATGCAACAAATAGAGTTGATCAGGGAAAACACACGCCAACTTTTGATGACTTTCGGGTCTAAAATTAAAATTAGCCTACCTATGCTCAGATTGATGCCATCGGAATAAAAATTTGCAGAAATATACATGGGGTCCATAGTAGTGTGTTTGCGGAATAGGGAGATCATAACACTACTGCCACGCCCACAATTAACCAAAAATTATTACTAGGTTCCTATTAAAGAATTACCACCGACAGTTCACAGGAATGTTGAGGGTACTAATATTAAACAGGACACAAAAAATGGGCGTATTATTTTTAGAACCACGCACACTATTGACATATTATTATAAATTACGACCTAAACAATATTTTTGGACGAAATATTATATTAGTAGTTATGTTGACACTACAATGCCATACACAAAAGGGGTCGATATACTCAATTCAAGGTACCCACTGAAAATTACCGTAGATATGCTCCTAATGATGATTTATGAAGAAAATATCCCCAATGTTGAACTCGCAAGCACAAGAATAGGTAAAGGGTATTTCGAAGTCGGTCGAACCCGATTTCAGACTTCCGTACTTATTTTTTGAATTTTTTTCTCAAAAATTACTGCATACTTTTTGGATTCAAACAAATTTTTACCTATATTCAGTTGATTCAGCGCGCCGAATTTTTTTTTTTTGTTTCAGCACACAAAATTATTCTGATTTTTTTTTTTGTTCACTTTGCGATCTATCCGCTATGCAGCTGGAGAATATTACCACTTTTAAAATGCTTCACGCTGCGCTCGCGGCACTGCAAGAAACGCACAATATGCTTACGTACACTTGAGCTCAGTTTTTAATATTTTTTAATTAGCTTAACACTTTTCACTCGATAAGTTTGTTGGAGAACACTTTTCCACTTTGCGTTAAAGATAGTAAAATATATTTTTATTATAAGCATCACAATAAATATCTCCTCCATATTCGGGAAAATGTATTTCCTTGATTTATTAAAAAATTATTTTGAGGATGACTGTTTCAATTCGGAATCTTAGAGCTGCAATAGTTTGCAGTACAATATTGATGGAGTTCCTATTTCGTTTATTCCAGATAAGACGTCAGCCAAGGCGAATTCCTTGACTTTCATCGAATATATGTTGTATATTAATTTAAAGGGTCAAAGTGACGTAATTGGCGCAAGGATGATTTTTTGTATTTTGGTCAAGTCCGAATGAGAGTGGCTTGTGATCGGTGTATATCGTAAACTGTCCTGCTTTCAAAAAGTAATGTATGTGTTTAAATGCTGACTATACTGCTAAGTCTCCATCGTATGCATTGTATTTTAGTTGAGTAGGTTGCTTCCACCAACCATTAATCTGCTGCTGTAACACTCCACCCACACTTGTATCTACTCGTACATCTACCAATAGTGATGTCGGGGCATTCGAATCTAAGTGTGCCAGCAGTGCTGCCAGGACCAACTGTTTTTTACATTGTTAAACAGCGTGGCGAAGCTCGTCATTTCAATGAATTACTGTTTTGTCGAACTTTTTATATCCTCAGATCAAAAAGTGTAATGGCACTTCTGAAACTGCTGCATTCGGTACGAAACATCGGTAGAAGCTTATCACATCCAAAAACCTGCATAGTTTCTTAAAAGATACATGTTCTTATAACTGTTTATATGGTCAACTGTTGTACCGAAGTTTTTCTTTTGGCTCTCGTAGGATAGCTAGGGTTCGTTAAAGAAATTCTTCACACTTTTTTCTTTCATGTAATAGATTAGGCTTCGTTTAAAATAGTAACTTTGCTTATTTATTTAATTATTGGACATATTTGAACTTTGAAGCAAATTGTGGCTCGTTTGGTGGTCCTTATGATGTCCTCTGCCTGTCAGTTAATAATGTAGTCGCTGATGTAGTCCAAGTTCCTTATCTTCATTATATCACTGATATTCCTGATGTCGCTGACGTAGTCCAAGTTGCTTTTGTTCCGTACGCCGCAGATATCTCTGCTGTGCTTAATACATTGGAAATTGTTTATGTCCCTTACGAACTTCGAATACTTGTTTTCGACTTTCAACGTTTTTTTTCCACACTTCTGAAAGATTCTCAATCAATATTTAACCTACTAAACGTTAAACGGGATTGAGAATTCGTTTCATACAAACTGACTCGCCTTCTTTGATTTTTAACCTTAAAAAATATTATGTTTGGGTGATATTTGTCAGTTGAAAATTTCATCTTCACGCTGTAGTTTTGAGTAGTTTGAAGCCATTTGCAATTACCAACTATCCCAAAAATTTGTGTTGATTTACTAAGAAAATATATTTTGCTCTATTCATACTAATACCACATTCTCTGAGGACTGAGGAGGATAAATAAAGCTTCAATGTCCAACCAAAGAACATTAACGTAATAAGAAGTCCTATAAAGAAGAAGAGCAAAATATTTGATTTGCTCTTCACGTTACGAGTTAAGTGGGCGACAAATCTTGAGAACTACAGAATCATGAAAACTACAGAATTTTTATTTTTGTTGTGAATAATTGTACACACACGGGGTTACATACATATGTATGTATGTTTGCATTGCAAAATAAAAATAAAGAAAAAAGATGCACGTTTGTATGTACATACATTTATACACATATAATTCTGCAGGTATAGACTTCTGAAGGGTGCGAAACGTGAAATAAGAGCAAAGAAGACTTTTTTCAAATTTACATATCAATTTGAAATTAAAGAATAATTTCAATTTTCAGTTGATAATGTGTGTGATAAGTGTGATGCTGTTTGCGATTTCTGTTCGCCTAGTATGATCGGCCAACATACTCAATGACAGAAACTTTTTTATTTATTCATATTTTTATTATTTAATACAACAAAACTTTCAAAGGCAATTCTCCTTTTTGCAAGTATATGAGGTTCCATGTTAGCCGTCGGTCGAACTATATACCTAGATACTTAGCCTCAGTCGCTTGGAGAATTGTGGAATTGTTCATCTTAAGTGCAGACCAATAATCGCGTCTTAGAATAAAGGTAATGTGTACAGACTTACTTTCATTCGGTTTAATACACCAGTCCTTCATCCATTCAGTGACGCCATCGAGGCTTTCTCGCAATTTTATAGCAGCAGTAAAGGCATTTTTGTATGAGGATAGAATAGCTGTGTCATCTGCGAAAGTGCCCACAACGACGTTGATTGGTGCAGGCAGGTCTGACGTAAATAAAAGGTATAAAATTGGGCCAAGGGCACTTCCTTGAGAAACTCCGGCATTGATTTTTTGTAAAGTGGAGACTTCGTCACTATGTTTGTTATAAAAATGCCTATTAGTAAGATAGGACTTAATCAAAAGATAAAGATTTACTGGAAGCATATTTAATAACTTATACAATAACCCCTCATGCCACACTCTATAAAAGGCTTGAGATATGTCAAGAAAAACTGCTGTACAAAATTCGTTACTTTCATATCTTTTGTGGATATTCTCAACTAGCCTATGGATTTGTTCAATCGTGCCAAGATACTTCCGAAATCCAAATTGGTGTTGCGGGATGATTTTTTTCGCTTCAACAATGGGCATTAGCTTCTTAATTATAAGTATTTCAAACACTTTTGAAATCATTGGCAGTAAGCTGATGGGACGATTAGATGTCGGATCGACACTACTTTTGCTAGACTTTAGAATTATCTTTATTTCTGCCACTTTCCATTATGCTGGGAAATAACTTCTTTGCAATGTAGCATGTAGGTGCTTAGTAACTCGCGTACTTTGCTTGTGGTAAGCCTTGAATCCCACGATGGATTCTTAGCATTAAAATCACCTCCAACCATAAACCGATTGCCTAGCGTTTTAAAAAAGGAAGTATAGTCATCCCGATTTATATTATATTTAGGTTGACTATATACGGATGATATTGTAATTTCATTACCCTTTAACTACGTCAGCATAGTTTTGTGTTTGTTTTTGTTGCTATTCTAAGGGAGAAGTTGAATTGCAACCATTAGGTTAAGTGTTTTGTACAGCTACCTCTTCTTTCATTCCAAGCTGAGGATATTTTTCACTTTGCAGCGCTGTGTAAACAGAGCATCCTTGGTAGGTAGAGGGATGATTCCCTTGACATAGCGTACATTTAACATCGTTAAGCTTACATTTGCGTTCACAATTGACTGACGCATGATCTCCACCACACTTGATGCATTTAGGCCTTTTGCGGCAGTAAGCTTTTGTGTGACCATATTGTCGACAATTTGAGCACTGGGGTATGAAACATCTGAGCGGCATTGCGGAGACTAAAATCCATGTAAGAAAACTCAAAGAAGCTGATTCGTGTCATTATTTCATATTTTTTATATCAGAGTCTGCTAAGGGTGTTTAATAATACGCATTTATTAAGTCCATGTTGCTAAATATAGTTTTTCTGTTCAATAAAAAGTCATGGATTACAGCGTTCAACGGCGACACTCGCATCTCCGTATTTTTCTTTGAAACCAGATTTAGAAGACTTGGTCATTTACTTTTGGAAGGGCGTCAGATTCCAAGGGGACACGTTTCATTAAATTCTGTTTTTAAAATTACAAATTTTTTTTGGTAGTAACTGACAAGCTCTCACATATACGGGAGCACCAGTAGTCTCTTTATTGTTTTCAATTATATGTTTCGCTGTTTTACGAACCGGCTTATGTTTCGCTATATTGTGAAAATTTTCCAAAAGGCAGTCAAAATAGAGTCTGCACAAAACGTTCGAAATTTACTGATTTTTTCTTTACTTGCTATAACACATCATTGTAATTGTGAGGTGTTGGCAATCAGGCGATTAAGTCCGATCTACACTTGTAGAAAGGAATAACATAGTGATACAAAAAGGAATGAAGTTGAAATTCCTCGGAAGTGATATTATTTTTCTGATAGGTATTATTGAGTACAACAAGAATCTGTATTTGAAATTTGAGAGTCACATCAGAATTTTGAGATACGGTTAAAAAACCGGTTTTTCGTACCTCTGTGCACTTATAAGCCAGTAACGTCAAAATGGAAAAAAGATAATTTCGCATGCTCACTAAACACTATTTTTGCGAGAAAAAAACATCACAGAATCCAAACAAAAGCCGACTGTTCATTATTTTAATATTCATGGCCTTATTGACTCAACAACCTCGTAAGAATATATTTATAAGAGCGTTTGTTTTCGCGGGTACCGTTAATTAATTTTCTTCGCCCATTTTAATTATTTACTGAAGCTCTCTTTGTCAAGAAACTAACAATAATTTATTAGCTTACAGACTATGTATGCATATTTAGGTAATATCGTCAGCCACTGCATCGAATATTTAGTATTACGCAATACAAGTAAGGTATCCATCTTTTGAGACCACAAACAGCTCGGGTGATTTGCTAATTTAAGAGGGTAGGTTTGCAGGTGTTCACTATTTCATTTTCAATCGTAACTATACGAGTATTTAGGTCGCGATGGATGTTTAAGTTCCTGAAGTACCATGGAGCACCAGTCATTCTCATAATTTTCGAATGAAGGCATTTCTTCCTCTTTGACGCATTAATTAATATATCCATATAGGCTTAATGATACTGGTATAAATAAGTACCTTGTATTCTAAGACAAGGTTGGATGTTTTGAGTAGTTCAAGGTATGGAGCTTCAATTTTATCTGACCACACTTTGAATTAATGTGTTTAGTCCAAGTTAACCGTCTGTCTAAATGGATTCCCAGGCAATTTCTGCCAGAGCATTGTGGAATGTTTTTACCGTAGAGGCACATGTCCTTCCTTAAAGCAAATGATAAGTGCCAGACTTAGCTTCATTAGCCTTAATCCACCATTCGTTCATTAGAAAGTAAGTGGCTCTCTAACCAGTGCGGGGATTCAAGATGGCAGCTGCTTGTACTCAGTATGGCGGTATCTTCGGCAAAGGAGAATATATCGGTGTGATCAGAAGTTGGTATGTCAGCAGTAAAGAGCAAACACAGCAATGGTCCAAGAGCAATGCTGCTTTGGTATCAAAGTAGTCAGAAGTTGTATCACCGATCATTTGCCTACCATGAATTTTCTGCCCTTAATGTAGGATTCAAATATTTTGTGGAATTTCTTTGGAAGAATTTCTTTTAGCTTATTTATGAGACCTTTGTGCCACACCTCATCATATGCTTGCTTACTGTCTAAGAATGCAGCAGAATAATATCTTTTTGGCTCGAATGCTAAGCATATAACTCTTACTATGCAATGAACTTGCTCTATCGTTCCATGCTTTTCACAGAAGCCAAACTGGTATTGAGGAAATACATTGTGTTTAATTAAATATTGGAAGACTTGCCTATTTTTTGTTCATATATTTATTTATTGCATCTTCTAACAGTAGGTAAATCTTACAAACTATTTTAAAGATGAGTGTTGTATATTAATTACTAATATAAATTAAATCTATTTCTATGAATTACTATATATTTTTATAATGTAAGTGTTTGTAGTGCTGGTGTTTTAGTCTGTTTTGGCGACTTGTATATTATAGGGTCCCTTATAATATACAAGGAGTCTAGCTAGGTGGTTTCGATGATTTTTAATATTTTGTATATAGATTATTTCCGCTTGTGAATGTTAATATTTTTGATAAATCAAGGTAATGATTCTGAGAATTTTGGATTGTATTACTTCTGTATTAGAGTTGCGTGCGCCACCCCACAGCTGACTCCCGTAAGTCCAAAAGTGTTTTATAATCGCTTTATATAAGAGCATTTTGTATTCTAAATGTAAACTAGTAGCCTTTGATGTCATATGCTTCTTTTTAACTTCGATGTAACGCTTCCACATGAAATGTGTATCAAAATGAATTCCCAAGTATTTTACTTGTTTTTCTTGAGGAACAGTAACATTATTTAGCTGTAGATTTGGCCTTCACCTTTTTTTAGGGTAAATGTGATTTACATAAATTATGATTAATTGACATTAATTTTCTAGTAATACCAGATGGTTTTCTAGATCACGAGATGCGATTTTGGGATTTGGCTGATTGCTAAGGATAGCAGTGTCATCTATCGGTAGGCCGATCTGAAGTATATTTTAAGTACAGCAATTTTTAAGTAAGGATTATTCTCTTTATTTCCAATATTTGGTGTGCTTTTGTGGGCAACCATTTTTAGTTTGGAAAATAATCCCACCTGCCATACTTTATGGAACGCTAGTATCACATCTAAAAAGATCTCTTGCTTTTTTCAAATGTATTTTTTTTTCGTTCGATATTCGATGAGCCTGCTCTATTGTGTTATGATGAAAACCAAATTGGTGATGAAGAATAACGCGTTTTTCATTTAGATGCGGTTTTTCGAATAGATTTGGCATGATAGGCAGTATGTTAATTGGTCTATAGGATGCCGATTGGGACAGATCTTGACAAATGATCATTATTTGGGGCAACTTCTTGATCATTTTCCTAGTAATAAGGTCATTTCCTGGGGCTTTATTGGGAGCAAAGTTTTTTATTGCATTACTTATTTACTTTGGTTTTAGTTTAATAGCGGAGCGTATGTAATCTGACGATGGGAGCTATTGTTACTGAGAGATGGGTTTGGGGCAAAACATCCCTTAAATGTTCTGCGAAAACAGCAGACTTTTCTTCCATAACTTCTTGCCCATTTTCCATTTGTTGCTCGAATGGGTGGAAGTCCGCGCATAGGTGATTCGAGACAGCCTTCTACAGGGAGTAGTTTGTAACGTCAATAAGACAAAGATTATACCGATCCACACTGCCCTCTGATTCTTGACGCAATATGTTTCTCAGGACTTCACTAGCAATGGACAGCTTCCGTTTGAGGAAAGGAGATCTGAATTTTTGCCATTCTCGACGGGTCCTCCTCCGAAATTTCGGTGGTGGACGGAAGAGCTAAGTAAGCTTCGGGTAAAGCTTTTAATGAGGCGAAGTATACTCGTCTTGGAAATTACTGGAAAGGGTACAGAAAGGCTCTTAAGGTATTTAAGAAGAAGGTTATAACTGCTCAAAGGCAATCCGAAGAATTAGAGGGAGCGACTGAGGCTTCTAGACTTCGGAAAATATTGGCGGGAAGTTCTCAGAACTGGGAGCTTTTACAGAAGGTGGATGGCACATTCACTACAACTAGTAAGGACACATTCACTACAACTAGAAAGGAATCTCTAGAGCTTCGACTCAGTACGCATATCGGAGGCTGCTCAGATATTACTGGGCAAGAGAGGGAAGATACGTTAAATTGTCGGGAAGTTTCGATAGACGCTCTATCTGAGGATCGACTCTTATAGGCTATTGAAAGTTTTAAGCCTTTTAAGTCCCCTGGTCCGGATGGTATTTATCCAGTTGAATTACATAAAACCGCTGGATCCCTGAAAGACTGACTGTTAACAATCTTTGAAGGATGTTTTGAGTTTGGTTATATAACTCTTCATTGGAGACAGGCTAGAGTGGTCTTCATTCCAAAGGCCGAAAAAAGCTCACATAATCATCCAAACGACTTAAGACCGATATCTCCCTCATATTTTATTTTGAAGACTTTAGAGGGAGTGATAGAAATCCACTTATGCTTAAATTTAGACAAGAATCTAATCTCATCGGCTCAACATGAAATCTGTAGAGACAGCTCTACACACCCTTATTTCCATTGCAGAAGGGTCATTGCACCTGGCTGCCTTTCTTGTTATTGAGGGGGCCTTTAATAATGTCAAATGGGAGGCCATCACTCCATTACTTACTGAACTTGGGGTGGAAACGGGCCTGGAAGGCCTCATTGGTAAAATGCTGAATAGCAGAATCATTGAGGCGAATCGAGGAGGATCGGTCCTACGTGAGTTAGTGAGCAGGGGTACACTTCAGGGAGGTGTCCTCTCACCGTTTCTATGGAACACAGTTGTTAACAAAATCCTGTTAAGATAAGAGGCGGTGGGATGTAAGGTGGTGGCTTATGCTGATGATGTTGTCATCTCTGGAAAATTCACATTTAAACTGAGAGATATTCTTTCAAAGTGGGCGGAGAACTGTGGTCTTGGAGTAAATCCGGACTAAGGTCATTCTGTTTACAAGCAAACATAAAATCCCACAATTAAACTCAATTACTCTTAAGCTCTAGGGATTTCAGAAGAGACGAAATACTTGGATCATATATTGATAGAAAGCTTACTTGGAAATCAAACGCCATAAAAATAGCTAGGACAGCTGGGGTGGCTTTTTATGCCTGCAAAAGAGCTATAGATAAAACTGGGGAATTAAGCCTAGGGTGGCTCACTGGCTTTACACTGCGGTTGTCAGGCCCATTCTCCTATATGGAAATGTTTTCTGGTGGACAGCAATGCAGAAAAGCACCTACTACGAAACACTTGGTAAGGCACAGAGATCAGCAGAATTAGCAATAAGCGGCACAATAAGAACCACGCCATTGGATATCATACTACATCTGCCACCGTTAGATCTCTTCTGCAAATATTTAGCGACATGCTCCACCATTCGGCACAAGGCTCACAATATAAAGCTGTTCCGAATGGACATGCGACCATATTAGATTCCTATACGGACATACCCAGTGATATTGATTACCTTCCTTCTTCGCTCTGTTTCGAAAGAAGTTTTTGGGTTAGGATTGCTTCCAGAGAGGAATGGGTCGTGGGGATCCATCACCAGATACTCCATCAAGATATACACAGACAGATCAAAAATGAATATCGGTCTAGGATCAGGAGTTTATTGTGAAATGCACTCAATCAGTGAGTCTATCAAACTAATGGATTACTGCAGTGATTTTCAAGCAGAAATAATCGCTATTCACGAAGCCTTGAATTGGATGAGGATAAACGAAGTAACCGTCAAGGATACCTGTATTTTATCAGACAGCCAAGCTGCACTAAGGAATTTGAATGCATTCCAAATAACATCAAGGAGTTTCTTAGACTGTCGCCGAGCTCTAAATGAGATGGCTAAAAAATTCCATATGTACTGAGTACCAGGACATAGGGATATACCAGGAAACTGCAGGGCTGATCAACTTGCAGGAGATGGCACTTGCATGCAAAATGTTGGTTGGCATATGGGTGTACCTCTCGCAACTTGTAAGCATATCATAAGGGAGACACTAATTAATTCTACCAATCAACGGTGGATCTGTGCCACTACCTGTGAAATCGAAAGGCAAACATGGTTGAGGCTAAATCTGCGTCTATCTAGGAATATCATTAGACTCAATAGACAACAAATTAGGCCTTTAATAGAAGCCCTCATGGGGTTCGTCTAATAGGAATAGAATTACACAAAAATAATGGGAGTTTATACACTTGATTTCTGCCGCAGCTGCAGGAACGAGGAGGAACTAGAAACGATACCGCATCTTTTCTGTACATGTCCAGCTTTTGCTAGAAATAGGGAACGTTTACTAGGATCCCACTTCCAAACAAGTAGAGATGGTCTATGCCAGTCAGTTGTTAACAACCTTCTTCGCTTTGTGAAATGATCAGGTTGGTTCAATCTGGAGGGAGAGCGTAGCCATGCCTCGAATCCGTGGCTCACAACGGACCCAACTGGTGGTCTAAGTGGTATCACTTGTGAAGACCTAAATTTTGTAACAATTTTAGGTCACACAAAATACCGCCCTCACCATATACCAACACCATGCGAGCACATGTAGCCAAACCACGCCACACGTGGTTATGCTCGAACATGGCACAACGCCGAAATACGGGAATTCCGTATGCGCGAACACGACACAGTGCCGAAATACGGGACTTGTCGATGCTCGCATGAAAAATGTATAAAAGGCCGGTGCACAGAGGAACCGGTCTCTTGCGATTTCAACAGCGGCGGCGACAACAGCGGACGAACACGAGCTCTTGCGATAACCAACAGCGGCGGCGACAACAGCGGACGAGCAGGCGCTCTCTTGCGATAACCAACAGCGGCGGCGACAACAGCGGACGAGCAGGCGAGTAAGTGGGTATAGCATTCGCGGACAGTGGCGACCACGGCAGACAATTCCTGATTTTGAGACTTCTTACGTGATTGGTGGTGTGAGGTTTTAACCGACATCACGACCACGTAAGAGAGTGCTCCACCCTAGACGAAGTAAGCGCGAGGTTTTAACCGGCGTTTCACTTCAAAGCAGCTATTGCTTCAAGTTAGAATTTTGAGACTTCTTACGTGATTGGTGGTGTGAGGTTTTAACCGACATCACTACCACGTAAGAGAGTGCTCCACCCTAGACGAAGTAAACGCGAGGTTTTAACCGGCGTTTCACTTCAAAGCAGCTATTGCTGCAAGTTCGACTTTTGAGACTTCTTACGTGATTGGTGGTGTAAGGTTTTAACCGACATCACTACCACGTAAGAGAGTGCTCCCCCCTAGACGAAGTAAACGCGAGGTTTTAACCGGCGTTTCACTTTAAAGCAGCTATTGCTTCAAGTTAGAATTTTGATACTTCTTACGTGATTGGTGGTGTGAGGTTTTAACCGACATCACTACCACGTAAGAGAGTGCTCCCCCCTAGACGAAGTAAACGCGAGGTTTTAACCGGCGTTTCACTTCAAAGCAGCTATTGCTTCTACGTCTGCCACTACCCCACTTCACTGCCATTAGACGAAGCGGAGAGAATACAGGATTAGTTCTAATTAGTCTAAGATGAAGTTATAATTTACTGAAAAATAAAATAAAGTAAACAAACTCCATCAAACGTTGTGTTAAGGTCGAGAAAATAAATATTGTACAGGACTCTGGGAAGACTGAGCGTACCCCAGCTAGAGATTCCTTACATGGCGCCCGAGCAGGGACCTTAACACAACGAATCGATATGAAGCCGAAGTCAGGGTGGATCTATACCCTACGCAAAGACCAGCTAGAACAATACGCGGCAGAATTTAAACTTGACGATACTGGAAGTGTGGACGAACTGCGAAAAAGGTTCGCAGCTTTGATAGTTGATAGCACCACTAACCCGGAATTCCGCAAACGACTGGAGGAATTGGAAATAAAGCACACGCAAGAGACAGCAAGCTCCACATTACCAAAAACATCGAAGTCAACGTTAACACAATCATCTCACGTCCACGTAGAGGAAATGGAACGACACCAGGAACAACCATCTGGCGGCGCAGATAACATGAACGCCTTTTTGTCAACTCAATGTGTTACCGTCATTGAACAAGTTCGTAAGTGGCCAGTAAAATACGACGGCGATAAGGATCCGTTGGGATTTATAGAGCGCGTAAAGGAACTGGCAGACATGTATGGTCTCAACCGGGACTTACTCCCTCGCACAATGCCACAGCTTCTCACAGATAAGGCATTACCCTGGCACCGAAACAACAAAAGGCAGTGGGTCACGTTTGAAGCATTCGAACGAGACTTTCTGAAATTTTTCCTCCCCAGCCGATATTTTGAAGATCTAGACGATGAGATCAGAAAACGGGTGCAAAAGCCAAGAGAGGCCTTTAAGGATTATACCATTGCCCTGCAAAATCTGATGGGACGTGCGCAGTATGACGAAGACCGACAGAACGAACGTATCTTCCGCAATAGTTTGCCCGACTACCGCCTATACATAAGGCGTGACGATTTCTCCTCGCTGGACGAACTGATCACTCGTGCGCAAGAATACGAAAGTATCAGAGCGGATCAGGAAACACTGCGTGAAGCACCACAACGCAGCCGACAACAACCACCACATGAGCAGCTACGACGATGCCAACCGGAACCTCGACGCGATCGAGCACAAACAATGGGCATCAAAATAAGTCACAAAACAGCATGTCGACGCTGCGGTCAAGAAGGACACATCCAACGCAATTGTCGGAACCCACAGGTACTGTTCTGCTGGGAGTGCGGCCAGACGAATATCCGAACAATTGAGTGCTGTCAACAGCAAGCGGGAAACGAGCAAGGACCCCCTCAGAACCGGGGACGAGTGGGGCCGTCAAATCACAACCCGTTTCGCCAACAGTAAAGTTGTTACGTTGCGAGCGTAACCATATCTTCGCCACAGTTACGGTGGACGGAGAACAAATAAATGCGACGATAGACACCGGGGCTACAAAGAGCTTTATCAATGGAAATTTTGCCAAACAACATCGAAGTCCGAACAACGTAGTCGCAGTAAACGTGAGGGCACAACTAGCAAACGGCGGTGAATGCACAAGCAAGGAAGCCCTTATGTTGGACGTGCGAATAGGTGGTAAATGTTGCCGAATGCCGTTTCTCATCTTCCCACGTGCATCTGGACAAGTTATTTTAGGGTTAGATTTCTTGTACACCATGGGAGCTACACTTTCTCTCGGAGGGAGCTCCGTTGAATTGAGAGCCGACAGGAGAAACTCACGACACAACCCCAAACAGTTGACAGTGCGTAACAGGAATCCTAGGAAGCAACAGCAGAGGTCACCACAGAAACAACAAGGACAGCAAACACTAATACAACAACAATTGACAATAGCAAACGACGATCAACAGATAACCCCGCCTGCAGTGAGACGAGGGCATTCGAAGCGGAGCGCAAACAACAGCAATCTCAGCAACAACAACAATAACATTAACAAATTTGCCGCTAGCCTCTCCGCTAAAGCCGGCGCTGCCGAAGAAGCCAAAGCAGCCGCAACTACATCACCGGCTTCATCCACACATATTACACCCCGAAACTACGGACGGAAGAAGAAGAACCAACAAGTAACGCAAGTCCTGCAACGAACTGCTGACACTCTTGAGGATCAGGAGCCACATCCGATGCCCGCCAAAGTGGCTAATATTGAATTAGCAGAAGGTTCACGTACAAGTGCACTCACAGCGACATCGCCTCTATTATCCGCCCATTATAACGAAACTCCATCGCTGGATTGGCACGATACCAACTCCAATTCCAACGCTCACGTTCGTCTACCAAGCACTGCGCCTTCATCGCCACCGCGGCGTGATTATAAGATCAAAGACAAGTTCAAACGGACCTTTACGCTGGACAACCAGGTCAACTGCAACGCGGTGGTCCCGTCACCGAGCGCACAAGTATCCGCTGAAGGCACTGGTACTGCTGGCATAGTCGCAGCCGAGGAGGAACAGCAACGCGGTTCGGTAAAACTAGTAATATCCAAAAAGAAGGGTAGGATTTTCAAAAGTGGGGTACTTGTTCAGTCCGACCAACCCGAGCGGTCTGCAGTCAACAAGCGACAGCATCTGTGCAAACATCGGTGGGGTGCTGAAGCCAACGGCGACGCTTCCTGCGACGCAATGCCTCCGAAATTCAATGACAAGCAAGCCATACGAATAGCATCCGACGGCCTTTTTGAAGACTTCAATGAAGAGTCGAGCAAAAGTACACTTTCACGTAACAATAGACCAGTGGTACCCAATCTAATTGATATGGACACGGACACAGCTACACCGGCCGACACTATTACCAGCTTTAAAGTTGACAGGAAGGGCAAACTGAATGGCGTAGCCGATGCGCTATCTAGACAACCACTAGAAGCTCTTTACTCACGTACTGAACTGCAAGATGAAGAGAAGGAAGAATACAACGACGGAGGCACGTGGAAGAGAGGCGCTACATCATTGACCGCGTTATTAACTAAACGGCCCATTACAACTGTCCTCACTTTCTGCGACCTGAACGAAGTACATGGAGAGAAGGGGCAACACTTACCACAACCGGTCACAGACGCAATAACAGCGAGGGTGCAGATAGATCATAGGACTGGGAAAATGAAACGAATGCGATTCGAAATACCACCATACCGAATCGTCATTAACCCCACGTCAATAACCGTAAGATTGCGCGCCATGAAGTAAGGGGGGGGTGTGAAGACCTAAATTTTGTAACAATTTTAGGTCACAAAAAATACCGCCCTCACCATATACCAACACCATGCGAGCACATGTAGCCAAACCACGCCACACGTGGTTATGCTCGAACATGGCACAACGCCGAAATACGGGAATTCCGTATGCGCGAACACGACACAGTGCCGAAATACGGGACCTGTCGATGCTCGCATGAAAAATGTATAAAAGGCCGGTGCACAGAGGAACCGGTCTCTTGCGATTTCAACAGCGGCGGCGACAACAGCGGACGAACACGAGCTCTTGCGATAACCAACAGCGGCGGCGACAACAGCGGACGAGCAGGCGCTCTCTTGCGATAACCAACAGCGGCGGCGACAACAGCGGACGAGCAGGCGAGTAAGTGAGTATAGCATTCGCGGACAGTGGCGACCACGGCAGACAATTCCTGATTTTGAGACTTCTTACGTGATTGGTGGTGTGAGGTTTTAACCGACATCACTACCACGTAAGAGAGTGCTCCACCCTAGACGAAGTAAGCGCGAGGTTTTAACCGGCGTTTCACTTCAAAGCAGCTATTGCTTCAAGTTAGAATTTTGAGACTTCTTACGTGATTGGTAGTGTGAGGTTTTAACCGACATCACTACCACGTAAGAGAGTGCTCCACCCTAGACGAAGTAAACGCGAGGTTTTAACCGGCGTTTCACTTCAAAGCAGCTATTGCTGCAAGTTAGACTTTTGAGACTTCTTACGTGATTGGTGGTGTGAGGTTTTAACCGACATCACTACCACGTAAGAGAGTGCTCCCCCCTAGACGAAGTAAACGCGAGGTTTTAACCGGCGTTTCACTTTAAAGCAGCTATTGCTTCAAGCTAGAATTTTGAGACTTCTTACGTGATTGGTGGTGTGAGGTTTTAACCGACATCACTACCACGTAAGAGAGTGCTCCCCCCAAGACGAAGTAAACGCGAGGTTTTAACCGGCGTTTCACTTCAAAGCAGCTATTGCTTCTACGTCTGCCACTACCCCACTTCACTGCCATTAGACGAAGCGGAGAGAATACAGGATTAGTGCTAATTAGTCTAAGATGAAGTTGTAATTTACTGAAAAATAAAATAAAGTAAACAAACTCCATCAAACGTTGTGTTAAGGTCGAGAAAATAAACATTGTACAGGACTCTGGGAAGACTGAGCGTACCCCAGCTAGAGATTCCTTACACACTGGTTTATTGGTGATGCGGCTGCCCAACCTACCTACCTAACTCCAATATCAATAATAATTGGGTTCTGTGGTTCTGCAATGAATGATGGCAAAAATATAAAATATTAGGCAAAAAACTACAAAAAAGCCTTATGTTTTACATCAGCCTGAAGCATTGCAGCAATAACAAATACATATACGAATGTAATACACTTCTATATACACGAATTAAAATTGAGCCACTTAAAAAGAAACGAAATTCCCCAAATTGTCAGATGCCAACATAGCGGACACATCAAGCGATACTGCAACCATAGCCTACGATGCGTTAAATTTACAGGAAACCACCTTACTTCCGAATGTTCCCGCAAACTCGTCGCATAAGACGTTCGATGTGTACTCTACGAAGGCAATCCTCCCGCTAACTATAAAGGTTGCACTGTCTATAAGGAGCTGCAACAAAAGTAGTTTCGAGCACTCAGAAACAGAGAAGCGAGGAACATTAACCAGGAAGGGCCTCAAAGATCCGCTCCACGAACAACAACGTCGTATGCAAATATAGTATGAAACAATACTCTGGTAGAAATCAATACTAACCAAACCAATCCGGTCAACAATCCAAATACACAACGCAATGAAGATATGACAGAGCTAACAAGCATGCTTAAATCATTGATGGGTCAAGTGAGTACATTTCTTAACCTACTAACCACAGTCATAGCAAATAGGTCCAAATGAATAAATCATTAAAAAGAGCAAATGGGCTCAGTCGTCATAACCATGAAATATCAGCTTTCCTAGCAGACAAAAATATTGACATTATCTGAAACCCAATTCAGAAAAAAGTTACACGAAAATTCCGCATTAGGACTTATACTCCACAAACCACCCTGCTAGCAATGCGGGTGGAGGAAATGCTGTAATTATTCGTAATTGACGATTATAAAGGCCCGATAACAATTGCAGCGGTATATGGTCCTCCCAACCATCCAGTTAACTGCGAACAGTTCCAAGAATTTTATAACTCCCTAGGATCGACATTAATCGCTGATGGTGATTACAATGCTAAGCATCTGCAATGGGGGTGTAGATTAACAACTCCTAGATGCCATAACTTTTATATGTAACAAAACAGCCTGTCCCACCTATCAACGGGTGAGTCAACCTACTGGCCAAGTAACAACCAGCCAGCATGCTGCAAGGACTTCCACATTGGAGCCCAGCTGTATAAGTAATCATCGTAATGTAAGCCAGGTTGTAAAGGAGCAACTAAAAGAAAAGCGGAGACTGCGTCGAATTTGGCATATGACTAGAGGCCCCTATGACAAATCCGGTTCAATTGCGCTACAAAGCAACTCAAAAACACCCTACGGTCAACAAAAAATAGAGAAATACAAAGCTATCTCAGCAGCTTGTCACTTTCACTGGCTTCAGATTATTCTCTGTGGAAATATACAAAAAAACTAAAGCAATCAACATCACATGTGCCACCTATTAAGACGAAATATGTCGCATGGGCCAGATCTGACAAGGAAAAAGCACAGTCATTTGCTCTTCATTTATTAGAAGTATTTGCGCCGTTTCCAAGCAAATATCCACAAGAAGACAGCTATATTACTAGATGCCCCATACCAAATGGATATTCCGATCCTGCATTTTAAAATAAAAGAAATTAGAGGAATTATCAAGAAAACGTCTTTGAGAAACTGCTTTTGAAGCGACACCTCCCAATCATCGAGTCAAAACAGCTTATACCTTCCCATTCATTTGGATTCCGAAAGCATCACGCTACGATAGAGCAAATAAACCGATTATATGCATTTGCACGGAATGTACTAGAAAACAGAGAACACTCTTCAGCCGCATTCCTGGATATCAACCAAGCATTCGACAAGGTGTGGCACCAAAATTTGCTGTACAAATTGAAAATGCATTTACCATATCACTACTTTGCCCTATTAAAGTCCTACACAGAAAGAAGATTCTTCATGGTCAAAGTTAACAGCGACGTAACTTCCCTCTATTCAATCCAAACTGGTGTTCCACAAGGGAGCGTTTTTTGACCTTTGTTCTACACACTATTCACGGCTGACCTGCCGTTGACTGTTACCACATATACCGCAACTTTTGCAGATGATACTGTTGTAATGGCCTGCAACAAAAACCCCGTGTTTGCCTCGAAGCATCTGCAGAAGAACCTGAACCAAATTGACTTATGGCTAGACAAGTGGCGAATAAAAGCAAATGCAATAAAATCAGTGCAAACGACTTTTACCCTACGTGTAGGTTCTTGCCCTCCAGTGACACTAAGTAACTCCTAATTGCCACAAGCAGACCATGCAAAATACCTTGGGGTGCACCTGGATCGGCGGCTTACGTGGCGCTGTCATATCTTCTCCAAACGGAAACAACTTGGACTAACGTTTAGGTCATTGTTCTGGCTACTTGGACGAAGTTCGGCCATAACACTTGAAAATAAAATCCTGATATATAGGGTAATAAAGAATCCCATATGGACTTACGGTATTCAAATTTGGGGATCAGCATCCAAGTCAAACCTGGACATTCTAAAACGATTCTAAGCAGAAGTTATACAACTGTGTGCTAATGCACCTTAGTATGTCAACAGCGACATCATTCATCCCGATCTAAACATACCAAAAGTAAATGATGAAATCAAGAAATGTAGCCACTCATATCGCAAACGTCTTAGAGTCCATTCTAACAACCTGGCGGAAGAATAGACAAAAAGCGATAACAAGAACCGTTATTGTGTGATCAAAAAATAAAGTATTTATTTATTCATCAACAACTATCTTGTCCCCTTTAAAGTAATTCCCCTCAGATATAATATACTTATGGCAGCATTTTTTTCAATCCTCGAAACACTTCTGAAACGCTTTTTTTGGTATCGCCTACAGCCCCTGTTTCGATTTTTCTTTTATCTCCTCAATCGTAGCAAAACGCTTTCCTTTCATCTGTGTCTTCAGTTTTGGAAAGAGGAAAAAGTCAGCGGGGGCCAAGTCCGGTGAATACGGTGGTTGAGGCATGATAACGGTTTTGTTTTTGGCCAAAAACAGCTCCTGAGCCGTGTCCATGCGACGTTGTTTTTGCTCAAAATTTAGCAATTTTGGAACAATCTTCGCTGCCGCACGTTTCATGCCTAAAACATCCGTAAAATTGCTTGGCATGAGCCGAACGATATGCCAACATCATCAGCAACCTCTCTGATAGTGATTCGACGATTATCCAAAATCATTTTCTTCACTGCGTCAATGTTTTCATCGGTTGTTGACGTGCTCGGGCGACTAGGACGAGCAACGTCATTGACATCTTCTCGGCCTTCCTTAAACCGGTTATACCACAATTGAACTTGTGTTCTGCTCATAGTAGACTCGCCAAAGGCCACAGTCAACATTTCAAATGTCCTTGCGCATTTAATTTCATTTTTTACACAAAACTGAATACATGGATCAAAGAACCATTTTTTCGAATAGTACAAAATCGAAGAGCACACCAAAACACGACTAACCCTTTTATCTGTCAAAAACAAACTGACAATCCAAAATGGTTGGTATTGCCAACATACTCGTATATAACAGACATGTGTACCAACATAAAAAAAAAAAATGCGAACATCGAACATACGTAACTCACGAAAAGATGAAAATAACGGTTATCTTTTCATCACACCTCGTATTTTACCCCGATGAGTGCGCTCATGTCAAAGTTACACGAATTAGATATTGCGGTGGTTTTTACTGCCGAGATGACGTTATTTAAATTTAAACTCGTGCCCATCCACGTACGTACCCTGCTCCTCCAATGCGCTTCTTAACCTTGTGTTTGCAAATTTAAGCGCTCAAGCTCCTTCTTGAGCTGCTCCGATTTCAGTTTTTCAAATTTAACCTTTCTTTATCATGTTTATCATGATACACAATCCCACTTCTGACCGATTGTTACGAAATTGCAATCCTGACAATTTATACCACTCTCAATACTCGGATTCGCACCGCTGGATTGTGTAATAATCAGACAATCGCTTAGTGAAATTAGAGCAATTTCTTTTATTTAATTATTGCTTTTCACACACTTAATATTAAGCATAAAGTTTATTTTTATACAATTTTGCACTTTATTCACTTATTCATTTGATTACTTTATACTGTTACTGTTACTACCATAATGTGCACACTGATACGATCAAGGTTAAACTGTCTCGACTTAAATTGTGTGGCGGTTTATATACCTCTCGTGTGCCAGAATATTCAGTACATATCGAAGTTTCAAGAAGATACCAGAGCCTGCCAGCATGTATGTGTATTTGGGGGTTGAAAAAGATGACTAGAGTGTACTCTAAAAGTATGCGACCATTTATGTTTCAATATTCTAACAGTTAAAGTAATAACAACAAAAACACAACTCATACTCCCAGAAGAAATAATTACATTAATTACTGCAGCACTCTTTTTTAAATAAATAACGCCAACAATGCCAGTCGAACTACTTTTACAAATGTTACTAACAATAACGCTGATCGTAATAATTTTATAAACGAATAAAAATGCTAATCGATCTAACTTCATTAACAATCTGTCTAAATATTGTAGACAATCGTAAAACCATGCTAATAACAATAGTTATAGCCGAAACTATTCTAATTTATCTGGACCAAGCCGGACATAAAAAAAATAGAGAAATACACGAGTTCTTTCCCATGAAAAGAGCGAATAAAAAAAGCGTTTACACTACGCAGAGGAAAACAAAACTAAGCCATACAGCTTCTGGGACCAAATGTTATTATCTGATGAGAGCTAATTTACACAGCTTATGAAGAAAATAATCTTTCTCCAACACTTAAACACGGCGTCACACAGTGTAAGGCGTGTGGACAAAGTGTTAAAAAATCGAGTGTAGTATTCTGAAAATGTAAGTATGAAGCAATTAAGTAAAAATGTCTATTATTTCTTTAAAAGAAATCTTTTATTATACTTGATAATTCTGTAGACATTTTTTCAAAGTGTAAAAAAAATTTTAAATAATTGATAAAATTAGCCTTATAAAAAGGAGGAAAATACCGCAGATTTGGATGTTAGTGAAACAAAAGTATTATAACATGTAATTTTTGTAATTTTCTAGATATGGTAACACCAATTTTAGGCTTTGATATCAGCCATATCTTAAGTATCGTTACCCTAAAACACGAGCTTCTACAGGGTCAAAAAGTTGGAAAAAGTGTGAAATTAAACAGACAATTGCTAAAGATCCCAAACCTATTTTAGGCTCAGAAATGTATGCAGAAGTTCCTTTGCAAATGTTCTAAATAGACCGCCATTTAGTTTTGTCGAAATTTGTAATATAGAGTTGAATACAAAGATTATTTTGCAATACAAATGGGGTTTTGACGGCAGTTCAGGGCATAGCGTTTATAAACAAAAATTTTCCAGCGACTATAATATTAATAGATTTGTGGTGTTTGCTGCTGTTGAAATTTGGGTAAACTCTGTATCGTCGTCAACTTTATTTTGTCGTCCTATTAAATTTATATTTACGAAGGAATACCCCGATATTAAACGTGAAACAACATTCTACAGCAAATAAATGAGCTACAGATATACAGAGAAAAAGTAAAAATATATTGAAGTGGAAGTTCAATTTGCTATGAATTTAACAATGATTGACGGAGCTTTAACTGAAGACAGATCTAGTGCTGCCTGCTACCTAAGTGGAGCACATCCTACAGATATGAACTCACCACTAATTAAAGAAAGGTCTTGAAATGAAAACAGCTACAAATACGAACTATCAGTAATTCATAAACGGATTACGTTTTGTGAATGGCTGCTACATATATCGTACAGAATACCACTAAAAGGTTGGAGAGTATGCGACGAGAATAACAAAAAATATATTTCAAAACAATAAACACAAAATTCTGAAAGTATTTAAACAGTCAAATTGTTTGTTAGTGGACAAAATCAAGACGGGTTATGGTATATCCAACGATGCCAATACTTCCCTTCGTTTCTACCAAAATATAGAGCTCGCAGCAAAAATATCAAATGTTGAATCCGGCTTAAATAAGAATTTTCATTTAATTTTGCGTATAATGCCTAGTTGGAAAGCAAATAAATCTTCCTAATTTTAAAAAGCTCCATAATGAAACGAAATATACACACAATGTCATCCATGGTATACCATGCCAATTATGTGATGTCATTAACATGCCAATTACAATACATAAGGTACACGGATATAACATTGTTAACCACTTCAATATGCCTATTGGACTCCTTTCTGTGGAAGCTCTTGAAGCACATATAGAAATACGGAAAAATAGACTGAACCACACATGAAAGATTTGACGAAAAAATTGCAACTACGATCTTATGTCCACCTTATTGTTGTCATCAGAGCTTCCAATTTGAAGCAAAAGACGAGCGAATACAAAAAAAGGTAAAGAGAAAGATTTGAAAGAATTTATTATTGATGAAGGTGAGGAGAATTTCCGGGCTGAAAATTTTTTGACTTGATATTACAGACAATAGAAGTGATCAAGAATTTTCGACTGAAGAATATTTCACTAGTGCTGATGATTCATGATTGTTTCCATAATAATAAGAATTAAATACAAATCGTATAACCTAAATACAACATATTTTCTATTATATAAGTTGGTATGTTGGGCTTTGGCTGCACATTTTCCGTCGCGCATTCTTAAATTCTGCAGTGCACAATAAAAATGCCTGTGAACATGCCCTTGGTATCGGTCACGGGCAGGTTCTTAACTGCTGAACGGAAACTTCCTGCACGCGCATTGATAAAACCGTTGATAACGCGGTTTCTCACAGTCCAAAGCCATTTCGGCAGAAAGTTTGACAAAAATGTGCAAGCCAAGAGTCTGGCTGTGTCACCGTGTGCAAAATGCGCGTGGCAGCTCGAGCCAGGACGATCTGCATCAACGTAGCTTACCTGAAAGGTAGGAATGACGATTTAGAGGTAGTTGGAGTTTTGATCTCGGAGTGGAGGATTGGTGGTCTAATAGCATGAACCTTTTATAGCTGCAAATATTGTGAAAAATGTTTTAAACTTTGAATAAGAGAAATATAAAGTAATATGGATTAATGTTGAAAACCAAATTCGAATATAAAAATATAAATTATTATGAACTACTGCTGAAGAAAAAAAAATTGTAACTAAAATAGAATAACTATTAATTGCGTGAATCGACTTTCTGGAAAGATGTTAAACTTACATTATTATTCAGCGGAAGCAGATTTATTTATTAGTGCGGCCGAAAAAGGCGATAGAGGGTCCCTCATTGTTAAGGAAGTGCATAACCGAAAACGGCGGTACATTCTGTCTTCCTACCGATGGATAGCGTCGAAATAAGTAAAAACATCACGTTGTGGGCAACATCAAGGGAGTTTTGCTATAATCTCCTGCCGGAGAGCAATCGCTAGTGCCTACACGCCATTCTCGGGTCTTGAGGGGACCACTCGTCGCAATCAGTACGTACATCTAATAAGCAGTAAAATAGTGGGAGAAACCGACGCGCTCTTGACATCCTTTAATACCCCTAACAACTTGGACGCAATCCTGGCAGGTTTCGATTTTACCTATTCCGATAAGAGACCCTATTTCCTATTACATCGCGAAATGCTGGGTCTCAGACAGAGGGTCAGTTTCCAAATATTATGACCAGATCAATATGAGGTTAACCTTTTTCAACAATTTTAACGATATGAGCAGTTCTAATGATGCCGCTCGTAAATCTGTACGCAATGAGGAGTACAGAAGTTCAAATAGAAGCGTCTTTATCGCCGGGTTAAATGAGCCTATGAGCTCATCAATTCTCCGCTCCAATCCCCGAGACATTGCTTCAGCGCCTGCTTTGGCGCTGGAACTGGAGGCCAATTTCATGAAGGCCCAAATGGACACTCATGAAAGCGATATGAATTCCCTAGAGCACACCCATCGCTGAGTTACAACTCCAATCAATCCAATTCCCCGCGATGGTATGGGCCCACGATGTCACGCGCTGCCTTGGAGGCGCCCGTAAGAAATGTCTTCATTGCGAGTCGAAACGGAGCCCCGTAGGGTCCCTCGCAAGCTCGTCAGGGCTATTCCTCCTATCCACAGTTCCGCCCAGGATTGGCACCACAACCCAAATACCCAAGTTTCAGAGGGTTAACCATATCAACGATAATCCAAGAGGGAATGATGAGGGCAACCCCGCCGCAGATCAAACGCGGCAACAATAGCGCCGCGGTCGCAAGAACCGAGGACGTTAGAATTTTGAACGAAGGAGCTCGGAGATGGGCCCAGAGAACGAAACAGCATTAGATGAGGTAAACTTTTTAGAGACGCGAGGTCTCTTCTCCCCTACCTACGACTGACACTTGGGACCCATAGCCTGAAGTTCCTGGTGGATACCAGCTCCGCCAAGAACTACATAGGACATAACCCTCGCTTGAAGGGAATTAAGCCGATTGCCAAACCATGGATTGTAGAGTTAACATTTTGAATAAGACAACTATGTTCTACCTGATGCCAAGTATAGGAGAATTCGATGCTATCATTGGGTTCGATTTCCTGATCGATGTGCAAGCGCGCATTGATCTGGAGAGCGGCACCTTCCTCACGGTAAAGAAATTTTGCTTTTTTATAAGTGTGAGAATGTTAATCATGTATCTGCTCTGTGTGAGGATGAGAAGATGACGAGGATGATGCGGTGCCACAGGTAGAGGAAACGCAAGTGCCGCATGAGATAGTGGAAGACTTTCAGCGAATGTTGTCCGAATGCATAGGTGCCGTTGCGGATCCCCGTGAAGGTCTACCATTTATAACCAATGTCTTAGCGAGCGTTTGAACCGTTGACAATGACTCGGTATGTACAATGACTCGATATGTACGATCCTACCCATTCCCTAATTCCGCCACCAAATTCGTGAATCAAGAAATCGCTAACCTATTGAGTGAAGGAATCATTCCAAACTTCCAGGTCACCCTAGAACAACACTCTCTGGGATGTTCCAGAAAAGGGACTAGAGGAGAGTGGGCAAAGAAAACTTCGCATAGTACTTGACTTCAAAAAACTAAATGATAAAACTGTTAGTGACCCGATTCCCGACACCTCGGTTATTCTTTCAAACTTAGGGAAAAACAGCTGTTTCTCTACTATAGATTTGAAAAATGGGTTCTACCAAATAGCGCTAGCGGAAGAAATAGGCAAAATCTGCTACGTCTGCATAGATGACGTCATCATCTTTTCTTATGACGCCGTTAGTCATCTGAAAGATTTGCGTCGGCTACTCAGTAAGTTGTATGAGGCAAACATGAGGGTTACTACGGAGAAATCAAAATTTTTCAGGTCAGAAGTAAAATTTCTGGATTTCGTTGTATCTAAGGAATGGATAAAAAGCTGCCCTAGTAAGGTCAAGGATATTCTAGGTATCGAGCAGCCTAAAAGCCTCCGGGCCCTTAGGTCCTGCTTAGGCTTGACGGGCTATTATAGAAGATTTATATAGGATTAGCCACGGATCAGAAAACAACTCACCCGTTACTTGAGAGGGGAGAATGGTCATCTCGCTCGAAAAATACACCCATCAATCTGGATAAAGAGGCTCTTGATACGTTTAGGCGTGGCAAGGCGATTATGGCTTAATCATGATACCCAAACATGGCAAAACTCTAACGCAAGTCTCGTCATACAGACCAATAAGCCTGTTATCCGTCGTCTCGATACTATTCGAAAAATTATTGCTATCAAAATTAACCCCATATCTGGTACAGAATAAAGTAATACCTAACCACCAGTTTGGCTTTCGATAAAAGCATGGCACTATTGAACAAGTACACCGACTGGTGTCCCAAATCAGAAAGGCGTTCGAGGAGAAAGAATACTGCTCTGCAGTGTTTCTCGATGTCGCACATGCATTTGATAAAGTGTGTCACGAGGTCCTCGTCTACAAAATAAGAAAACTTCTGCCTTCAAATATCCAGAGTATCCTGGAATCATACTTAAAGGGTAGGCGATTTCAAGTCAAATGTGAAGATTACCTTGCATCAGAAATGGATATATTGGCTGGAGCAACTTAAGGAAGTGTTCTTGGACCGATACTGTACACACTATACACCTCAGATTTACCTACAAACAAATATCTGCTCACCTCAACTTTTGCCGATGACACTGCGATTTTATCTTACCACAAGCACCGTCAAATAGCATCGCGTGATCTCAACAAAACATTCACAAGTGGTTGAAAATTGGCTTTTGAACTGGCGCATCGCATTTACACTCAACAAACACACGTGGCCTCCAATTATACTCAACAACAAAACTATCCCACAGGAGACAGAAGTGAAATATTTAGGCATGCACTACGACAGACGCCTTACCTGGAGAACACACATAGAAGAGAAAAGAGCGCACATCAAAGTAAAAGCTGCAAGTCTTAACTGGCTTTTAAATTCAAACTCGAAACTTAGCCTTGACTACAAAATACTCTTATACAAAGCCATAATAGTACCCATCTGGACATATGGAATTCAGCTGTGGGGAGGAGCAAAAACATCAAACACCGAACTGTTGCAAAGGACCCAGTCTTAAATACTACGCACGATTACTGGTGCACCGTGGTTCATGAAAAACCTAAACATTCACCGAGATCAAGGTGTGCCTCTAATAGGTCAGAGGCATTCAGATGTCAGAAAGAAGTACGAACTAAAATTATGGAACCACCCCAATATACTAGCTAGGAATTTACTACAAACAAGCCCACGACCCGCATGAAGAGAGCAGACTTATCACCATTGCAAACTATTATTTAATAAGCCATCATTACTAATTTCTATAATTACTTTTATTTTTATTGTTTTTCTAAAATAATAAGTGTTTACTAATATCTTCTCCATACAGTGGTAAGGAGCAGTGATACTTTGTTGTCTAGTTTTAAGATATATTTACTTATTATTAGTCTCCATATGAGTTGTTACAATAAATATGAATTGCTTAAAAAAAATAAAAAAAAAATTTGTTTTTCGAAGCGAATAGATTAAAAACCATAAACTCTCCAAATCGCCAAATAGTCTCTGTCGTACTTGATTAGTTTTTTTTTTTTTTGCATTCGAAACGTTTAAAAACCCACTAACTCTCCAAGTCCCCAAATAGACTCTTTCGCTTTTATTAATTTAGTTTCAGAAGCGAGGTTAAGAAACCATAAACGCTTCAAATCCCAAATAATCTTTGCGGCTTTTGTGGTCTATGTGGTCTATGTGTCTTCGCTGAATGGTGTCGGAGAGAAAAACTTTGTGACGATGCGTTTTCATTGGCTGGTACTGATGGAAAGAGACTGAGTTTCGGCTGCTTTTATCCTCCAGCGTCAGTGTAGGGCCTCCAATAAATTGTTGTTGTATGGGAACTGTTATTTGATGTGGCATCGGACTGCCAAATCGTTCTGTTGCATGTTGTTACAGTTTCCCGCATTGTTCTTGTTGTTTGTATGTGACCTTGGGTCACCTTCAGCACCTTGTTGTTGCTTTTCCCACATTTTTTGTCCTGTGCATTTGTCCTTGGGAGATCTTCAATGCTGCTTTGTTTTTGTGGCGATTTGACCTTCGGCTACCTTGAACACTGTGTTGTTGTTTTTCCTGTGGCTGTTGTAAAAAAAATTTGCCCTTCGGTCACCTTCGGTATGTTGTGGCATAATTATCTAAGTATATTAATAATTTTACACTACATTTGGTTTCGTTTTCGTCTCCTCTTTGTGCTGATTCGCATTGACGGCAGACTTAGCGCTCATTCTGTTGTGTCCGCTATTGGCTTCAATTTCATCTTCGTGACGTTTAATATGGGGTTTCCTTGTGCCACTTGATCTTGTAATTTTACTTTCTGCCATTCCCCTGCTTGGATTGGTGCGCTTGAGCTGGAGCCGTGTTTTTCCGCAATTTCTCCCGTTCTTCGCTTGTTGTTGTGTTGGTAGGGTTTTGTTTGTGGGAGGTTAGTCAGCTGCGGTTCCCATGATGGATGCGTATTTAAACATGGCGGCAGTTGTGTTAACACATTGTGATCGTTAAATTAAGAGGTGCCTGAATCTTAGCACTATTAACGTGTATATTTAAGGGTTAGTTGTTTAAGCACGTGTCCCCTGTGGTAAATATACACGTTTTGAATATGTATTGGCTAAATGATTATATTACAAAGTGGAAGCCAGACTCTCGAGCACTTTCTTCCAAATTTTGAAGGAACATCCTGGCGCAGCTGCTTTTTGTCGCGATAGTGAATGGCATCAGAACCACGATGATCTATATACAATAGCCATTTTCAGAATCGGTGAAGCTTAGCCTGGGTCCAGGTAATCTCAAGGGAGGATATCCCTAACCTGCCAAGAGCGAGGGCCTGGATGCGTGACCCTCATGTATGGTATGTAATCCTAAACTCTCGACATCATCGTGGAAATTCACGAAAATGAAGAAGCCAAAAAGCAAAAAGGAAGAAAAGGTACCGCAGTGCTACTTTGTGGTGAGCGCGGATCCGTTGGAATCTCTTTCGCGATCCGATGGTGTCGTGAGCTATGGATTCTCGTCCATAACATTGAGTCTACCATATGTCTGTAGGAGTTGAGGTACGCTTATTCTGAGCTGGAAGGAAGCCCACACCACTTCTGCTGGTGGGGATGGAGCGACAGAGGTGAAACCTGGTTCTGGTTCTGGCAAAGCGGTTGCGCTACGCAGGGCATCATCTGATGGCAGTGTCTGTTCGTTATCGGAAAGGGTAGCGCAAGCCACTCTGACTGACGAAGAGGAGCTACTGGCATCGGACAAAGAGGATGCTGATAAGACGGTGGTGTAGTCCAGTAAGCCTAGTTTTACGGGTACTCCACATTAATCTTCACCATTCAAAGGTTACGTCCGCTAATCTTATACTCCATCTGTCAAAGGAGAGATACCATAGTGTCCTGATTCAAGAACCATGGGTTGAAATTGATAGGATAGATATGTAGATCTACTTGGAAATACCTTAAATGTCTGTCCATCTAGTGAACCAGAAAGAATAGAAGGGAGAGAAAAAATGACTGGCTCTGTTACTAACAGCCAGAATGGGGTCTTGGCCGATGCCTGTCCGCTAATGAAGCTGAGGGGAAAGCCGAAACCTCGGTGGTGGACTGAAGAGCTAAGCAAGCTTCGGGTAAACAGTAGGAGAGCTTTTAACGAGGCGAAGTATACCCGTCTTGAAAATTATTGGAGAGGGTATAGAGAGGCTCTGAAGGTCTATAAGAAGGAGATTAGAACTGCTCAAAGGCAATCCTGGAAATCTTTTTGTGAAGAAGTAGGGGGAGCGACTGAGGCTTCCAGACGTCGCAAGATATAGAGCTGCAACAGGACTTGTATGGCTCATTCACTACAACTAGTAAGGAGTCTCTAGAGCTTCTACTTAGCACGCATTTCCCAGGCTGCTCAGATATCACTGGGCACGAGGGGGAAGATACATTAAATAGTCAGGAAGTAAGGATACGCGCTTTATCTGAGGATCGACTTTTATGGGCTATTGAAAGTTTCAAGCCTTTTAAATCCCCTGGTCCTGATGGTATTTATCCAGTTGAATTACATAAAACCACTGGATATCTAAAAGGCTGGTTGTTACCAATCTTTGAAGGATGCTTCAATGGAAACAGGCTAGAGTGGTCTTCAGTCCAAAAGCCGGAAAACGCTCACATACTCATCTAAAAGACTTAAGACCGATATCTCTCTCATCTTTGTTTTAAATATTTTAGAAAAATTTATGGAAATCCACTTAAGCTTAACTTTAGACAATAATCTAATCTCATCGGCTCAACATGCCTATACAAAGGGGAAATTGGTGGAATCTGTTCTACACAACCTTATTTCCATTGCGGAAAGGTCGTTGCATAAGCAAGAAATCACTCTGGCTGCCTTTTTGATATTGAGGGGGCCTTAAATACTGTCAAAGGTGAGGCCATCACTACAGCATTTACTAACTTTAGGATGAAAACGGGCCTGGTAGGCTTCATTAATAAAATGCTGAATAGCAGAATCATTGAGACGAATGTAGAAGATTCGGTCCTTCGTAAGTTGGTGAGCAGGGGTACATGGGCGGAAGGTATCTTCTCACCGTTTCTATGGAACACAGTAGTTAAAAAACTACTGTTAAAATTAGAGGCGTGGGATGTAAATCATACCTTATGCTGAAGATGTTGTTATTGCTGTATCTGGAAAATTCACATCTTCACTGAGAGATTTATTGCAAAATGCTTCAAAGTGGGCGGAGAACTGTGGTCTTGGAGTAAATCCGGTAAATCTGGAGAATTAAGCCTAGGGTAGCTCACTGGCTTTATACTGCAATTATCCGGGCCATTCTCCTATATGGAAATGTTGTCTCGTGGACTGCACTGCAAAAAAGGATTTACTGCGAAATGCTTAATAAGGCACAGAGCTCAGCATAATTAGCAATAAGTGGCACCATGAAAACCACGACAACCTTGGCATTGGATAATATACTACATATGCCACCCTTAGATCTCTTCTACAAATATTTAGCGACATGCTCTGCCATTCGGCTCAAGGTGAGTTCACTATGGAAATCTGTTCCGTGTGTACATCCAACCATATTAGAATCATATATAGACATACCCAGTGATATTGATGACCTTCCTTCTTCCCTTGTTTCGAAATAAATTTTTGGGGAAGGATTCGTTCCAGAACGGAATGGCTCGAGGGGGATCCATCACCAGATACTCCATCAAGATATACACAGAGGGATTAAACATTAATACTGTTGTAGAATCAGGGCTTTATTCCGAAACACCCTCAATCAGTGAATCCATCCAACTAATGGAGCACTGCAGTGTTTTTCATAGTATAATGACCGCCATTCACGAAGCCTTGAATTGGTTGAGAGTAAACGAGGTAACCGGTAAGGATATCTGTAATTTATCAGGCTCAGGTTGATTCAATATGGAAGGGGAAAAGTAGCCATGCCTCGATCAGCCAAACCAACCAATAGAAAGCGCACAAACTGGTCCTTATTCCAGTACACAACGAGTCTGCCTTATCGCGGATGGCCCCTCCCATTTAGAATCTGCTTGATATTGATCAGGCGGTGGTCACAAACACAGCAGTACTTTCGTAAACGGTAAAAGCATCTTGAATCCTCCCGATCCCCGAGGAAACCTATATTCTACATTGTTAGTCTAACTTCCAGAAAGCTCGTCAATAAAGCCAAAGTCGCAAATAACAGGATTCCTTTCAGAAGAAAACAATTCCAACTAAATTACTCCATGAGGAAGGCGAAAAGAGCGTAATGGCGGAACTTCTGTGAACAAATAGAATCCTCCGCCAAAATTAGACGGTGTTATACAATTGCTACTGAGAACGCACATATCAATCAAGTTGACAGCTGACACTTGTTATAGAGTCAGCTGATCAGTAACCTAAAGGCGTAACATAATTAATGTCTAATAAACACATAATTATCACATGGTGTCAGAATTTATTGAAACCACGTTAAAAAACAAAATCTATGGAAATCGACAACAAGCTGAATTTCGCAATTGTGTGACACATTGCAAAACACACACGTGCATACAAAACAGAAAATCGAAATCATCGAGAAAAATCTGGATAATCATTGACCATCGGAGAACATAAAGTGATCATCATCGGCAATTCACCATTAGAAAACTAAATTTTGGAAATATTTTGGCAAATTTTTTATTAAAATGGCATCGAACGACCGTGTACCGGCTGAATTGGATTGAGAAAATTTGGGAAAACAATGGCCAAGCTGGAAATGCACATTCCTCATGTAAATGATGGCGACCGTAAAAATGAAAAAAGTGAATAAAAAAAATTGCAACATTTTTATGGTTGATCGGTTCACGTGCAATGGAAATATACAACACATTATTTCCAAATCATGGCACAACAGCGGGACTTCTTGGAAATCAAATTACTGATAATGCTGCGACGTCATATGAAACTCAACGAACATTGGAGCAAGTTTTGGCGGCTTTCCATAGATACTGCATACCACGAAAAAACGGAACAATGGAATCATTCAGATGCAACACAATTGATCAAAAGGAAAAACAGTTGTTTGGTGATTTTGAAACGGATTTACGAAATAAATTCAGATTAGTGAATTCAATTGTGTGTGTGGCAAAAAGTTGCAGCTGAAACTGCTTGATGGTCGAAATGAATCACTGCAAAATGTCATTCGAGGTGTGCAAAACATTTGAAGTAGCCAATGCAAATAAAGTACTCGTGGTTAAAAGCGTTGGTCAGTCGCAAATTCACAGCATAGGTTCGGACTCGATCAATGCAATTGCTCGTCGCTGTTACAACTGTGGTGAGTATTTTTCACCATAACATTACTTGCCGGGGATGTAGAAAACAAGGACATTTCCAGAAAGTGTGCAAATCAAAGGGAAAGCGAATGGAATACAAAACCGGGAATCAAAAGTCGGACAACAACAATACCAAAGGAAAGTCAATGGTACAATCGCTCGATTTGAGTGAGTGGGAAGGTAAATTTTTTGAACTTGTTGGGATTGCGTGTAAATTTAATGATGATAAATGTATTTATATAATAAATTCAAACAATTTCAAACAAAAGAAGAAGCGATGGAAAAAATTTATCAAATGGAAGTCAATCAATCTCATTCAAACTTGACACACTGGATCAGACATGAACTGGATTCCTATTAATGTAATCAAAACGCTGCTCATTCGATTGTATGAAGATAAAGATTTCTGAAATTTTCCAAATTTTATTACAATCACAATAAAGTTAAAATTTTGGAACCATAAAATTGAAATGTTATGATTTGAATGAGAAATCTGAGAAGCGCTCTCACTTTTTTGTTGTTGACAATGATCATAAACCATTACTGGGTCTAGAGACATGCATTGAATTTGGACTTATCACACTTATGTATGAAAGTACAGGCGCTTGCTTGCCACAAACGGTCGATGAATTTTTGGAAAACAATTGTTGTTGGTGGAAAAATTTCTGGCTATTTGTTCAATTAAATTAAAGGAAAATTCCACACCGTATTTACACTAAAAAAGGATACTATTGAGTTTATTGGACAAATTAAAAAAGGAAATTAACAAAATGGTTGAAAGAAAAATAATTTCACCTGATCCAACAGACTGGGTAATCAATTTACAAATAGTGGAAAAGCCAAACGGAGAGCTGCGTAATATCCCTTGATCCGTGCTGGATTTGCCTGACATCCCATCGGACGCGTCCCCAGGTGGCGGATAGGGGGACCCTTGGTAGGCAAATGACATTAGTTCTGAACCTCTTAGGAGGGGCGGGAGTTTTGGCTGTCTGTCTATCACAATGATGGTATAGATTATGTGTATCATCCGCGGACCAAACTGGCTAGGGACAAAGCACCGGGTTTGTACGGCTTTCCAAACATCGCAGTGAAAGCAGCGATTAAGGTGACGCCGGAACTTTTCGCTAAACTCTACGACGCATGTCTCAAGGAAGGCGTTTTCCCAAAATCCTGGAAACAACAAAGGCTGGTGCTGCTACTTAAACCAGGGAAGCAGCCGAATCAACCATCGTCGTACCGTCCTTTGTGAGTGCTGGATACTCTAGGCAAAGTATTGGAGCGCATCGTATGCGATCGACTACAGGAGTATCTGGAGAAACCAGAAGGGCTGTCCTCAAAAGAGTATGGCTTTAGGAAAGCGCGATCAACGCTGGACGCTATTCAAACCGTCATGAGTATTGCCCGTCAAGCCACTAGCGGCAGACAATGGAGATTTGGTGCAAAGAAGTACTGTGCGGTGGTGACGTTGGATATTAAAAACGCATTCAACTCCGCAAGCTGGCCGCAGATTATGAGCGCACTTAAAAGTTTCGCGGGGCCAGTTTTGCAGAGAAATGGTCTGCAGCTTTGGAGAGGTGATCATGTTTTAGGAGTACCATGTCCAGGGGTTGGTTTCCATGCTCTCCGTCTGAGGTTATAATACCTTTGTTGGTCCTGCACCGTACGCCCCAGATTTCGTTGTACTATTTGATATACTTCATTCAGCTGTTGCGACCGCTCCTTGGGGTTTTGTCGTGGTTGACCCGTTCCTATTGTGGCTTCATCATATACAATCTTGGGGAGTCGCGGTTCGCATTCTTGTACTAAGAATGCAGGAATGTATCCCGTTGTCTCTGAGACACTGGTGTTGAGAGCTAGTGTCAATTCCGTTAGTAGATCGTCCCACTTGCGTTCGCATTGGTCCGTGAACTGTGCCACCATAGTCTTGATAGTACGATTTGTACGCTCGACTGCGTTTTCTTGTGGAGTGTATTGTGCAGTGTACTGGTATCTAACCCTTAGTAAAGCGTCGGAATGCTCTACGGCAAATTTGAGATCCGTTGTTTGTTAGCAGGATTTTTGGGACCCCGAACCGAGCTAAGATGAGTTCTCGGAAAGCCCGTTGTAGGGTCTCGGTATAGGCTTTCCGAAGAGGTGCCATCTCGGTCCACTTCTTAAATTTGTCATGGAATACTGCTAGCAACGTATTTCCATGCGTAGAGCGGGGTAAGGGTCCTACAAAATCGGCACACAAGTTGGCTCATGGTTCATCAGGTATGTAACTTAGCATTTTCTCAGCTGGCTGCTGTTGACTGCACTTATACTTGGAATAATCCGGGCCAATTATAGCGGTTTGCAATTCTAGCTATAGTTTCAGGTTTGCAATTCTAGATAATGGGGTCAGGGAGGATAATCTTAAGTTAAAGTTGCTGACTGCCTCTAGGAAGGGGCCAGGGTGATCCTCACAGAGAACTTCTCCAAGAAGACTCACTGCCTCCTTGTGGCGACCTTGGGCAATGGTATACTAGCATCAGCTGAATATTAGCCAGAGTGAGCGACGATTCATTTAGCGATGACCCCGGAGGGGCGGCTGTTTGAGCACCGGTGGACAACGATGGATCATCGATGGACCGACGTCGGATATCATCCTTCATCCTCTATTGAGAGACATCCTGGGACAAACGTTGTCCACAACCACGATCTGAGCCCAGTAGGATCTTGGTGATAATGGCACTGGAATATATTTCGGAGATGATGATTTGAGCTCGTGGCTGCTGTGACTGGCCTCTTAGTAGGTGTGGAGTGAAATCCCATTGAAACGGCGGTCCAGATATTGCAGCAGTTGCCCCCGTCCCGGTAAAACCTTGGCAGGCCTGAAAGTACGTTTTTGATCCGTCACCATTGGGTTGTTGGTGCAGGTTAGGTTGAGCTTGCTCCCTATTCACTCGAACCTGGCTCTGTACGCAGATACCCATAAGGTCCTGCGTTAACCTTCACGTTGGCCTCCCTGCTTTAATTAGCATAGATAACCACGGAGTTATTAACGCGACTGCACATTCGGATAAGGATAGCGGCTTCCAGGGTGGACCCAATCGCAATGAATAATTCTGTAAAATCAAAGACCACTGAAGCAAACCAAACAAATGACAATGAGAATACCACGTTACCTTTCCAATGTAGTGCTAGGATAATGCGCTCCCCGTTGAATACGGCTGACTGCCCAAGAGATCGCGATACGAGAATCTCGAAATCGACAAATGTCTCGCCTGGGAAAGGCAACAGGACAGCATGCACGGCCCCGCTAGCCAGCAATGTGCTATCGGAGACACCAACTAGGTGGTTGCAATCCGAGGTACAGAAGAACCGGACAGTAGATACTGTCAGCAAAGGGATCCCGCCAGCAGCAAAAAAACAGAGGGCTGTGGAAGCGGTGGTTATCCCGAAACCACCATAAGTTTCAGCCGCCAAGGAAGCATGGACAAAGGAGGTAAGAAAGCAAAGCAGGCAGAAGCATAAGGTACTTAAACCAAGGGCAGATGCAATTATTATTGCCACAAAAGGAGAAAATACGTCGTATTCAAACATTCTTCGGGCGGTAAAAACTAGTACGGAACTAGAGGCGCTGGGAAAAGAGGTACGGACGATACGACGGAAGCAGAAAGGAGAGTTACTCCTAGAGCTGAACCGTATGAAGGAGGTAACCACAGTCTCACTCCAAACAACCATCGAGAGAGTCCTGAAATATGCAGCGAGAGTGCAAGTGAGAACTCACATGATCACAGTACAGTGCAAAGGTCTGGTCACTGAAATCAGCACTAAAGAGGAGCTGCTGGACGCACTAGAAAAACAGGCGAGAATTCGTAGGCCAGATGAATCCGCAATAAGGAGTATGAGGAACACATACGGTGGGACACAGACTGCTTATATAACGTTACCAGCCAAGGACGCTAATAAGGTAATGAAATTGAAGCACCTGCGAGTCGGATGGGTTAGCTGCCGAGTGTCGGACTCCATATCTCCAACTAGATGCTTCAGGTGCTGGGGATCTGGTCATGTTGCAGCATCTTGCAAGCAGACGGACCGAACGGGAATGTGCAGAAGGTGTGGCGAAAGTGGTCACATTGCAGCCTCATGCAAAAATCCAGCAATGTGCGTACTTTGTAAAGGAGCACACGCTGCAGGTAGTGCAAGGTGTCCACAGTACCAGGAGGCAGTAAATAAGAAACGAGCATGAGAATTATTCAGCTCAACCTCAACCATTGTGCGGCCGCTAAAGACCTCTTGCGGAAAACCATGCAGGAGCACAGCGTAGATATTGCGCTAATATCAGAGCCATACGAAACCATCTACGAATATTCCTGGACGTCTGATGTCTCGAACAAGTCGGCGATATGGACAATGGGCAATTCAACTCCGCACAGTAAAATGACGGGAGCAGAACGTGGTTTCACCTGGGTCAAAGCGAGAGGCATCTATCTTTTTAGTTGTTACGCTCCACTCAGTATGAACGCGGAGGAGTACGAAAGAATGTTGGCAGCACTAGTAGCAGAAGCGCGGGGCAAACACCCACTCCTGATTGCTGGTGACTTTAACGCGTGGTATACTACTTGGGGGAGCACGCGCAACAACAGACGTGGCACAGCGCTGCTTGAGAGCATGGCTCTGCTGAACGCATACCGGGTGCAGAAAGTTCAGCAAAGAGGCTGGAAAAAACATTCATATGACGCCGAAATCTTTCACATGGCTTGGCAATATGGCGCCGCTCAAGAAAGCCATTTAGAGATGAAAGCAGAAAGCATAACGGCGAGCATCACAGCCTGCGTCGGTAAAGCATGCGACACAACCATGCCCAGGTTATCAGGACTTGACAGAAAGCCAGTCTACTGGTGGAATGAGGAGATCGTGATCGCTAGAAGAAATTGCCATCATGCACGAAGAAAACTTAAGAGATCTCGCGCTGCGCCAGCGACAGACGCGCTATTGGCAGACTACAAGGTATGTAAGGACTCAAAAAAGCCGTACAAGATAGCAAAAACCGATACTTTAGGGAGCTTCGCGACAGCGTAGACCTTGATCCCTGGGGAAATGGTTATAAAACATGAGGAAGCACAAAGGCCCAAGAGCACCACAGCCCACAAGCCCGACACTCATGCGAGAGGTGCCACACTTTACCAGGGACAGCAATTGCACATGGATGATATCCCTGAAGTTACCACAAAGGAAGTGCTTCTCATCACGCAACGCATCGCAGATAACAAAGCACCGGGTTTGTACGGCTTTCCAAACATCGCAGTGAAAGCAGCGATTAAGGTGACGCCGGAACTTTTCGCTAAACTCTACGACGCATGTCTCAAGGAAGGCGTTTTCCCAAAATCCTGGAAACAACAAAGGCTGGTGCTGCTACTTAAACCAGGGAAGCAGCCGAATCAACCATCGTCGTACCGTCCTTTGTGAGTGCTGGATACTCTAGGCAAAGTATTGGAGCGCATCGTATGCGATCGACTACAGGAGTATCTGGAGAAACCAGAAGGGCTGTCCTCAAAAGAGTATGGCTTTAGGAAAGCGCGATCAACGCTGGACGCTATTCAAACCGTCATGAGTATTGCCCGTCAAGCCACTAGCGGCAGACAATGGAGATTTGGTGCAAAGAAGTACTGTGCGGTGGTGACGTTGGATATTAAAAACGCATTCAACTCCGCAAGCTGGCCGCAGATTATGCGCACACTTAAAAGTTTCGCGGTGCCGGTATATCTGCAGCGAATTATAGCGAGCTACTTCGACAACAGAGTCCTGTTTTATGACACGGACGATGGCGTGAAAACGTACAGAGTAACTGGCAGCGTCCCCCAGGGTTCGGTGCTGGGCACAACACTCTGGAACGCAATGTATGACGGCATCCTTAAACTTGACCTTTCGGCAGATACAACACTCGTTGGATACGCAGATGACATCGCGATGGTTTCAGTGGCAAAGCACCTTGCCACACTGCAGGCGTTATCTAACGACGCTATCACGAGAGTAAGATGATGGCTGGGAAAGGCAAAGCTCGAGCTGGCAGCACTAAAAACGGAGGTGGTGCTGCTGAGCACAAGACGTGTTCGCGAAGAAATAACAATAACGGTGGGTGATCACATCATCACTTCTCAACCGTATCTAAAATATTTGGGAGTGGTAATTGATACCCGGATGACGTTCAGGCAACACTTACAAATAGTCAGCGATAAAGCCACACGAGACTAATGCCTAACGTTGGTGGCCTCCGGGTAAGCAGACGGAAACTCTTATCAACTGTGACAAGTTCGGTGATCCTGTATGCAGTATCAATCTGAGCAAATACGAAGAAGTCATACTATAAAAGTATCCAAGCCACATACAGGCTTGGTGCTCTGAGAGTGGCCAGTGCCTACCGCACCGTCTTAGATGATGCTATTTGTGTCATTGCAAGGAAGGTGCCCATCGACTTGCTCGCTCGCGAAATGGAGCCGCTTTATGGTGTCGGGCGTAATTGGCAAGTGCGGCAAAAAAGGAAGAAAGGCTGCGCACAATTGCGGAATGGCAACATGTTTGTTGTTGCGTACACACACGAATATAAAAAAAAAACGACCGCACGATTTATCACTCGTCGCCAAATGTAATAATTGAAACGCACGCGTTGAAGGTTTAAATGGAACAAATGATTTATTCAAATATTCTTAAAACTACCATTTACAAGGTTGTAATATAAAAGGAATGTTGGACAATGTTGCAATTCATTGTGCTAGTTAGGAAATTGATACTTTTTAAAAAAGTTGCCAACCAATTAGATTAATTGCTAATATATTACATTACTCCTCCCTAAATTCTCAAAACAGTATGGAAATTTAAAGTAAAACATGAATTCATTTAAATATTAATTTTTTAAAAATTATATGAAATTATATTAGATTTTAAAAAGAGTAATATAGAAAATGAATGTAAATTAATTTTGATAAAATATAGAAATATGTACATAAAAATTTCATCTCAGTGTCTTCGAAAATCTGCTGGTTCCGAACGTGATACTTCTCGACGTAATCTTGTTGTTCTACGCAGTTGATAATCTTGTTGACTGACGTTCGAATCTGCTGGATTCCTTGGACTTGTAGTCGGAGATGTTACAGTTGTAGGAGGACTAGTCGAAGTTTGTGATGCTGAAGGTGAGGTATCAACATACGAAGGGAAATACAAATTATCGTCGTTTTCTTCAGAAAAGTCCGAATTAATATTTGGAGAACTTCGAGGCTTCATATGGTTTACATGGCGTCTGCAAACCCCTTTGTTTGTATTTACTAGGAATATGATGTTACCAACTTTCGTCTGAATAACACCTGGTATCCATTTCTTCCCCTTACCATAATTTCTGATAAAAACGTTATCATTTACCTGGTATTTAGTTGATTTTGAGCAATTGCGATGAGGCTTTTCCGAAGGTTCTAAAAGCTGAGACCAAATTGTACATACTGGTCTACCACGCATAAGCTCCGCAGGAGATGTAGCTTCTGAATTCGGCATGAAACGGTAGGTCGAAAGAAATTTATGAACGGCATTTTTGATGGGCATATCGTCGTCAATGTTTTTTCGAACTGATGTTTTAAAAGTTCTGACGAAACGTTCTGCTAAACCGTTGGATGCTGGATGAAATGGAGTGGTTGTGATGTGCGTAATTCCGAGTTTAGTGCAAAATTGATCGAAGTCTTCAGATGTTAGCTGTGGTCCATTGTCACTGACAATTGTATTTGGAATGCCCTCAATGGAAAAAATGGCAGATAGGGCTGAAATTGTGTCTTCTGTTGTTGTTTTAGACATTGATGAAACATACGGGAACTGTGAAAGTGAATCAACACATATGAGCCACATTGAATTAAATATTGGCCCAGCAAAATCGATGTGTATTCGCTCCCAAGGCTTGGTTGATTTTGGCCAGCTTTCGTACTGCCTGGATGGAGACTGATTCTGAACTTTACATGTTTCGCAGTCAGAAGCTATTTTTGAAATGTCGGCATCGATATTGTTCCACCATATGTACTGTCTTGCAAGTTGCTTCATTTTAATATTACCCCAATGTCCGTCATGCAAAAGTTTCAGCGTCTGTTGTTTCAAAGCATCAGGTATTACAACACGAACGTAATCCGTTTGAAGACAAAGCAAATCGTTTTAAATTGTCATATTGTCCCTGCGATTAAAAAATGGTTTCAAGTTTGTTTGTTCTGCAGGTAGTTGCTCTGGCCAACCATTTTTCACAAAATGATAAACTTGTCGTAATGTTTTATCAATTTTGGCGTGCTTTTGAATAAGTGTGTTATTTATAGGAAAGTCGTCAAATGATATTTCGAGGCATGAATCTTCCTCTTTGTCGAAATCGTCGTCAGGTCCAAGAGGTAGACGGGACAGTGCATCTGCATTACCATGGTCAGAAGTTTTTCGATACTTTATTTCAAGCGTTATAGCCCATCGCTGAATTCGCTGCGCAATCATAGATGGTACATGTTTGTTTGGATTAAAAATGGTAAGCACCAGTGGTTTATGGTCTGTAATCAGGATAAACTTATGACCATACAGGAACTGATGAAAACGCTTTACTCCAAAAACAATTGCAAGACCTTCTTTGTCGATTTGGCTGTATTTTTCTTGATGTTTGTCTAATGTTTTCGAAGCAAATGCGATTGGCCTTTCAGTACCGTCTGGATAAAGATGTGAAATGACTGCTCCAATTCCGAAGGGCGATGCGTTTGTAGCAAGAACAAGCGGCAAATTTTTCTTGAAAGTGTGCAAGTTGTGTTGCGTTCACTATTTGCGATTTAAGCTCGTCGAACGATTTTTGTTGACTTTTGCCCCACCGAAAAGAGACATCTTTTCTCCGTAGCATGTGGATTGGAGCTGCGACGTTTGCAAAATTTGGCACAAAGTTGTGGTAATAATTAACTTTGCCCATAAAAGCTTCCAATTGTTTAATATCCTTAGGCGGCTTTAAGTTTTTGACTGCGAGAACACCTGATTCATCCGGTAATATACCTTCAGAACTTATACGACGGCCAAAATATGTAATTTGGTTTTGGAGAAATGCACATTTCTCTTTCTTACATCTGATACCATTGTCTTGTAAAATTTCAAGTATCTGGTCAAGTCGCCGTAAATGTTCTGGTAGAGTTGGAGCTGATATTATTATGTCATCCAAATAATTTGCACAACCTTCTATGCCATGTAGAAGTTGTTCAATATACCGTTGGAAGATAGCTGGGGCGCTAGCAATGCCGTATGGTAAGCGTTGATATTGGAAAAGTCCCAGAGGCGTATTGATTACTATTACTTCTTTCGATGAATCGTCCAACTCCATCTGCAGATACGCATCTTTCAAATCGATTTTTGAAAAGTATTTTCCGTTGCGAATTGAATGAAACAAATTGTCACGGGTAGGAAGCGGATACTGTTCTATGTCAATTTGCGCATTGACAGCTACTTTAAAATCACCGCGTATACGAATACAATTATTCGGTTTTTTTGCTAAAACGATGGGAGAAGCCCAGTCACTGAATTTAATTGGATTTATTATTTTTTGTTCAATTAGTCTGTCTATTTCTGTTTTAAATTGAGGCATTTGAGCAAAAGGTATAGGACGGCTTCTAAAAAACTTGGGTTGAGCATCTGGTTTTAAACGTATATTAGCTTTAAAATTTTTTACCGTACCGAGAGCTGATTGGAAAATTTCACAATATTTCTCACAAAGTTCGTATACTTTTGAAGTTTCGTTTTCAGAAATTGTATTAATTTGTTTAATTTGGAAACCAAACGCGTTAAACAAGTCATATCCAAACAAATTGTCACCCGAATTAACATTAACGACAATTAATACCACCTCTTTTTCGCGATTTCCACATTTAACACTCGTATGCAGTTCACCCAAAATTGGAATTTCTTTTCTGCCGAATCCGTACAAAATTCTATTTGTTTTCACTAATTTTGGTTTATTTAAGTATTTAAATGTTGGTAAATTTATTATCGAAATTGACGCGCCAGAATCCATTTGAAAACTTATAATTTTATTATTTATTTCAACGTCAATAAAACTTTTTGAATTTTTTACTTTCACTTCACCGGTAATGTCATAAATTGTCTCGATCGCAATGTTATTTTTTTGCTTTTGTTTTCGGTTCTGATTTTGTTCGGTTTTGTTACAGTTCACACTTTTAGACATACAGACGGGCGCTATATGCCCCTTTTTTCCACACTTGTTGCAAATTGTGCTCTTAAATTTACAATCTTCTCTCTTATGAGAGCTAAAACATCCCGAACACGATTTGTATTTGTTCTCTTTATTGTCTCTCTTAACCAATGACAATTTTTTCTTCACTACATTGATTTCTATTGTCTTTCCGTTTGCTGTTTCTTTTATTGCTGCCACCGTTTTGTTGTTGCCTCAAATGATTCCGCAATGAGTAGTACATCAGTGAGTGTTGCTTGTTCTTTTTGAAGGGCAGCGGTTCGTACAGAGTCGTGTGGTGTGTTGACGATGATGTGATCGCGAATCATATATTCCACGTAGCTGGTTGCACAGGGGTTGGAAGCGCAAACGAACTTGCATGTTCGCGCCAAACCCCGAAGATCTGCGACCCATTCCTTGTACGATTGTGTGTTTTTCATTTGCCTTTTGAAAAATTCGTATCGTGCTGCCACTGTATGCTGGCTGACAGTAAAATGTTCCGTAAGTTTTTCATGTAGTTGTTGGTATGTTTGATTTTCGAGGCTTGCTACGCCGAAAAGATTTTTAAGCAAATCAAACAATCCTGCACCACACCATGATAAAAAGAAAGACTTTTGTTTTTCTGCTGACGTCACGGAATATGCGAGAAAGTGTTGTTCTAGTTGTTGTAGATATGAGTCCCATTGTTGTTGTTCTTTGTAGAATTTGTGGAATGCCGTCACCATTAACTGATCAGGAGTGTTTTTGGATTACTTAGAAGCGTCCGTTTTGGTGTTCATGATGGCCTGCATCCACTGCTGTTGTTGAGTAAGCAAGTTCTTGGTAAATTCTTGCTGTTGTTGTAAAAGCATTTCTATGCCTTTGAGATCGTTTGCCATTGTGTTTGTTGTTGCGTACACACACGAATATAAAAAAAAACCGACCGCACGATTTATCACTCGTCGCCAAATGTAATAATTGAAACGCACGCGTTGAAGGTTTAAATGGAACAAATGATTTATTCAAATATTCTTAAAACTACCATTTACAAGGTTGTAATATAAAAGGAATGTTGGACAATGTTGCAATTCATTGTACTAGTTAGGAAATTGATACTCATTAAAAAATTTGCCAACCAATCACATTAATTGCTAATATATTACACGCACCGTCTTAGATGATGCTATTTGTGTCATTGCAAGGAAGGTGCCCATCGACTTGCTCGCTCGCGAAATGGAGCCGCTTTATGGTGTAGGGTGTAATTGGCAAGTGCGGCAAAAAAGGAAGAAAGGCTGCGCACAATTGCGGAATGGCAACAACGATGGGAGAAATGCGAAAAAGGTCGCTGGCCGTTCAAACTCATCCCAAATATTGCGATGTGGATGGACCGAAGACACGGAGATGCTCACTGGACATGGGTGCTTCAAAGAATACCTGCACAGGTTCCATCGAGAAGACGACCCTTATTGCACAGTATTCCCAGAAGACCTGGAAAGCGCGATGCATGTGTTTTTGCACTGTCCGCGTTTCATCAATGGACGAATGGAATGGAGAAAGAGCATTCGGCGAAACTCTGACGGAGCATAATCTGGTACCAAATATATGCGAGGATAAAAACAAATGGAATACCACATGTGCCTTGGTGGAGAGTATTATGAACACGCTGCAACACACGGAATACATGCGTAGAACGGAGTGCGCCAATGGATCTCCCATTTAGCGACGCGGGCTAAAGTCCCACACTACGGCTTCGGCCATTGTCTTTAGATGTTTCCCCTCCTCAGCAAAAAAAAAAAAAAAAAAAAATCTTTAGTTTTGCGGATACCCAGATGCCCTGCTGTTGGTTCATCCTGATTTTCTCTTAATATACGTTCTCGGAGTGGTTTTGGCACGCATAGTTTCCACGGGGTATAATCCTCGTTCCCATTATGACTCGGAATGTGTGTATACAGCTGCCCATTTTCCAGATGGTAATCGGCGTATTTTATTGGATCAGCAATAACGTCCGTCTTTGGCTTTCTCCACCATTGACAATCCGGTTCTGAGTGGTCCTGGATAGTTAGGGTGAACGCAGTCTCAATTGGTTGTCTGGATAGAGCGTAGGCCAAAACATTTAATTTTCCTTTTCTGAATTGTACTTCAGTGATGAAACAACTAATAAATCAAATGACCAGTATGATGAACATAGTAACTTTGCTTGTATGCAAAATAGATGAACGCAGTAAATAAAATAAATTTGGCAATATGGAATGCAAATGGACTGTCGCGCCATGAACTAGAACTAAAGACTTTCCTAATAAATAATTCAATAGATGTGATGTTAATCTCGGAAACACATGCTACAGACAAAACATATGTTAAATTCCCTAACTTTGACATCCATTACACAAATCATCCTGACAACAAATCTCACGGTGGAACGGCGATCATTATAAAAAAAATATGAATTACATTGAACTTGACGCATATAAAAAAGAAAACCTTCAAGCAACCACAATAGCACTAAAAGACTCGAAAGGACAAATCGTAGTATTTGCTGTCTATTGTCCACCAAAATATAACAACACAAAAGATCAATATCTAGACTATTTAAAAAAACTAGGGAATCGCTATTTAGCAGGAGGTGACTATAACGCTAAAAATGTTTTATGGGGATCAAGGTTGACAAACGCAAAAGGACGCGAGTTACTTAAAGCTATACGATATAGTAATGGTCGATTCATTAGCACTGGTGAACCAAGATATTGGCCAACAGATACAAAAAAACAACCAGATTTAATAGACTTCTGCATCACAAAAAATATTCTTCATAAACAGCTAACTATTAAATCATGTTTAGAATTATCCTCAGACCACCCCCCAATCCTAATGACATTACTAGGATCAATAGAGACAAGACTTTTCTCAGGCATCTATAACAATAAAACTGACTGGAATAATTTTCGTCTAGCACTGGAAAAACAACTAAAAACAGATATACGATTAAAAACAAAAAATGAAATCGATTCCGCAATCGCATACTTCAATGATAGCGTCATCGAAGCAATCACAGCTTCAACACCAAAGCTAACGTTAGCAAATACGAACACTACACCAGCGTTCATCAAGGGAAAAATTAAATGGAAAAGGAAGCTCCGGAAAACATGGCAAATCACTAGGAATCTGGAAGATAAACGCAACCTAAACAAAGCAACAAATGAATTAAAAATTTTACTTCAGAAAAACAGAGAAAAGGAACTAGAAAAACATATGCTGAACTTGGGAACGACCACATCAACAAATTACTCTCTTTGGAATGCTACGAAAAAACTCACTGGTGCAATAATACACAAACCTCCTATCAAAACACAAACCGGTACATGGGCGAAAACCAGTAAGGACAAAGCCAACACACTGGCCAAACATTTCCTTGAAATATTTACAAGCGAAATGGACAATCAAACCACTCATCTTGACAATGTAATAAATATTCCGCAATCCAAAACAAAAAAGACATCAGTAGCAGAAATCAAAAACAAAATTAAAAAATTAAAAGACAAAAAGGCGCCAGGATATGATCTGATAAGCGGGAAAATGCTAAAAGAAATGCCTGATATAGCAATAATATATATCCGAACTATATTTAACTGCATGCTACAAACTAAGTATTTCTCTCGCTTATGGAAAGTTGCATAGATAACAGCCATCAGCAAGCCAGGAAAAGATGCCACCAAAACAACTTCTTACCGACCTATCAGTCTATTGCCAATACTATCGAAAGTATTTGAAAGGATACTACAGGACAGATTAGAGCCAATCTTAACAACAACAAATTTAATACCCAGCCATCAGTTTGGATTTAGAAGACAACACTCAACTGTGCAACAGGTCCACAGGGTTGTAAACAAAGTATAGACAACAAAAAATACTGCGTAGCTGTATACTTGGACATTGCAAAAGCATTCGACAAGGTGTGGCACAAAGGACTTCTATATAAACTTAAGCGAATATTTCCACAAAATTATTATGACATTTTAAAGAGCTATATAAGCGAACGACAATTCTACATAAATATGACGAGGATTGCTCAGACATCCTACCAATGACAGCTGGAGTACCACAAGGCAGCGTATTAGGACCTCTACTATACTTAATATTCACATCAGATATACCAATTCCAACGAAAAGCAATGCGATGATAGCAACATTCCCAGACGACACAGTTTTAATGGCATCACACAATGACGAAAAAAAGGCAACAAATGCAATTCAACATATATTGGACAATGTAGTAGCATGGTGTGACTTATGGGGAATAGAGATAAATAAAGACAAAACTGTACAAGTTGTATATACAAACAGAAAATCGACAAAATACAGGCAAAAAAATAAAAACTCACTCTGCTGCAAAATATCTTGGAATAACCATAGACGAAAAATTGACATGGAAGCAGCACATTATTAACAAGCGAAACGATGCAAAAAATAAGTACCGACAATTAAGCTGGCTACTTGGACGAGCATCTAGACTATCTCTCTACAACAAACTAATAATATACAAGACTATAATAGCACCTATCTGGAAATATGGAATCGAGATATGGGGCACAGCTAGCATATCAAACTTAAATTTAATACAACGAATGCAGTCAAGAATAGTACGAACAATTACAAATGCTGAATGGTATATCCCGAACGAGGTTATACACCGTGACCTACACATTGAAACCATCACGGACACAATCACAAAATGCAGCACCAAACATATACACCGACTGAGAGGCCATCAAAACCTGGAACTGCGTAGTGCAGCAGACACGGAGGGTGCAACTCCAAGAAGATTGAAGCGAAATACCCCTGTAGAACTTACAGGAAGGTTTAGAAGAAAAAAAATAAATACATAACAATAACAAAATAAATAATTAATTATATACATAAATAAAATGATGGATAAATAGAGAAAATTTAATAAACAAATAAATAAAAGAAGTTCTTTTGGCATTGGCAAAAAGAGCATATTCAATCCAAACCTGCACAAAATATTACTTAATATTATTGTTATAGATTGTAATATATAGAGGAAGAAATAAAAAAAAAAAAATAAAAAAATTTGTTTGCCGATTGCTTTTCGCGGTTTCGCTTTCGGCTACTCTCCGCTGAAGTTTGTTAGTGTTTCTATTATTTGAGTTTTGTACTTGCGTGTTAATTGTTGCTCTTGTAATTGGTGTTGTTGTGTCAGTAGACATGATCATTGCGCTCGAACTTTGCATTCTACTTGTCGCTGTCGCGGCTATGGTTACAGTACAAGCGCTTTGTGTTGTTGTTGTTCTTCCTGATGTTGTGTTTGGTGGATAATGTTCCATAATAGTAGAGTGTGTCGCGCATTGGACACTCCAAGGTAGTGAAGCATTCGTAGTGGTGTCGTTTAGGAGAGCGGGAGAGCAGGACCTGGCTCTGCTCTCTGCTGCTTCGACTGGCAAATTGCCGCCGTTACCTTGTGTGGACACAAATAAGAAATATGCATTTCTATTTGTTACTGTTTTTTGCTGGTGAGTGTCAGAGACACTCATTTTAGTTATGTTGTTGTTTTTTGTTGTTTGTATTTCAATTGTGTATTTTTGTTTTCTAATTATCGTTAAAAATATATTTAAATTAAGTGTCCCAGCTAGTAATCGTGAACTATGTTCTCACCGATCACTACACTTTTGCACTATTGTAGAAGATTCGATTGGTTTGAAGGAAATTTTAACTCGCGATTTGGTAACATTTCTGACCGACCGTCTCTGTTGACGTACGAACTATTCGCTGTTAATAAGGAAATTTTGCACTTCAAGTTGGTGCTGACTAATACCGTTCGCGTTCCAATGACAAATTTTTAGCATATTCATTTGTTTGCAAGTATGGATTTCAAAAGTTCATTTTGATTATTTATTAGTTCTTGCATCATTGATTGCATTGAGGACATGAACTGTGTCATACATTGCGTTAAGGTTAAGAGCACTGCCTCTAGATTTTTAAATATTCATTTGTTTGCAAGTATGGATTTCAAAAGTTGATTTTGATTATTTATTAGTTCTTGCATCATTGATTGCATTGAGGACATGAACTGTGTCATACATTGCGTTAAGGTTAAGAGCACTGCCTCTAGATTTAGCGATTGTTTATTGGTATTTGAATTTTCAGCTAAATTTGATTTCAGTGCATCAGAGTAACTCATGACAGTTGGAGCATGTTTGTCGTTGAACGTAGTCGGGATTTGGTGTAGAGGCGCTACGTAAGTAAATTCGCGTCGACCTCTATCCTTCTATTGGCGCATTTTATTTTTCAGCTCAGCATACACTGGACAACCTCTATAGTTTGCTGTATGACTTCCGCCGCAATTATTACATTTTTTAGTAAGAACATTTTCATTTTTTTTTATCGACTGTACAGGCGTAGGATGGGTGGACGTCACCACAACCATCGCAAATGGGGCGTAGGGTGCAATATGATTTGGTATGACCAAACTTCTGGCAGTTTGTGTATTGTACAGGGCTGTTGCGTTTGTGGGGTTCTTCATGTCAAATTTGGCGGTGCATAAGGTATCACATATTATAGATTGGATGGACCTCGTTTTTTTTGCAGCTTTCTTGATTCTGGTTCAGGCTCCACTCGGAACACTGGTTGTGGAATATTATTCTTATTTTTTATGTTAAATATGGATTTTGGGTTGAAACCGGCTTCGATCAGTGCTTCTTTCATTTCAGATTGGTCGACATTTGATTCTATTCCTTTTATTACGACAATCGAACCTTTACTGCTTTTCAGTTGGTACGTATAATAGTTTTTTTTACTACTGTCAATTTTTGTCAGTATAGATCTCAATTTTTGTTTCGTGTAAGTCTCCCTTCTTTAATGCAACTAAATGGAAGTTCTTTTGCCCTACCAAACTAGATAGTCTGGAGACCAGCATATTAGAGCTGCGTTCGCTCAGATAAATTGAGGGGAGGTTTGACTTCTTTAAGTATTTCTGTACCTTCATTTTTACTTTTTTTTTTGGTCTGGACATGCTACATTATCGGCAAGCAAGGCAAAGCGATTTTGGCTCGGTACTGTGTTGGTGCATTCTTCATATTTATTTGGTTTATAAATTTTTGGTGGTTTTTTTGTTATGTTTTTAAACGGACTTTTCTTTCGCTTAATGTTTATATAGCTATGGCAGTCTGTATTGCCGAACTATTCTGTTTTACAGAATGTTGTTGTTGTTGTTGGTTAATGCTTTGTTGGTGGCTGTCGCGGTTAATGTGTTTGCTGTGGAGAGAGCAGATAGTGAATTAGCACGTAGGCGCTGAATATCATCAGTTTTTGAAACTATGCTGATTGCTTTACTGTTAAGTGTACGCTGAGCTTTCATCACCAAACGTTCGGGCGACTGCTCAAGCATCAAATTGTCTGTGTCGTTAGAGAACATGAAATCTTTGCTCATATTGTACGATGCGTTATCTGTCTTAGCGAGCTTACGCTCTGATTGGGGAGATCGTAATGTGCTCCTAAGCACGCCCTCTCAGCTATTGTTTGTTTACAGTTTATGTTTAAGTGTGTTATTTTTCGGTTCAATACTTACTCGAAGCACCTTTTATTTATTTTATATTTAAGTATTTTGTTAAATTTTTATTTTGAATTTTTTTTTAGAGTCTCTGTCTCAGATTTAATTAAATATTGATTGCCAGATTTGGCTTAACACCTTATCGCACTTGATTTGAACAACATTTTTTTTAAATACTCTGAAAATTACGGAGCTCGGAAAAAAATACATCCGCTCACTTTGAAAAATAAAAAGAATTTTTTTTTTTTGACAAACACGACAGTGACTATTTGGGGATTTGGAGAGTTTGTGGGATTTTAAACGATTCTGTTCCAAAAACTAAATTGACAAACATGACAGAGACTATTTGGCGATTTGGATGTTTATGGTTTTTTAATCGATTCGCTTCCAAAAACCAAATTGACAAACACGACAGAGATTTTGTTGGCAATTTGGAATGCTTATGGCTTCTTAATCGATTTTCTTTCAAAACCCAAGTATCAGACGCTTAGGAATACATTGAATGCCATAGTCAAATAGAATAATTAATAAACTCAACTGTGTTATTAAAGTTTTAGGTAAATAAACAAATAAATATATTTCAAACTACACAACCGTGAGTTAATCTTTTATTTTCTGTAAACGACTCCTGGCAATCCAGCGAAATTACCATGGCGAAAAATGAGTCGTTACAATTTTTTGCAGTTCGCATCCGTCAAGGTTAGTTTTGTCTACAACGGCCCATAATTGTTGACCTCGCACAGCTTCACTGAAGGTCCTTGGAGCGGCTGAATTCTCATGTCGTCGGGGCTTCTCAATTGTGTTGGGCATTCTGGGCGGGTCGTCCGACAGTTCACGTTTTGGCGGTGGGTTCGGTTTCGGAACCTGTGAAAGTCCCTCCGTCACCGTCGTTGCACAGCTAATAGAGCACTTTTATTTTTTCACACCTCTCTGCCTCCGTGACGCTTCTTCCAACAGCTTCAAAGCAGGGGCTTTCACCTTGTAGTCGAGCCGTGTAGGAATTACTTTACCACCGAGGAGGAATTAGTCGTTTTAGACGTCTTTATACTGTCACGTCTATCAGGGCCAATCCCGGTATCCGCCGTATAAATAAGCTTTAGCCTTTCTTTGGAGAATTCTTCTAGTACTGCCACTTCTACTGGAACCAGGTTTGTCCCCGATGGCAGTTTCCTCCGTACGAAATGGGCTAGCCGTGCTTGGCTTGTTTGTACCGCTACTTGTAGTAGGTTCTATAGCCCCAGCTTCCGCCATACGAATTTGTAACTGGCTTTAGCCAGATTTAGAATTGGAGGCAATAGCCTCCATTGCATTTAGGGACTGCTTGTCCAGAGAAATTTGTTTTCTTACTTTGTGGCTTATCTTTTTCTTACAATTACCGTACACCGTAGCTGACATGGTGATCTTCAATTTAAAGGAGGAAACATAGTTAGACTCGTTGAATAACTGACGACTCAACGGCCTTTCTGGGCCAGGTGGAGGATAAGGGCTGCCGGGGTAGATTTGGAATACTAAAGGTTAATTTGTATGACCTTCAGCATTTTGCGGATTGGAGATAATGGTGACGTTCGCACTATCCCCATCGGACATACGAGAGACTGCGCCGCCATCCATCGTATTGTGAAGATGAAATTTGTCCACTGACAAATTTCACTCACACAAAAATTGTTTACTTCTTCATAATTATAAAAGAAAAAGTAGTCGACAAAAAGATATAAAGTCCGAAAAGAAGGCGGAGAAACAAAAAAGGTGCGCCTCGAATATTTTCAGAACATACTCAAAACTCAGACGTGTGTTCAAGGACTCACTTCCGATACTTCGGAACTCAGACGAGAATTCCAGTATTCGTTTCCGAACCTGCTCAGGACTAAGACGTGTGTTCAAGGATTCACTTCAAATATTTTCAAAGACTCAGACGTGTGTTCAAGGACTCACTTCCAATACTTCGGAACTCAGACGAGTATTCCAGGATTCGCTTCCGAACATATTCAGGACTCAGACGTGTGTTCAAGAACTCACTTCAAATATTTTCAAAAACTAAACGTGTGTTCAAGGACTTACTTTCACTACTGCGGTACTCAGACGAGTATTCCAGCATTCGCTTCCGAACATACTCAGGACTCAGACGTGTGTTCAAGGACTCATTTCACATATTTTTAAAAACTCAGACGTGTGTTCAAGGACTCACTTCCAATACTTCGGAACTCAGACGAGTATTCAAGGATTCGCTTCCGAACATACTCAGGACTCAGACGTGTATTGAGGGACTCGCTTCCAGTGCTTTCAGAACTCAGACGAGTATTCCAGGATTCGTTTCAAAGATTTCTCAGAACTAAGACGTGGCCCAGTAAACGAATTTTATCCAAGGATTGACTCCTTATTTTAAACCAGGAGAAGGAATTGTAATAGCCAAAGATTTAAAATAAAGATAGCTTAGACACGTAACGTTGTTATTCTGTTGACGAGCCCGGACAGCGCTGAGCTTACTCCGGCTCAGAAAAGTTCGTGACAGTGGCGCCCCAGCAGGCACGTTACAAAGGAAACTGAAACAAGGAAGGGTCGTCGAAGAGATTTGTTCGACGAACATCGAGGACTATCGAGTGATCCTTCAACCATGGTACACACAACGTGGGTGTACCGCTTACAGAAGGAGGGCCTGGTAACCATCATTGATGAATTCGACCTCGATACCACAGGTTCGGTAGATGACCTGCGACGTAGGCTCGTATCGTTCATACAGAGATCGGAGATGAAAGCGGAGACGAAATAAAGGTTACGAGAACTAGAAGCAGAATGTGCAAGGACCCCGACAGACACGACTAGGCCTAGTGACACCATTGACTCAAACATCTGTTCCGCCAATGAACATGGCAGCGGACATAAGGCGTTCACAAATGTGGAACCTGCTACATCACCGTACTCAGCCGTCATAGACCAGGTTCGGAAATGGTCTGTCCGCTTCAACGGTGGAAAGGAACTACTCGCATTCATCGAACGGCTGGAGGAACTGGCAGAGGCATACACACTGCTATTAGATTTCCTGCCCCGAACAATGCCTGAGTTGTTGCACGAGAAGGTTCCGCAAGAACAACAAACACTGGGAAACATGGGCGGCATTTAAGCAGGATTTCATCGGTTTCTGCCTATCATCTCGTTATCTGGAAAGACTTGAGGATGAAATACTCCAACGACGGCAAAATCTAACCAAAACCTTCAAACAATATGCCGTAGAAATGCAATACCTCATGCGTCATGTGATTATTCTGAGGAACAGAAGTTGGAGCATATCTTTCGGAACAGCCTGGAATAATATCAGTGGTATTTACGCCGGAAGGATTTTTCGACATTAGCAGAATTGATGGGAATGGCAGAAGACCTTAAAGACATACGGAGTGGTCCGGACGCAGCGCTGGCTCCACCAGCCCGAACCAGATCTGAATATACTCGTACACCACCACGACTAAGGCATGAACGTACATCTCCACCGGGGGCTCGAAATAGACAGGTAGCATCCACAACGACGATAAAGACTGAAGTACCAATTGACACACGTACTGCGTGCAAGCGGTACCGTCAATCAGGACATATAGCGCGATACTGCCGTAGCGCACTGTTCGTAGTAACACTATATTTAATTATAAATACTCGTATTTTAGTAATATAACAATGTCTCTTAATATAACAATGTTTAACTCTCTTAATTTAACTCTCTCTCTCTCTCTCCTCCTTTAATTTTGTATATGTATTTTTGATGTATTAGCATAGCTTGCACTGTGCAAATAAAATTCTCCCCAGTTGATCATATACCTTAAGCACACGTAGTTGCAGTTTTTATTATCGGTCATTTAAAAATTGAATAGTTCAAGCGGTTGGTAAAAAGGCTTACCATTCCCATAAACATTTGGTAACTTCGACGTGATATCGGTTGCGTTTTTTCGTTTAATTCGTTTTTGGATTGGGTATTCAAACGGGCATTTACTTGGTCGGAACTTTTCCTGCTAAAATTGGTTGGCTGGAAAATACACCGACGCCTTTTTTTGACTTTGTGTGACCTTCGGAGATAATTGGGGATTCAAACACTTGGTTTGATTCTCACATTAAACATTATCTGCTCGCTGCCGCTGCCAGCGCAATTTCGCTTACTTCGTTTACCTTTCATTGCCGGTGCATACGAGTATATTGCTTTCTCGCTGCTTCGTTTAGTGTCGCTATAGTTGTGTTCGGTCAATTCAGTTCGCTGCAATCGTGCTGCTACCTATATTGTCATATTAATTGATTACTTTGTGATCGTGACTTTCTATAACACAGTTTTAGTGTTCGGACATTCGGTTTAATAAGTTCATGAAACGTGTGCATTTAAATGCAAGGGTTAAAATAATTACCAAAAGTTTAGAGGCAAAATAAATACGGTTTCGGACATAACGGTACTCGCTATTTCTCAGTTTACCTTTCGTTGTAGCTACACTAGACAATATCGGTACTTTTCGTTCGTCATATCGTTTGTGATTTTTAGTTTACAGCAAATACTACCATGTCAAGATCAAAGAAAGGTCGACATTCCGTGTCAAATCCAGCGGTTCTGGAAACGGTAAATAAAAATCGGATGTTCTTGGCGCGTAAAAGTGCATGGTTCATCTCGCAATTGCAGTTAATACAGAAGGGACTAACTGAAATTGTGTTACGTTCATCTGATGAATTACTGCTTTCCATCAAATTGGAGCAGCTCAATCGATTGCAAGAGCAGTTCGAAGACGTGCAATCTCAATTGGAGATGGAGGACCATGAAGAAATTGAGAGTGATGCTCGATGCCAATTTTTTGAATACTTTTCGGAGAATAAATCTGCGATTGCCAAAGAGCTAAAGGAGCGTGCGTCTTCAGGTGCGATGGCATCTACTCCCAACACAGTTTTCGATGGAGGCTCAGATGTTTCAAACTGTAAAACTTCGTATTTGCCGAAGTTAGAGTTGCCAAGTTTCGATGGTACGATCACTGAGTGGCCTGACTTTTGGTCATTGTTTGAAACAATAATTGGCAACCATCAAAATTTAAAGGGCGTGGAAAAATTCCAGCATTTAAAATCTTGTTTGAGTGGAACAGCGATGGATGCCATTCGGTCATTGGAAATAAATGACCAAAATTATATTAATGCGGTAACTTTGCTAAAATCTAGATTTGATATTAAACGCATTCAGTTTCAGACACATGTTAAGGAAATTTTCAATCTAAAGACGGTTCGTGATGGCTCTGCCATTGGTTTAAGGCAAATGTGTGATAAGATTAAATCTCACCTTCGAGCCTTGTACTTTATTGCCGGTCGAGATGATATTCTTGATAGTGTGCTCATATATCTGGTTAACAGCAAGGTCGATGCTGCAACCAGAGCGAAGTGGGAGGAGGAATCTCCTTCGCAAGACATACCAACGTGGGAATCTATGGTGGAGTTCCTGGAGAAGAGATGCCGGATAATGGAAGGTGTAACTGCAGCCTCGGTAAGCCAGACACTGAGCAAGCAGGTGGGTACTAAACATGCGTTCGTCACAGTTCATCCTAATCAACCTTGCACTTTAAAGAAGCCAAAAGGCGACAGCTATGTATTAATTGTTTGAAACCAGGGCATATTATCAAAAATTGCAAATCTGTCTGTTGCAAGCAGTGCTCAAGCATCATACACTATTACATTTTGATCGCATTGCTTCGCCTCAAGCTGCTGCTGTAATATCACATTGTTCTAACCTTTCTGCTCCTGCCCACAATTCACAGGCAGCCCTGGTGTCAACTTCACTTCTGAACTCTCAGCTTGCCACATCAAGCGCAATGCCTGAAGATTTTATTTTTCTCGCTACTGCAATTGTGTTTTTGAAACCAAGAACAGGAAACCCGATTCCATTCAGAGCAATCCTTGATTCCGGGTCACAATTAAATTTTATAACAAATCGTGCCGCTAGTCAGCTACAACTCAAAACAACCAAATCAAAAACCCAAGTGTCTGGAATTGGTGAAAGGGATTTTGTGGCTGACCAAACTGTTGATATCTGTTTTCAATCTCATGATGGTGGTTATCAGACCTCAATCACAGCCGTTGCCATTCCTGCGATCACCGACCATCAACCCAATATCTCTTTAAATGCAACATTTTGGAATATACCTTCAAATATAACTCTTGCCGACCCAACATTCTTCAAATCTCAGCGTGTGGATATTTTGATTGGAGCCGGACTCTTCTTTGATTTGATGTGCGTCGGCAAAATTCGATTGAGCCCAACCTTACCACTCCTTCAGAAAACAAAGTTAGGCTGGATTGTATGTGGTGGAAGACAACCCTCCACTAGTAAAATTGTATATTTAGCAGTCGTCGATAAACGTGCTTCAGAAAATGATTCTGATGGCTCTTTAGAGCAGCTATTAAGGAGTTTTTGGGAGGTAGAGCATTTTGTTGAGACTGAGCGTAAGGCTACTAATGAAAGCTCTGAGTGCGAATTGCACTTCAAAAACAATGTTAAACGTTTAAGTTCTGGCGATTACTCTGTGCGTCTTCCCACAAAACATAGCATTGACCTCCTTGGTCAGCAAGCATTATTGCGCTTTAAGTCTTTAGAAAGAAAGCTTCTTTGAAACACTGAATTACGAATTCAATACTCATCATTTATTAAGGAGTACAGAGATTTAAATCACATGTCACTTGCTGACGATTGTTACCTTGGCACTCCAACGTATTTTTTGCCTCATCATTGTGTTTTTAAGTCAGACAGCACAAAAACAAAATTGCGAGTTGTGTTTGATGCGTCGGCATCAACTTCCACTGGCTATTCGCTTAACGATTTGCTGATGGCTGGACCTACAATTCAGCCAAATCTTTTCAGTATTCTATTACGCTTCCGAACCTTTGAGATCGCTCTAACAGGAGATATATGCAAACTGTACAGATGTGTACGAATTTTTGAATGTGATTTTCACTGCTGGTCAGATTCCATGGTGGTATTATCATGGTTCCGAAATGAACCGTCAAATTTCACAGTATTCGTTTCAAATAGAGTGAATAATATTCAAATTCTTACTGCAGGAATGAAATGGCATTTTCTACCAACCACAATGAATCCTGCAGATATCCTGTCAAGGGGATCCACTCCACGTTAATTACTGAAATGTAAGCTTTGGAAGCATGGCAGTCCTTTTCTTCAAGGCGTTCGAGATACGTGGCCAGATTCCCCAGGTTATGTTAAAGAACTACCCGAGAAGCGCAAGAATATTTTGCTTTCAACATCAAACATGTCGGACTTATCATTAAAATGCAAATTTCTTAACTCCTTTGGAAAGCTGCAACGAGTATTCCGCTATATTTACAAATTTATTTCGCGAGGCAAGGACCGAAGGGGCCGACTTACAGTAGAGGATGTTCATCAAGGCACATATTTATTGATTCGAATGGTACAACCAAGGCACTTCCCAGATTACAAAATACTCAAATCTGGTAGTCGCGTAGCATCATCTAGCAAAATCTGCTCTCTCACACCATTTTTAGATAACTTTGGTTTAATGCGAGTGAGAGGACGCCTCCAGCATTCAGCTCTGGACTTTGAATCAAAGCATCCAATTATATTGCCCCAAGGGCATCCGGTTACAAATTCGATAATAGAATTCTTTCATCGCAAATTATTGCATTCAGGAACGCAGGCCGCAATTCGTCTACAATATTGGCCAGTAGGTGGTCGCAAGGCAGTAAGCCACATCATTAACAAATGTATCAGGTGTTTGCACGTACGGCCTAGGTTAACGGTGCACATCATGGGAGATTTACCGGAAGGAAGAGTAAAGGCAAACAGAGCTTTTCTAGTGACTGGTACGGACTTTTGTGGGCCATTCTACTATCGGTCTGAAGTTCGGAATAGACCACCAATAAAATGTTACGTCTTCCTATTAATTTGCTTTTCTACAAAGGCTGTCCACTTGGAACTGGTAAAGGATTTGTCTACTCCAGCATTCTTGGCAGCTCTACGCCGAGGAAAACCGAAAACCATTTGTTCAGACAAAGCAACAAATTTCGTAGGGGCGAAAAATGAATTGGTTTCTCTAAAAAGGTTGTTCTTCAATGAGACACACTTAAGGGCAGTTGAGCAGCAATGCCTCAGCGATGGAATTGATTGGAAATGCATACCACGTAGATCTCCACATTTTGGAGGACTCTGGGAGGCGGCTATTAAAACCGCCAAGTTTCATTTTTATCGATCGGTTCAAACATTCTAAATTTCGAAGAGCTCCGTACTCTTGTGTGTCAAATATCCGCAATTGTAAATTCACGTCCTCTTAGTCCCATTTCTGAAAATCCTGACGATTTAGACGTACTAACTCCTGCCCATTTTCTTATTGGCGGTCCTTTCACCGCTATAATAGAACCGGATGTCACTCCTTTGAATTTCAATCGATTAAATCGTTGGCAACGCGTTTGCTATATGCAGCAACAATTTTGGAGAAAATGGAATTCGGAGTACTTAACTCTTCTGCAGCAAAGAACCAAATGGCAACACGCTTCAGCAAATCTACAAGTGGGAGCTCTTGTTTTGATAAAGGACGAAAATATTCCACCTTTAAAGTGGCAAATGGCAAGAGTAGCGGAAACAATTAAGGGTGATGACAATGTTGTTCGTGTGGCGGGTCTTCGCACATCAAGTGGTATACTCAAACGAGCCGTGACCAAACTATGCTGCCTTCCCACAGATCCTGGCAATGTTGAAAGCGTGACCCTTCCAACGGGGGGCGGATGTTCGTAGTAACACTATATTTAATTATAAATACTCGTATTTTAGTAATATAACAATGTCTCTTAATATAACAATGTTTAACTCTCTTAATTTAACTCTCTATCTCTCTCCTCCTTTAATTTTGCATATGTATTTTTGATGTATTAGCATAGCTTGCACTGTGCAAATAAAATTCTCCCCAGTTGATCATACACCTTAAGCACAGGTAGTTGCAGTTTTTATTATCGGTCGTTTAAAAATTGAATAGTTCAAGCGGTTGGTAAAAAGGCTTACTGTTGCGCAGAAACCTTTATTTATTTTGTGGCCCAAACTAGCGCTCTAAAAAATTAAACTTTTCGTATGCGTCTCTTATTTTCAACTGATTTTTATTATACAAAGTAATTTGTCACCAGACCACCAAATGCAAAAAAAAACACGGAAAGCATTTACTTTAAGCAGCGACTGCAAAAGGGAATAACAATAACAAAGCAGTGGCTGAATGAGCTATTGGAAGTAAATTCTTGCAATTGTGCTGCTGTTGTTGTTGTCATTCTTCCTCTCATCGAAGATGAGACCAAGAGCAACAACAACACACATACATACTGGTCAAACGAAAGAACTAATAACCGTATGTATATACGTATGTTGTTATTTCTTAAACAAAATATACAAACACTATTAGGGTGGCCGGGAATAAAGGAAATACAAATTAACATTCAATAATTTAAAATTTATAATAATAAATATGTATGGAGCGATCTTATCCAACACTTACCATTCCATTAAACACGCACAAATACTATTTTGCTGGGAGTGCGGTAAAAGAGGATTACGCACAGTGGAGTGTTGCAAGTCTCAAATGACGAACAGACAAGACTGTCGTCAAGATCGAGGCGTGACACAGTCCATCACCAACAGACCTCGACAACATTAAGTGCGTTACGTTATGATGGGCAACGCATTTGTGCCACTGTTACCATAAGCACATACAGTATCACAGCCACAGTTGCCACAGGAGCATCCGGAATTTTCATCAGTGAACGACTCGCTCGTCAGATACACTCAAGAGACGTCATGGAAGCAATCGTGGTGGATATAAGACTTGGGAACAACACGAGCAATTTAGAACTTCTCAAGATGCCTGACTCCACAGATGATCTACTCCTTGGATTGGATTTTTTCATGAAACAAGGAACCACTATTCTATGCGGAGATCAAGAAGTCACATTAGGATCAAAGACTGGCGGCGTGCAAACCTGGGATTTCCAATTGTGCACGACCATCCTGGAATAAACCCTCACCGAGGAGGAAAGGACTGACACATTTCTGTTTGCCGAACCGAGCAAATTCAGCGACGATCCAGGTGTTTCCAATATAACTAGTCACAAAATCGTGATGCGGGATGATAAGCCTATTAAACAAAGGTACTATCCAAGAAACCCGGCACAGCAGGTAATTATCACCAAGGAATTTAATGACCACCAAGGAATAACTGACGAAAGGTTGCATAGAGCCTTCTCACAGCTCTCATAGTGCCCCAATTGTACTGGTTCGCACGAAAAACGGAAGGTGGAGATTATGTATCGACTATCGACAGCTCAACGCAATGCATACCCGCTGACCGATGCATACCCGCTGACCACGATACAACACATACTGGACCGCTTACGAGAAACAACGTATATCAGCAGCCTGGATCTGAAGATCGGGTACTGGCAAATACCCATGGACGAAGGTAGTAAGGAGTACACAGCGTTTACGGTGCCGGGCCAAGGACTTTTCCAAAGGAAAATGATGCCGTTCGGACTACATTCAGCACCAACGACTTTCCAACGAGCACTGGACCGAGTGATAGGCCCCGACATGCAGCCTTACGCCTTCGCCTACTTAGATGACATAATACTCACAGGGAGGACACTGGAGGAGCACCAAAAGAATCTAGCCGAGGTTTTCAGAAGGTTGCTAGAAGCTAATCTAAAGCTCAACCGAGAGAAGTGGGCGCATGGTCAGCGAAAGGGAATTCATACGGACCCTGATAAGGCCATCCGAGAACTAGAACCCCCACGTAATATACGAGAACTGAGACGATGTTTATGTAATGCATCCTGGTACCGACGTTTCGTTCCGGACTTCGCGAAGACCGTACACCCGATGACGTTACTGAAGAAGGGCAAACATTTCAAGTGGACCGAGAGCCACCAAGAGGCATTTCAATTACTGAAACAACAGCTACCGGAAGCACAGGTTCTTGTCTGTCCGGACTTCAACCAGAAATTTGTACTTCAGACAGATGCTAGTGTCTATGGACTGGGCGCAGTACTTATCCAAGAGGACGACGGGGTGGAGCGTGCAATAGCTTATGCGAGTCCCCATCTCAACAGTGCGGAGCTTAATTACTCATCAACGGAAAAGGAGTGGTTAGCCATCGTTTGGGGAATACGGAAAATGAGGCCGTACTTAGAAGGGTACCACTTCACGGTTATCACAGACCATTTATCGCTAAAATGGCTCAATTCCATTGAGAACCCGTCAGGACGCATCGCAAAGTGCGCCCTTGAGTTACAGCAACAATCTTTTGAAGTGCAATTCAGAAAAGGAAAATTAAATGTTTTGGCCGACGCTCTATCCAGACAACCAATTGAGACTGCGTTCACCCTAACTATCCAGGACCATTCAGAACCGGATTGTCAATGGTGGAGAAAGCCAAAGACGGACGTTATTGTTGATCCAACAAAATACGCCGATTACCATCTGGAAAATGGGCAGCTGTATAGACACATTCCGAGTCATAATGGGAACGAGGATTATACCCCGTGGAAACTATGCGTGCCAAAACCACTCCGAGAACGTATATTAAGAGAAAATCACGATGAACCAACAGCAGGGCATCCTGGTATCCGCAAAACTATAGATTTTTTTTTTTTTTTTTTTTTGCTGAGGAGGGGAAACATCTAAAGACAATGGCCGAAGCCGTAGTGTGGGACTTTAGCCCGCGTCGCTACATGGGAGATCCATTGGCGCACTCCGTTCTACGCATGTATTCCGTGTGTTGCAGCGTGTTCATAATACTCTCCACCAAGGCACATGTGGTATTCCATTTGTTTTTATCCTCGCACATATTTGGTACCAGATTATGCTCCGTCAGAGTTTCGCCGAATGCTCTTTCTCCATTCCATTCGTCTATTGATGAAACGCGGACAGTGCAAAAACACATGCATCGCGCTTTCCAGGTCTTCTGGGAAGACTGTGCAATAAGGGTCGTCTTCTCGATGGAACCTGTGCAGGTATTCTTTGAAGCACCCATGTCCAGTGAGCATCTCCGTGTCTTCGGTCCATCCACATCGCAATATTTGGGATGAGTTTGAACGGGCAGCGACCTTTTTCGGATTTCTCCCATCGTTGTTGCCATTCCGCAATTGTGCGCAGCCTTTCTTCCTTTTTTGCCGTACTTGCCAATTACGCCAGACACCATAAAGCGGCTCCATTTCGCGAGCGAGCAAGTCGATGGGCAATGACACAAATAGCATCATCTAAGACGGTGCGGTAGGCACTGGCCACTCTCAGAGCACCAAACCTGTATGTGGCTTGGATACTTTTATAGTATGACTTCTTCGTGTTTGCTCAGATTGATGCTGCATACAGGATCACCGAACTTGTCATAGTTAATAAGAGTTGCCGTCTGCTTACCCGGAGGCCACCAACGTTAGGCATTAGTCTCGTTAACGCACCATTTATTCGTGTGGCTTTATCGCTCACTATTTGTAAGTGTTGCCTGAACGTCATCCGGGTATCAATTATCACTCCCAAATATTTTAGATACGGTTGAGAAGTGATGATGTGATCACCCACCGTTACTGTTATTTCTTCGCGAACACGTCTTGTGCTCAGCAGCACCACCTCCGTTTTTAGTGCTGCCAGCTCGAGCTTTGCCTTTCCCAGCCATCATCTTACTCTCGTGATAGCGTCGTTAGATAACGCCTGCAGTGTGTCAAGGTGCTTTGCCACTGAAACCATCGCGATGTCATCTGCGTATCCAACGAGTGTTGTATCTGCCGGGAGGTCAAGTATAAGGAAGCCGTCATACATTGCGTTCCAGAGTGTTGTGCCCAGCACCGAACCCTGGGGGACGTTGCTAGTTACTCTGTACGTTTTCACGCCATCGTCCGTGTCATAAAACAGGACTCTGTTGTCGAAGTAGCTCGCTATAATTCGCTGCAGATATACCGGCACCGCGAAACTTTTAAGTGCGCTTATAATCTGCGGCCAGCTTGCGGAGTTGAATGCGTTTTTAATATCCAACGCCACCACCGCACAGTACTTCTTTGCACCAAATCTCCATTGTCTGCCGCTAGTGGCTTGACGGGCAATACTCATGACGGTTTGAATAGCGTCCAGCGTTGATCGCGCTTTCCTAAAGTCATACTAGTTTGAGGACAGCCCTTCTGGTTTCTCCAGATGCTCCTGTAGTCGATCGCATACGATGCGCTCCAATACTTTGCCTAGAGTATCCAGCACTCACAAAGGACGGTACGACGATGGTTGATCCGACTGCTTCCCTGGTTTAAGTAGCAGCACCAGCCTTTGTTGTTTCCAGGATTTTGGGAAAACGCCTTCCTTGAGACATGCGTCGTAGAGTTTAGCGAAAAGTTCCGGCGTCAACTTAATCGCTGCTTTCACTGCGATGTTTGGAAAGCCGTACAAACCCGGTGCTTTGTTATCTGCGATGCGTTGCGTGATGAGAAGCACTTCCTTTGTGGTAACTTCAGGGATATCATCCATGTGCAATTGCTGTCCCTGTTAAAGTGTGGCACCTCTCGCATGAGTGTCGGGCTTGTGGGCTGTGGTGCTCTTGGGCCTTTGTGCTTCCTCATGTTTTATAACCATTTCCCCAGGGATCAAGATCTACGCTGTCGCGAAGCTCCCTAAAGTATTGGTTTTTGCTATCTTGTACGGCTTTTTTGAGTCCTTACATACCTTGTAGGCTGCCAATAGCGTGTCTGTCGCTGGCGCAGCGCGAGATCTCTTAAGTTTTCTTCGTGCATGATGGCAATTTCTTCTAGCGATCACGATCTCCTCATTCCACCAGTAGACTGGCTTTCTGTCAGGTCTTCCTGATAACCTGGGCATGGTTGTGTCGCATGCTTTACCGACGCAGGCTGTGATGCTCGCCGTTATGCTTTCTGCTTTCATCTCTAAATGGCTTTCTTGAGCGGCGCCATATTGCCAAGCCATGTGAAAGATTTCGGCGTCATATGACTGTTTTTTCCAGCCTCTTTGCTGAACTTTCTGCACCCGGTATGCGTTCTGTTGTGTATATTGCCATATGTCCATGATGATGGCATTGTGGTCACTATGCGTGTAGATGGAGCTTACAGACCACCTTGCTGTGCGAGCTATGTCATTCTGGGCGAAGGTTAGGTCTACGATGGAGCTGTTTCTTCTATTTTCGGAGGTGCATTGGCCAGGCACATTGAGCAGCTCGAGATCAAGCAGACCCATGCTCTCCAGCAGCGCTGTGCCACGTCTGTTGTTGCGCGTGCTCCCCCAAGTAGTAGACCACGCGTTAAAGTCACCAGCAATCAGGAGTGGGTGTTTGCCCCGCGCTTCTGCTACTAGTGCTGCCAACATTCTTTCGTACTCCTCCGCGTTCATACTGAGTGGAGCGTAACAACTAAAAAGATAGATGCCTCTCGCTTTGACCCAGGTGAAACCACGTTCTGCTCCCGTCATTTTACTGTGCGGAATTGAATTGCCCATTGTCCATATCGCCGACTTGTTCGAGACATCAGACGTCCAGGAATATTCGTAGATGGTTTCGTATGGCTCTGATATTAGCGCAATATCTACGCTGTGCTCCTGCATGGTTTTCCGCAAGAGGTCTTTAGCGGCCGCACAATGGTTGAGGTTGAGCTGAATAATTCTCATGCTCGTTTCTTATTTACTGCCTCCTGGTACTGTGGGCACCTTGCACTACCTGCAGCGTGTGCTCCTTTACAAAGTACGCACATTGCTGGATTTTTGCATGAGGCTGCAATGTGACCACTTTCGCCACACCTTCTGCACATTCCCGTTCGGTCCGTCTGCTTGCAAGATGCTGCAACATGACCAAATCCCCAGCACCTGAAGCATCTAGTTGGAGATATGGAGTCCGACACGCGGCAGCTAACCCATCCGACTCGCAGGTGCTTCAATTTCATTACCTTATTAGCGTCCTCGGCTGGTAACGTTATATAAGCAGTCTGTGTCCCACCGTATGTGTTCCTCATACTCCTTATTGCGGATTCATCTGGCCTACGAATTCTCGCCTGTTTTTCTAGTGCGTCCAGCAGCTCCTCTTTAGTGCTGATTTCAGTGACCAGACCTTTGCAATGTACTGTGATCATGTGAGTTCCCACTTGCACTCTCGCTGCATATTTCAGGACTCCCTCGATGGTTGTTTGTAGTGAGACTGAGGTTACCTCCTTTATACGGTTCAGCTCTAGGAGTAACTCTCCTTTCTGCTCCCGTCGTATCGTCCGTACCTCTTTTCCCAGCGCCTCTAGTTCCGTACTAGTTTTTACCGCCCGAAGAATGTTTGAATACGACGTATTTTCACCTTTTGTGGCAATAATAGTTGCATCTGCCCTTGGTTTAATTACCTTATGCTTCTGCCTGCTTTGCTTTCTTACCTCCTTTGTCCATGCTTCCTTGGCGGCTGCAACTTCTGCTGGTTTCGGGATAACCACCGCTTCCACAGCCCTCTGTTTTTTTGCTGCTGGTGACTTGCCTTTTCTGTACTCATTAGAACTAGATTTTGTTCTAATCCGTTTAGCAGACGGTATGGCAGTACTTGCCTGATCTGGTGTGTCCTTGTTGCAGCTGTGGTCCTTGAGATAACTCCTAAACCTGGCCGCTTCTCCTCCTTATCCAACTGTATCATCGCTTCGGTATGTACACGTTTGATAATACTGCACCGTCTTATAACATCCTTGTGCATGTTCCTTTGGGAGTTGCAGTATCGCATTAGCTCATCGATTTCTCGCCCAAGTGCCTTCAACGGCCCTGCCATCTTATGTGGGACCTTCCCCAACGATGCCTCTGTTGTGGGTGACCGATATTTTGCTATCGATGTAACCGGGATCCCTTTGCTGACAGTATCTACTGTCCGGTTCTTCTGTACCTCGGATTGCAACCACCTAGTTGGTGTCTCCGATAGCACATTGCTGGCTAGCGGGGCCGTGCATGCTGTCCTGTTGCCTTTCCCAGGCGAGACATTTGTCGATTTCGAGATTCTCGTATCGCGATCTCTTGGGCAGTCAGCCGTATTCAACGGGGAGCGCATTATCCTAGCACTACATTGGAAAGGTAACGTGGTATTCTCATTGTCATTTGTTTGGTTTGCTTCAGTGGTCTTTGATTTTACAGAATTATTCATTGCGATTGGGTCCACCCTGGAAGCCGCTATCCTTATCCGAATGTGCAGTCGCGTTAATAACTCCGTGGTTATCTATGCTAATTAAAGCAGGGAGGCCAACGTGAAGGTTAACGCAGGACCTTATGGGTATCTGCGTACAGAGCCAGGTTCGCGTGAATAGGGAGCAGGCTCAACCTAACCTGCACCAACAACCCAATGGTGACGGATCAAAAACGTACTTTCAGGCCTGCCAAGGTTTTACCGGGACGGGGGCAACTGCTGCAATATCTGGACCGCCGTTTCAATGGGATTTCACTCCACACCTACTAAGAGGCCAGTCACAGCAGCCACGAGCTCAAATCATCATCTCCGAAATATATTCCAGTGCCATTATCACCAAGATCCTACTGGGCTCAGATCGTGGTTGTGGACAACGTTTGTCCCAGGATGTCTCTCAATAGAGCATGAAGGATGATATCCCACGTCGGTCCATCGATGATCCCTCGTTGTCCACCGGTGCTCAAACAGCCGCCACTCCGGGGTCATCGCTAAATGAATCGTCGCTCACTCTGGCTAATATTCAGCTGATGCTAGTATACCATTGCCCAGGGTCGCCACGAGGAGGCAGTGAGTCTTCTTGGAGAAGTTCTCTGTAAGGATCACCCTGGCCCCTTCCTAGAGGCAGTCAGCAACTTTACCTTAAGATTATCCTCCCTGACCCCATTATCTAGAATTGCAAACCTGAAACTATAGCTAGAATTGCAAACCGCTATAATTGGCCCGGATTATTCCAAGTATAAGTGCAGTCAACAGCAGCCAGCTGAGAAAATGCTAAGCTACATACCTGATGAACCATGAGCCAACTTGTGTGCCGATTTTGTAGGACCCTTACCCCGCTCTACGCATGGAAATACGATGCTAGCAGTATTCCATGACAAATTTAAGAAGTGGACCGAGATGGCACCTCTTCGGAAAGCCTATACCGAGACCCTACAACGGGCTTTCCGAGAACTCATCTTAGCTCGGTTCGGGGTCCCAAAAATCCTGCTAACAGACAACGGATCTCAAATTTGCCGTAGAGCATTCCGACGCTTTACTAAGGGTTAGATACCAGTACACTGCACAATACACTCCACAAGAAAACGCAGTCGAGCGTACAAATCGTACTATCAAGACTATGGTGGCACAGTTCACGGACCAATGCCAACGCAAGTGGGACGATCTACTAACGGAATTGACACTAGCTCTCAAAACCAGTGTCTCAGAGACAACGGGATACATTCCTGCATTCTTAGTACAAGAATGCGTACCGCGACTTCCCAAGATTGTATATGATGAAGCCACAATAGGAACGGGTCAACCACGACAAAACCCCAAGGAGCGGTCGCAACAGCTGAATGAAGTATATCAAATAGTACAACGAAATCTGGAGCGTGCGGTGCAGGACCAACAAAGGTATTATAACCTCAGACGGAGAGCATGGAAACCAACCCCTGGACATGGTACTCCTAAAACATGATCACCTCTCCAAAGCTGCAGACCATTTCTCTGCAAAACTGGCCCCGCGATACGATGGGCCATACAGGGTGGAGAGCTTTGTTTCGCCAGTTATTGTCGAAGTGACGCGGCAAGGGGATAGACAAAGAAGAACTCCTCACGTCAGCGAACTCAAAGTGTATTTTACGCCTGATAACAAGTAAGGCCGGGCCATGCTGGAGGACACAGCACCGATCGAGACCACCAATCAAGCCGCACCACAAGCATCACTGGGAAATTCGAACATTAACGCCATGTCCTTTCCACCGCGAAGTAAGAGAGGAGTGAGAAGATGAAATTTGTCCACTGCCAAATTTCACTCACATAAAAATTGTTTACTTCTTCAAAATTATAAAAGAAAAAGTAGTCGACAAAAAGATATAAAGTCCGAAAAAAGGGCGGAGAAAAAAAAGGTGCACCTCGAATATTTTCAGAATTGTCCACAACCACGATCTGAGCCCAGTAGGATCTTGGTGATAATGGCACTGGAATATATTTCGGAGATGATGATTTGAGCTCGTGGCTGCTGTGACTGGCCGCTTAGTAGGTGTGGAGTGAAATCCCATTGAAACGGCGGTCCAGATATTGCAGCAGTTGCCCCCGTCCCGGTAAAACCTTGGCAGGCCTGAAAGTACGTTTTTGATCCGTCACCATTGGGTTGTTGGTGCAGGTTAGGTTGAGCTTGCTCCCTATTCACTCGAACCTGGCTCTGTACGCAGATACCCATAAGGTCCTGCGTTAACCTTCACGTTGGCCTCCCTGCTTTAATTAGCATAGATAACCACGGAGTTATTAACGCGACTGCACATTCGGATAAGGATAGCGGCTTCCAGGGTGGACCCAATCGCAATGAATAATTCTGTAAAATCAAAGACCACTGAAGCAAACCAAACAAATGACAATGAGAATACCACGTTACCTTTCCAATGTAGTGCTAGGATAATGCGCTCCCCGTTGAATACGGCTGACTGCCCAAGAGATCGCGATACGAGAATCTCGAAATCGACAAATGTCTCGCCTGGGAAAGGCAACAGGACAGCATGCACGGCCCCGCTAGCCAGCAATGTGCTATCGGAGACACCAACTAGGTGGTTGCAATCCGAGGTACAGAAGAACCGGACAGTAGATACTGTCAGCAAAGGGATCCCGCCAGCAGCAAAAAAACAGAGGGCTGTGGAAGCGGTGGTTATCCCGAAACCACCATAAGTTTCAGCCGCCAAGGAAGCATGGACAAAGGAGGTAAGAAAGCAAAGCAGGCAGAAGCATAAGGTACTTAAACCAAGGGCAGATGCAATTATTATTGCCACAAAAGGAGAAAATACGTCGTATTCAAACATTCTTCGGGCGGTAAAAACTAGTACGGAACTAGAGGCGCTGGGAAAAGAGGTACGGACGATACGACGGAAGCAGAAAGGAGAGTTACTCCTAGAGCTGAACCGTATGAAGGAGGTAACCACAGTCTCACTCCAAACAACCATCGAGAGAGTCCTGAAATATGCAGCGAGAGTGCAAGTGAGAACTCACATGATCACAGTACAGTGCAAAGGTCTGGTCACTGAAATCAGCACTAAAGAGGAGCTGCTGGACGCACTAGAAAAACAGGCGAGAATTCGTAGGCCAGATGAATCCGCAATAAGGAGTATGAGGAACACATACGGTGGGACACAGACTGCTTATATAACGTTACCAGCCAAGGACGCTAATAAGGTAATGAAATTGAAGCACCTGCGAGTCGGATGGGTTAGCTGCCGAGTGTCGGACTCCATATCTCCAACTAGATGCTTCAGGTGCTGGGGATCTGGTCATGTTGCAGCATCTTGCAAGCAGACGGACCGAACGGAAATGTGCAGAAGGTGTGGCGAAAGTGGTCACATTGCAGCCTCATGCAAAAATCCAGCAATGTGCGTACTTTGTAAAGGAGCACACGCTGCAGGTAGTGCAAGGTGTCCACAGTACCAGGAGGCAGTAAATAAGAAACGAGCATGAGAATTATTCAGCTCAACCTCAACCATTGTGCGGCCGCTAAAGACCTCTTGCGGAAAACCATGCAGGAGCACAGCGTAGATATTGCGCTAATATCAGAGCCATACGAAACCATCTACGAATATTCCTGGACGTCTGATGTCTCGAACAAGTCGGCGATATGGACAATGGGCAATTCAACTCCGCACAGTAAAATGACGGGAGCAGAACGTGGTTTCACCTGGGTCAAAGCGAGAGGCATCTATCTTTTTAGTTGTTACGCTCCACTCAGTATGAACGCGGAGGAGTACGAAAGAATGTTGGCAGCACTAGTAGCAGAAGCGCGGGGCAAACACCCACTCCTGATTGCTGGTGACTTTAACGCGTGGTATACTACTTGGGGGAGCACGCGCAACAACAGACGTGGCACAGCGCTGCTTGAGAGCATGGCTCTGCTGAACGCATACCGGGTGCAGAAAGTTCAGCAAAGAGGCTGGAAAAAACATTCATATGACGCCGAAATCTTTCACATGGCTTGGCAATATGGCGCCGCTCAAGAAAGCCATTTAGAGATGAAAGCAGAAAGCATAACGGCGAGCATCACAGCCTGCGTCGGTAAAGCATGCGACACAACCATGCCCAGGTTATCAGGACTTGACAGAAAGCCAGTCTACTGGTGGAATGAGGAGATCGTGATCGCTAGAAGAAATTGCCATCATGCACGAAGAAAACTTAAGAGATCTCGCGCTGCGCCAGCGACAGACGCGCTATTGGCAGACTACAAGGTATGTAAGGACTCAAAAAAGCCGTACAAGATAGCAAAAACCGATACTTTAGGGAGCTTCGCGACAGCGTAGACCTTGATCCCTGGGGAAATGGTTATAAAACATGAGGAAGCACAAAGGCCCAAGAGCACCACAGCCCACAAGCCCGACACTCATGCGAGAGGTGCCACACTTTACCAGGGACAGCAATTGCACATGGATGATATCCCTGAAGTTACCACAAAGGAAGTGCTTCTCATCACGCAACGCATCGCAGATAACAAAGCACCGGGTTTGTACGGCTTTCCAAACATCGCAGTGAAAGCAGCGATTAAGGTGACGCCGGAACTTTTCGCTAAACTCTACGACGCATGTCTCAAGGAAGGCGTTTTCCCAAAATCCTGGAAACAACAAAGGCTGGTGCTGCTACTTAAACCAGGGAAGCAGCCGAATCAACCATCGTCGTACCGTCCTTTGTGAGTGCTGGATACTCTAGGCAAAGTATTGGAGCGCATCGTATGCGATCGACTACAGGAGTATCTGGAGAAACCAGAAGGGCTGTCCTCAAAAGAGTATGGCTTTAGGAAAGCGCGATCAACGCTGGACGCTATTCAAACCGTCATGAGTATTGCCCGTCAAGCCACTAGCGGCAGACAATGGAGATTTGGTGCAAAGAAGTACTGTGCGGTGGTGACGTTGGATATTAAAAACGCATTCAACTCCGCAAGCTGGCCGCAGATTATGCGCACACTTAAAAGTTTCGCGGTGCCGGTATATCTGCAGCGAATTATAGCGAGCTACTTCGACAACAGAGTCCTGTTTTATGACACGGACGATGGCGTGAAAACGTACAGAGTAACTGGCAGCGTCCCCCAGGGTTCGGTGCTGGGCACAACACTCTGGAACGCAATGTATGACGGCATCCTTAAACTTGACCTTTCGGCAGATACAACACTCGTTGGATACGCAGATGACATCGCGATGGTTTCAGTGGCAAAGCACCTTGCCACACTGCAGGCGTTATCTAACGACGCTATCACGAGAGTAAGATGATGGCTGGGAAAGGCAAAGCTCGAGCTGGCAGCACTAAAAACGGAGGTGGTGCTGCTGAGCACAAGACGTGTTCGCGAAGAAATAACAATAACGGTGGGTGATCACATCATCACTTCTCAACCGTATCTAAAATATTTGGGAGTGGTAATTGATACCCGGATGACGTTCAGGCAACACTTACAAATAGTCAGCGATAAAGCCACACGAGACTAATGCCTAACGTTGGTGGCCTCCGGGTAAGCAGACGGAAACTCTTATCAACTGTGACAAGTTCGGTGATCCTGTATGCAGTATCAATCTGAGCAAATACGAAGAAGTCATACTATAAAAGTATCCAAGCCACATACAGGCTTGGTGCTCTGAGAGTGGCCAGTGCCTACCGCACCGTCTTAGATGATGCTATTTGTGTCATTGCAAGGAAGGTGCCCATCGACTTGCTCGCTCGCGAAATGGAGCCGCTTTATGGTGTCGGGCGTAATTGGCAAGTGCGGCAAAAAAGGAAGAAAGGCTGCGCACAATTGCGGAATGGCAACATGTTTGTTGTTGCGTACACACACGAATATAAAAAAAAAACGACCGCACGATTTATCACTCGTCGCCAAATGTAATAATTGAAACGCACGCGTTGAAGGTTTAAATGGAACAAATGATTTATTCAAATATTCTTAAAACTACCATTTACAAGGTTGTAATATAAAAGGAATGTTGGACAATGTTGCAATTCATTGTGCTAGTTAGGAAATTGATACTTTTTAAAAAAGTTGCCAACCAATTAGATTAATTGCTAATATATTACATTACTCCTCCCTAAATTCTCAAAACAGTATGGAAATTTAAAGTAAAACATGAATTCATTTAAATATTAATTTTTTAAAAATTATATGAAATTATATTAGATTTTAAAAAGAGTAATATAGAAAATGAATGTAAATTAATTTTGATAAAATATAGAAATATGTACATAAAAATTTCATCTCAGTGTCTTCGAAAATCTGCTGGTTCCGAACGTGATACTTCTCGACGTAATCTTGTTGTTCTACGCAGTTGATAATCTTGTTGACTGACGTTCGAATCTGCTGGATTCCTTGGACTTGTAGTCGGAGATGTTACAGTTGTAGGAGGACTAGTCGAAGTTTGTGATGCTGAAGGTGAGGTATCAACATACGAAGGGAAATACAAATTATCGTCGTTTTCTTCAGAAAAGTCCGAATTAATATTTGGAGAACTTCGAGGCTTCATACGGTTTACATGGCGTCTGCAAACCCCTTTGTTTGTATTTACTAGGAATATGATGTTACCAACTTTCGTCTGAATAACACCTGGTATCCATTTCTTCCCCTTACCATAATTTCTGATAAAAACGTTATCATTTACCTGGTATTTAGTTGATTTTGAGCAATTGCGATGAGGCTTTTCCGAAGGTTCTAAAAGCTGAGACCAAATTGTACATACTGGTCTACCACGCATAAGCTCCGCAGGAGATGTAGCTTCTGAATTCGGCATGAAACGGTAGGTCGAAAGAAATTTATGAACGGCATTTTTGATGGGCATATCGTCGTCAATGTTTTTTCGAACTGATGTTTTAAAAGTTCTGACGAAACGTTCTGCTAAACCGTTGGATGCTGGATGAAATGGAGTGGTTGTGATGTGCGTAATTCCGAGTTTAGTGCAAAATTGATCGAAGTCTTCAGATGTTAGCTGTGGTCCATTGTCACTGACAATTGTATTTGGAATGCCCTCAATGGAAAAAATGGCAGATAGGGCTGAAATTGTGTCTTCTGTTGTTGTTTTAGAAATTGATGAAACATACGGGAACTGTGAAAGTGAATCAACACATATGAGCCACATTGAATTAAATATTGGCCCAGCAAAATCGATGTGTATTCGCTCCCAAGGCTTGGTTGATTTTGGCCAGCTTTCGTACTGCCTGGATGGAGACTAATTCTGAACTTTACATGTTTCGCAGTCAGAAGCTATTTTTGAAATGTCGGCATCGATATTGTTCCACCATATGTACTGTCTTGCAAGTTGCTTCATTTTAATAATACCCCAATGTCCGTCATGCAAAAGTTTCAGCGTCTGTTGTTTCAAAGCATCAGGTATTACAACACGAACGTAATCCGTTTGAAGACAAAGCAAATCGTTGTAAATTGTCATATTGTCCCTGCGATTAAAAAATGGTTTCAAGTTTGTTTGTTCTGCAGGTAGTTGCTCTGGCCAACCATTTTTCACAAAATGATAAACTTGTCGTAATGTTTTATCAATTTTGGCGTGCTTTTGAATAAGTGTGTTATTTATAGGAAAGTCGTCAAATGATATTTCGAGGCATGAATCTTCCTCTTTGTCGAAATCGTCGTCAGGTCCAAGAGGTAGACGGGACAGTGCATCTGCATTACCATGGTCAGAAGTTTTTCGATACTTTATTTCAAGCGTTATAGCCCATCGCTGAATTCGCTGCGCAATCATAGATGGTACATGTTTGTTTGGATTAAAAATGGTAAGCACCAGTGGTTTATGGTCTGTAATCAGGATAAACTTATGACCATACAGGAACTGATGAAAACGCTTTACTCCAAAAACAATTGCAAGACCTTCTTTGTCGATTTGGCTGTATTTTTCTTGATGTTTGTCTAATGTTTTCGAAGCAAATGCGATTGGCCTTTCAGTACCGTCTGGATAAAGATGTGAAATGACTGCTCCAATTCCGAAGGGCGATGCGTTTGTAGCAAGAACAAGCGGCAAATTTTTCTTGAAAGTGTGCAAGTTGTGTTGCGTTCACTATTTGCGATTTAAGCTCGTCGAACGATTTTTGTTGACTTTTGCCCCACCGAAAAGAGACATCTTTTCTCCGTAGCATGTGGATTGGAGCTGCGACGTTTGCAAAATTTGGCACAAAGTTGTGGTAATAATTAACTTTGCCCATAAAAGCTTCCAATTGTTTAATATCCTTAGGCGGCTTTAAGTTTTTGACTGCGAGAACACCTGATTCATCCGGTAATATACCTTCAGAACTTATACGACGGCCAAAATATGTAATTTGGTTTTGGAGAAATGCACATTTCTCTTTCTTACATCTGATACCATTGTCTTGTAAAATTTCAAGTATCTGGTCAAGTCGCCGTAAATGTTCTGGTAGAGTTGGAGCTGATATTATTATGTCATCCAAATAATTTGCACAACCTTCTATGCCATGTAGAAGTTGTTCAATATACCGTTGGAAGATAGCTGGTAAGCGTTGATATTGGAAAAGTCCCAGAGGCGTATTGATTACCATTACTTCTTTCGATGAATCGTCCAACTCCATCTGCAGATACGCATCTTTCAAATCGATTTTTGAAAAGTATTTTCCGTTGCGAATTGAATGAAACAAATTGTCACGGGTAGGAAGCGGATACTGTTCTATGTCAATTTGCGCATTGACAGCTACTTTAAAATCACCGCGTATACGAATACAATTATTCGGTTTTCTTGCTAAAACGATGGGAGAAGCCCAGTCACTGAATTTAATTGGATTTATTATTTTTTGTTCAATTAGTCTGTCTATTTCTGTTTTAAATTGAGGCATTTGAGCAAAAGGTATAGGACGGCTTCTAAAAAACTTGGGTTGAGCATCTGGTTTTAAACGTATATTAGCTTTAAAATTTTTTACCGTACCGAGAGCTGATTGGAAAATTTCACAATATTTCTCACAAAGTTCGTATACTTTTGAAGTTTCGTTTTCAGAAATTGTATTAATTTGTTTAATTTGGAAACCAAACGCGTTAAACAAGTCATATCCAAACAAATTGTCACCCGAATTAACATTAACGACAATTAATACCACCTCTTTTTCGCGATTTCCACATTTAACACTCGTATGCAGTTCACCCAAAATTGGAATTTCTTTTCTGCCGAATCCGTACAAAATTCTATTTGTTTTCACTAATTTTGGTTTATTTAAGTATTTAAATGTTGGTAAATTTATTATCGAAATTGACGCGCCAGAATCCATTTGAAAACTTATAATTTTATTATTTATTTCAACGTCAATAAAACTTTTTGAATTTTTTACTTTCACTTCACCGGTAATGTCATAAATTGTCTCGATCGCAATGTTATTTTTTTGCTTTTGTTTTCGGTTCTGATTTTGTTCGGTTTTGTTACAGTTCACACTTTTAGACATACAGACGGGCGCTATATGCCCCTTTTTTCCACACTTGTTGCAAATTGTGCTCTTAAATTTACAATCTTCTCTCTTATGAGAGCTAAAACATCCCGAACACGATTTGTATTTGTTCTCTTTATTGTCTCTCTTAACCAATGACAATTTTTTCTTCACTACATTGATTTCTATTGTCTTTCCGTTTGCTGTTTCTTTTATTGCTGCCACCGTTTTGTTGTTGCCTCAAATGATTCCGCAATGAGTAGTACATCAGTGAGTGTTGCTTGTTCTTTTTGAAGGGCAGCGGTTCGTACAGAGTCGTGTGGTGTGTTGACGATGATGTGATCGCGAATCATATATTCCACGTAGCTGGTTGCACAGGGGTTGGAAGCGCAAACGAACTTGCATGTTCGCGCCAAACCCCGAAGATCTGCGACCCATTCCTTGTACGATTGTGTGTTTTTCATTTGCCTTTTGAAAAATTCGTATCGTGCTGCCACTGTATGCTGGCTGACAGTAAAATGTTCCGTAAGTTTTTCATGTAGTTGTTGGTATGTTTGATTTTCGAGGCTTGCTACGCCGAAAAGATTTTTAAGCAAATCAAACAATCCTGCACCACACCATGATAAAAAGAAAGACTTTTGTTTTTCTGCTGACGTCACGGAATATGCGAGAAAGTGTTGTTCTAGTTGTTGTAGATATGAGTCCCATTGTTGTTGTTCTTTGTAGAATTTGTGGAATGCCGTCACCATTAACTGATCAGGAGTGTTTTTGGATTACTTAGAAGCGTCCGTTTTGGTGTTCATGATGGCCTGCATCCACTGCTGTTGTTGAGTAAGCAAGTTCTTGGTAAATTCTTGCTGTTGTTGTAAAAGCATTTCTATGCCTTTGAGATCGTTTGCCATTGTGTTTGTTGTTGCGTACACACACGAATATAAAAAAAAACGACCGCACGATTTATCACTCGTCGCCAAATGTAATTATTGAAACGCACGCGTTGAAGGTTTAAATGGAACAAATGATTTATTCAAATATTCTTAAAACTACCATTTACAAGGTTGTAATATAAAAGGAATGTTGGACAATGTTGCAATTCATTGTACTAGTTAGGAAATTGATACTTATTAAAAAATTTGCCAACCAATTACATTAATTGCTAATATAATACACGCACCGTCTTAGATGATGCTATTTGTGTCATTGCAAGGAAGGTGCCCATCGACTTGCTCGCTCGCGAAATGGAGCCGCTTTATGGTGTAGGGCGTAATTGGCAAGTGCGGCAAAAAAGGAAGAAAGGCTGCGCACAATTGCGGAATGGCAACAACGATGGGAGAAATGCGAAAAAGGTCGCTGGCCGTTCAAACTCATCCCAAATATTGCGATGTGGATGGACCGAAGACACGGAGATGCTCACTGGACATGGGTGCTTCAAAGAATACCTGCACAGGTTCCATCGAGAAGACGACCCTTATTGCACAGTACTCCCAGAAGACCTGGAAAGCGCGATGCATGTGTTTTTGCACTGTCCGCGTTTCATCAATGGACGAATGGAATGGAGAAAGAGCATTCGGCGAAACTCTGACGGAGCATAATCTGGTACCAAATATGTGCGAGGATAAAAACAAATGGAATACCACATGTGCCTTGGTGGAGAGTATTATGAACACGCTGCAACACACGGAATACATGCGTAGAACGGAGTGCGCCAATGGATCTCCCATTTAGCGACGCGGGCTAAAGTCCCACACTACGGCTTCGGCCATTGTCTTTAGATGTTTCCCCTCCTCAGCAAAAAAAAAAAAAAAAAAAAAAATCTTTAGTTTTGCGGATACCCAGATGCCCTGCTGTTGGTTCATCGTGATTTTCTCTTAATATACGTTCTCGGAGTGGTTTTGGCACGCATAGTTTCCACGGGGTATAATCCTCGTTCCCATTATGACTCGGAATGTGTGTATACAGCTGCCCATTTTCCAGATGGTAATCGGCGTATTTTATTGGATCAGCAATAACGTCCGTCTTTGGCTTTCTCCACCATTGACAATCCGGTTCTGAGTGGTCCTGGATAGTTAGGGTGAACGCAGTCTCAATTGGTTGTCTGGATAGAGCGTAGGCCAAAACATTTAATTTTCCTTTTCTGAATTGTACTTCAGTGATGAAACAACTAATAAATCAAATGACCAGTATGATGAACATAGTAACTTTGCTTGTATGCAAAATAGATGAACGCAGTAAATAAAATAAATTTGGCAATATGGAATGCAAATGGACTGTCGCACCATGAACTAGAACTAAAGACTTTCCTAATAAATAATTCAATAGATGTGATGTTAATCTCGGAAACACATGCTACAGACAAAACATATGTTAAATTCCCTAACTTTGACATCCATTACACAAATCATCCTGACAACAAATCTCACGGTGGAACGGCGATCATTATAAAAAAAATATGAATTACATTGAACTTGACGCATATAAAAAAGAAAACCTTCAAGCAACCACAATAGCACTAAAAGACTCGAAAGGACAAATCGTAGTATTTGCTGTCTATTGTCCACCAAAATATAACAACACAAAAGATCAATATCTAGACTATTTAAAAAAACTAGGGAATCGCTATTTAGCAGGAGGTGACTATAACGCTAAAAATGTTTTATGGGGATCAAGGTTGACAAACGCAAAAGGACGCGAGTTACTTAAAGCTATACGATATAGTAATGGTCGATTCATTAGCACTGGTGAACCAACATACTGGCCAACAGATACAAAAAAACAACCAGATTTAATAGACTTCTGCATCACAAAAATATTCTTCATAAACAGCTAACTATTAAATCATGTTTAGAATTATCCTCAGACCACCCCCCAATCCTAATGACATTACTAGGATCAATAGAGACAAGACTTTTCTCAGGCATCTATAACAATAAAACTGACTGGAATAATTTTCGTCTAGCACTGGAAAAACAACTAAAAACAGATATACGATTAAAAACAAAAAATGAAATCGATTCCGCAATCGCATACTTCAATGATAGCGTCATCGAAGCAATCACAGCTTCAACACCAAAGCTAACGTTAGCAAATACGAACACTACACCAGCGTTCATCAAGGGAAAAATTAAATGGAAAAGGAAGCTCCGGAAAACATGGCAAATCACTAGGAATCTGGAAGATAAACGCAACCTAAACAAAGCAACAAATGAATTAAAAATTTTACTTCAGAAAAACAGAGAAAAGGAACTAGAAAAACATATGCTGAACTTGGGAACGACCACATCAACAAATTACTCTCTTTGGAATGCTACGAAAAAACTCACTGGTGCAATAATACACAAACCTCCTATCAAAACACAAACCGGTACATGGGCGAAAACCAGTAAGGACAAAGCCAACACACTGGCCAAACATTTCCTTGAAATATTTACAAGCGAAATGGACAATCAAACCACTCATCTTGACAATGTAATAAATATCCCGCAATCCAAAACAAAAAAGACATCAGTAGCAGAAATCAAAAACAAAATTAAAAAATTAAAAGACAAAAAGGCGCCAGGATATGATCTGATAAGCGGGAAAATGCTAAAAGAAATGCCTGATATAGCTATAATATATATCCGAAATATATTTAACTGCATGCTAGAAACTAAGTATTTCTCTCGCTTATGGAAAGTTGCACAGATAACAGCCATCAGCAAGCCAGGAAAAGATGCCACCAAAACAACTTCTTACCGACCTATCAGTCTATTGCCAATACTATCGAAAGTATTTGAAAGGATACTACAGGACAGATTAGAGCCAATCTTAACAACAAAAAATTTAATATCCATCAGCCATCAGTTTGGATTTAGAAGACAACACTCAACTGTGCAACAGGTCCACAAGGTTGTAAACAAAATCCTTGAAGGTATAGACAACAAAAAATACTGCGTAGTTGTATACTTGGAGATTGCAAAAGCATTCGACAAGGTGTGGCACAAAGGACTTCTATATAAACTTAAGCGAATATTTCCAAAAATTATTATGACATTTTAAAGAGCTATATAAGCGAACGACAATTCTACATAAAATATGACGAGGATTGCTCAGACATCCTACCAATGACAGCTGGAGTACCACAAGGCAGCGTATTAGGACCTCTACTATACTTAATATTCACAGCAGATATACCAATTCCAACGAAACGCAATGCGATGATAGCAACATTCGCAGACGGCACAGTTTTAACGGCATCACACAATGACGAAAAAAAGGCAACAAATGCAATTCAACATATATTGGACAATGTAGTAGCATGGTGTGACTTATGGGGAATAGAGATAAATAAAGACAAAACTGTACAAGTTGTATATACAAACAGAAAATCGACAAAATACAGCCTTGCTATAAAGGGCAAAAAAATAAAAACTCACTCTGCTGCAAAATATCTTGGAATAACCATAGACGAAAAATTTACTTGGAAGCAGCACATCATTAACAAACGAAACGATGCAAAAAATAAGTACCGACAATTAAGCTGGCTACTTGGACGAGCATCTAGACTATCTCTCTACAACAAACTAATAATATACAAGATATATAGCATCTATCTGGAAATATGGAATCGAGATATGGGGCACAACTAGGATATCAAACTTAAATTTAATACAACGAATGCAGTCAAGAATACTACGAATAATTACAAATGCTGAATGGTATATCCCGAACGAGGTTATACACCGTGACCTACACATTGAAACCATCACGGACACAATCACAAAATGCAGCACCAAACATATACACCGACTGAGAGGCCATCAAAACCTGGAACTGCGTAGTGCAGCAGACACGGAGGGTGCAACTCCAAGAAGATTGAAGCGAATTACCCGTGCAGAACTTACAGGAAGGTTTGAAAAAAAAAAAAAATAAATACATAACAATAACAAAATAAATAATTAATTGTATACATAAATAAAATGATGGATAAATAGAGAAAATTGATTAAACAAATAAATAAAAGAAGTTCTTTTGGCATTAGCAAAAAGAGCATATTCAATCCAAACCGGCACAAAATATTACTTAATATTATTGTTATAGATTGTAATATATAAAGGAAGAAAAAAAAATTATTTTTAATTCGGATAGATCGTCATTGTTTGATATTACTTCATATGTGCTGTTGCTTTTTATTTGATTTGGCTCCTGTGATATTGTTTCCATTTGTGAAGCTTGGGCGTATGAAATACCAGAGATGATTTTCTGGCCATTTATTTTTGTATTGTGATTGTTTTGGTTTGTTTCAATATTGATTTGTTCATTTGTTTCTTTCTTGCGAAGTGTAGGGTATCTCTGGACTTGTAGAGCTTTATATATCGCACATCCTCTGTAGTTTGCCGTGTGGTTTTCACCGCAATGAACGCATTTAATATTTACTCTATCAGCGTCGATTTTAATTGTGCACATGTTTGTCTTGTGTTTTCCAGCACATTTGACACACACCGGGTCTATCTGGCAGTAGTTTTTTGTGTGGCCGTACTTTTGGCAATTTGTGCATTGGGGAATTGTTCTCTTTTGTCGGGGTGGCTCAAAGCTAATTTTGCAGTGTAGGAGGTGAGTAATGCAGTATATTTCTTTATTGTTATCTTTTATTTTCAATTCAATTGAAAATAGTGAAAGTGGTGGTTTTATTTTGGCACCATTAGCTATTTGGATGTTATGGATATTTGTCACTTCATGGCCTAGTTCGGCTAATTCGTTTTTAATGTCTTCTGTGTCGGTTGAATGGTGCATATTTCGTAAACCACTCTAAAGCCTCGCTCATCTTTTGGTCGAAAGGTGTAATACTTTGTCCCTTTTTGCTTTAATAATTCAATTACTTTTGTGTAGTGTGTGGATTCTTTTTGTTGAATTTTTATTTCGTTCTTGCTTAGAATTTTCATTTCGTACAATATATTTGGCATGGAATTGAGTGCTTCGGATAAGGCTTTTATATTTTCAACATTCTGAACATATATAGGAGGCGGTGTTTGTAAACGTTGCGTAATTGGTATTTGTATATTAATGTTCGCATTTGTCCCACTGTTGTTTTGTTCTTCACTGTTGTCTTGAGAGTCCGTTTTGTCATTTACTGCTAACAGTTCGAATCTGTTTGTTGTGTTTGGAGTGATAGGCTTGCTCAGCCAATATTTTTGCAGTGATGTTTGTGTTGTGTTGAATATTTTAATTTTCGGTCTTTTGTTACTAGTATTTTGTTCATTTAACTTGTTTGGCGATTGATCTTCGTGGTTTCGTTTTGTGTTTTTATTTTCGGTAATTTTATTACTGGTTTTAATATTAATATTTTGTACTTGCGTGTTTGTTGTTGCTGATGAAATTGGTGTTGTTCCGATTGCCATTATTGGTGAGTTGCAGCTAATCGTTACCGTCGCAGTCACCGGTGTTACAGTTGTGGTAGAGGAGCTTTGAGTTGTTATTGTGGTTGCTGAAGAAGTAACTGGTGGATAAAACTCCATAGTGGGAGTCGCGCATTGGACACTCCAAGGTAGGGAATTGCTGGCACCTAGTAGAGCGGGAGAGCAAGATCGTGCTCTGCTCTCTGTCACTTCGACCGGCAATTTGGAGTTGCCGTTGTTTTCGTTTGAGACGAAAGAAAAATATGCGTTTCTTTTTGTTGCTGTTTTTTGTGATTGTGATTTGTTCTTATTTTATTCTATTTTAAAAGATGTGTCCCAGTAAGTGACCGGTAGATTCGTTCTAGTCGATCACTGCACTATTGCACTTTTTCTTTACAACTTAAGTTACTTTAACTTAATAAATTTGTATTGAAGAATTAATTTTTGCGGAACGAGCTTAAACGCGCTTGCACTGTTCAAAACTTTCTACTTTTACAAAAAAATTAACGGACCAAAATAGCAACAAACAAAAGACAGAAAAACAAACCACTGAGCGTGACACAAGCAACACTAAAAGAATATTGGCTGAGTAAGTCAATCGCTCCAAATACACCAAACAGGTTCGAACTACTTACACTAAATGAGAGAACTGACGAACAAAATAGCAGTGGGACAAAAACAAATTCAACCATACAGAAACAAATAACAAAGCATCCTCAAAAACCATCACCCATATACTCGTATATACAAAACGTAGAAAATATTAATGCACTAACTAAAGCTCTAAATCAGCTACCCAATACAAATTACGAGATGAAAGCTCTGAACAAAAACGAAGTCAAAATACAGCCGACTGAATCTGTGCATTACACAAGCATAATAAAATTGCTTAAGCAAAAAGAAACCAAATATTATACATTTAAGCCAAAAGAACAACGTGGACTTAGGGTAATTTTACGAAATATGCATTACTAAACGGAAAAAGACGACATTATAGCTGAACTGGCAGAGTTAGGACATGAAGTACTAAACATTCACAACTTGCAAAAAAATAGGCAACCACTTCCTCTATTCTCTCTGGAACTTAAACCAAACGATAACAACAAATACATCTATTCCTTAACCCATCTTATACACTGCAAAGTAAATTTCGAACCACCACACCAAAAAAGAACTATTCCACAATGCACAAATTGCCAAAAATATGGACACACTAAAAACTATTGTGCTAAAGACTCTGTGTGTGTCAAATGTGCAGGTAACCACAGCACAATTAAATGTAATATCCAAAGCGATATGAAACAGCAAATTAAATGCGCCCTCTGCAATGAAAAGCACACATTTAACTACAAAGGCTGTATGATTTACAAATCACTACAAATTAAAAAATATCCAACTTTACGTAAAAAAGAAATCCCTCCAACTCAAGAACAAAACTTTGCTGAACCATCTATAAATATACCCACAGTACAAACACATAAAAACTACACACCTGGAATGTCATATGCAAAAGTATCAGCGATAAATACAGCAGCAGACTTAACTCAAAACCTTAACGCAGCAGCAAACAGCATGACACCAACACAGAATAACGACGATCTATCAGATTTAAAAATAATGATGAAACAAGTAATAACTCAAATGACAAGTATGATGAACATTGTGACACTGCTTGTATAAAAACTAGATGGGTTCCAGAAATAAAATAACTTTTGCTATTTGGAACGCCAATGGCCTGTCACGCCACTTACTAGAACTTAAAACGTTCGAAATTCAATCGAATTTATTCTAATATCTGAAACGCATACTACTGATAGAAGCTATAATGACATACCAAACTATAACATTTATTATACACATCATCCTGACAATCGAACCCACGGAGGTACAGCAATTATCATAAAAAAATCTATTAGGTGCCTAGAACTAGTGGGATCTAAATCACATCATATCCAAGCAACCTCAATAGAGATAAGTGACTTGAGAGGGCCAATTACTGTGTCAGCTGTATACTGTCCACCCAAACATAACAACATAAAGGCTGAATACATAGACTATTTAAAATCATTGGGTAGTCGTTACATAGCTGGAGGAGACTATAAAGCAAAAAACTCCATATGGGGCTCAAGACTGACAAACGTGAAAGGCCGCCAACTACTAGACGCTATAAAAGAGAATAATAGTCGCTTTATTAACACGGGAGAACCAACTTATTGGCCAACAGACAACAAAAAATTACCTGATTTAATTGATTTCTGTGTTACAAAAAACATATTGCACGACAACTTAACAATAAAAACATGTCTAGATTTATCATCAGACCATTCTCCAATTCTATTGACCCTTCAAAGCACACCGGATACAAAAATAGCTGCTGGCTTATATAACTACAAAACCGACTGGAACAAATTTCGCCAATTAATGGAAAATGACATGACAACAAACATTTCATTGAAATCTGATAATGAACTTGACACAGCAATAGCATACCTAAATGACAACATCGTCAAAGCAGCAACTCAATCAACCCCAATTCTAGGCCCATCCCAAATTACTACTGTCCCAGCTCACATTAAGCATAAAATAAGACAAAAAATGAAACTCAGGAAAAGATGGCAAAGCACTAGACACCCAGACGACAAAGCCAAATTCAACAAAGCGGCAAATGAACTGAAGATAATATTGAAACAATTTGAGGAGAAAAAATTTGAAAGTTACGCAAAGAACTTAGGAACGACAACATCAACGAACTACTCAATTTGGAGGGCAACCAAAAAACTAAACAGTGCAATACCACATAAACCCCCCATAAAAACACTAGATGATACTTGGGCAAAAACGAATAAACACAAAGCAAATACTCTTGCAAAACATTTTGAAACGGTATTCAGAAACGACATGGACAATCAAATTACCGAGGTTACCAATACCGAAAGTTCCCGAAACACTGCAATAAAAATGACAACGATATCAGAAATCAAGAATCAAATCAAGAATTTGAAAAACAAAAAGGCACCTGGATATGATCTTATTAACGGAAAAATACTGAAAGAACTACCTGACATAACAATAGTCTATATTAGAAATGTATTTAATGCTATAATAAGGCTTAACTATTTTCCAATCTTGTGGAAGGTAGCACAAATAACAGCTATCCCAAAGCCAAATAAGGACGCAACAAGAACCAGTTCATATCGACCTATCAGTCTCTTGCCAACTCTTTCAAAGATATTTGAAAAAAATATTATTTGACAGAATTGAGCCTATCTTGATACAACAAAAAGCTTTGCCAAGCCATCAATTCGGCTTTAGACGAAACCACTCAACTGTGCAACAAGTTCATAGAGTTGTGAACAAAATCATGGATGATATTGACAAAAAGAAGTACTGCGTGGCTCTATTCTTGGACATTGCGAAAGCGTTTGACAGACTGTGGCACAAAGGCCTTCTGAATAAACTAAATAATAATATTCTACCTTTAAACTATTATTACTTGCTAAGCAGTTATATCACCAACAGATACTTTTACATTAAATATGACGATGAATGCTCTGAGATCCTAACAATGACAGCGGGATTGTCTCAAGGCAGTGTGCTGGGTCCACTCCTATACCTAATATACACTGCAGACATTCCAACTCCAAAGACACAAGGAACCATGATAGCAACATTCGCGGATGACACGGTCCTCTTAGCATCCAATCAAGACGAAAAATCGCCGACGGACATACTTCAACAAATAATAAAAAATATAGTCTCGTGGTTCGAGAAATGGGGAATAGCAGTTACCAAAGTGAAAACTGTCCAAGTAATATATACGAATAGCAACTCTGCTAAACACCCACTCACAACAAAAGACGAAATGAAATAAAAAGTAGATTCAAACATTTAAACTGATTACTAGGACTTAGTTCAAAGTTATCACTGTATAATAAGAGAATGATATATACATCAATGATAGCACCCACCTGGAAATATGGGATCGAAGTATGGGGGACAGCAAGCAAAGCGAATATACAACTGATTCAAAGAGCACAATGCAAAATACTGCGGACAATAACAAAAGCCGGCTGGTATATAAGAAATGAAGACATACACCACGATCTCAACATTGACTCGGTAGAAGACACTATTAAAAGATGTAGCAGCAAATACACAGAGCGCCTAAAAATTCATCAAAACCGAGACGTGCGCCAATTGCCGGCAATGGAAAAAACAAAAAGAAGACTCAAACGAATTGGACCCACAGAAGTTCCACATAGAATATTTTAAACGACACTTTTCGTATATAAATTAATTATATATAATTAAATTAAATTATGTTCTGTGGTAATGACTAAAGAACATATTAAGGTCCATAGTAGCATTTAAAAATTACTTATTGTTCACGAACAGAATGTAATTAAAAATGGGGCAAAAATAAAAAATAAAAAAAATAAAAAATAATAAAATTAACAGCGAAATAGACATATTAATATGACTCATTTCTGAAACTCACCTTAATCTGAATCACAATTTTAAAATAAAAGGTTATAAGTTCTACAAAACATGGCATCCGGATGGCAAAGCTCGAGGTGGGACAGGTAAACTCATAAAATACCGCATAAAACACCACTCACCAGAAAACTACCACAAGGAATATCTCCAAGCCACCTCCATCTGCCTGCTATGTTGGGACGCCAACATCTGTTTATTGCCCACCTAGACACACTGTCACAGCAGCTCTGTTTTACATTTTTTTCAAGTCGTTGGGAAAAAAGTTAATAGCAGCCGGTGCTTATAACGCTAAACATACGCATTGGGGTTCACGCCTTATAAATCCTAAGGGTAAACAGTTATACTACGCCTTGACGAATCGGCGTAACAAAATTGACTATGTGTCTTCTGGTAAACACACTTACTGGCCTACAGATCAACGGAAGATCCCGGACTTACTAGATTTTGCAATAACGAAAGGACTCCACCAAAAACTTCTGTCTACGGAATCATGCTTTGAGCTGAGTTCAGATCATTCCCCAGTTATAATGCACCTAAGGAAATATCCAGAAGACACGAACAAACCTCTTCGATAAGTAACTGGTAAAACAAATTGGTTAAAATTCCGTAAATATATTTGCAGTCACCTTCCTGATAAATGTAGTCTTAAAAGCCCGGATGAATTAGATTCCGCAGTACAATCATTCAACTGCACACTGATATCAGCAGCAATCCACCCTACACCCCCAAACGGCCAAATCCTCATTCGAAATTGAAAGACTGATAACGGCGAAGAGAGAGAGAGAACGACTGTGGCAAAAGCACAGGTCACCACCGCTAAAGTAAAAATTCACGACAGCCAAAAACGAACTGCGAAACGCATTGCGCTACGAAACTGAAAGAGGTATTCAGGCCTACATCTCGCACCTGAATCCCCTTGAATCCACAAACTACTCCTTATGGAAGGCAGTCAAAAACACGAATAAACCTACAGAATCGGACTCGCCTATAAGACTTATAGACGGAAGATGGGCAAGAATCAATGAGGAGAAGACGCCTTACCTGGAGAACACACATAGAAAAGAAAAGAGTGCACATCAAACTAAAAGCTGCAAGTCTTAACTGGCTTTTAAATTCAAACTCAAAACTTAGCCTTGACTACAAAGTACTCTTATACAAAGCCATAATAGTACCCATCTGGACATATGGAATTCAGCTGTGGGGAGGAGCAAAAACATCAAACACCGAACTGTTGCAAAGGACCCAGTCTTAAATACTACGCACGATTACTGGTGCACCGTGGTTCATGAAAAACCTAAACATTCACCGAGATCAAGGTGTGCCTCTAATAGGTCAGAGGCATTCAGATGTCAGTACCAACTAAAATTATGGAACCACCCCAATATACTAGCTAGGAATTTACTACAAACAAGCCCACGACCCGCATGAAGAGAGCAGACTTATCACCATTGCAAACTATTATTTAATAAGCCATCATTACTAATTTCTATAATTACTTTTATTTTTATTGTTTTTCTAAAATAATAAGTGTTCACTAATATCTTCTCCATACAGTGGTAAGGAGCAGTGATATTTTGTTGTCTAGTTTTAAGATATATTTACTTATTATAAGTCTCCATATGAGTTGTTACAATAGATATGAATTGCTTAAAAAAAAATAAAAAAAATTTGTTTTTCGAAGCGAATAGATTAAAAAACCAACTCTCCAAATCGCCAAATAGTCTCTGTCGTATTTGATTAGTTTTTTTTTTTTTTTGCAGCCGAAACGTTTAAAAACCCACTAACTCTCCAAGTCCCCAAATAGTCTCTGTTGCTTTTATTAATTTAGTTTCAGAAGCGAGATTAAGAAACCATAAACGCTTCAAATCCCAAATAATCTTTGCGGCTTTTGTGGTCTATGTGGTCTATGTGTCTTCGCTGAATGGTGTCGGAGAGAAAAACTTTGTGACGATGCGTTTTCATTGGCTGGTACTGATGGAAAGAGACTGAGTTTCGGCTGCTACTGCTTTTATCCTCCAGCGTCAGTGTAGGGTCTCCAATAAATTGTTGTTGTGTGGGAACTGTTATTTGATGTGGCATCGGACTGCCAAATCGTTCTGTTGCATGTTGTTACAGTTTCCCGCATTGTTCTTGTTGTTTGTATGTGACCTTGGGTCACCTTCAGCACCTTGTTGTTGCTTTTCCCACATTTTTTGTCCTGTGCATTTGTCCTTGGGAGATCTTCAATGCTGCTTTGTTGTTGTGGCGATTTGACCTTCGGCTACCTTGAACACTGTGTTGTTGTTTTTCCTGTGGCTGTTGTCAAAAAAATTTGCCCTTCGGTCACCTTCGGTATGTTGTGGCATAATTATCTAAGTATATTAATAATTTTACACTACATTTGGTTTCGTTTTAGTCTCCTCTTTGTGCTGATTCGCATTGACGGCAGACTTAGCGCTCATTCTGTTGTGTCCGCTATTGGCTTCAATTTCATCTTCGTGACGTTTAATATGGGGTTTCCTTGTGCCACTTGATCTTGTAATTTTACTTTCTGCCATTCCCCTGCTTGGATTGGTGAGCTTGAGCTGGAGCCGTGTTTTTCCGCAATTTCTCCCGTTCTTCGCTTGTTGTTGTGTTGGTAGGGTTTTGTTTGTGGGAGGTTAGTCAGCTGCGGTTCCCATGATGGATGCGTATTTAAACATGGCGGCAGTTGTGTTAACACATTGTGATCGTTAAATTAAGAGGTGCCTGAATCTTAGCACTATTAACGTGTATATTTAAGGGTTAGTTGTTTAAGCACGTGTCCCCTGTGGTAAATATACACGTTTTGAATATGTATTGGCTAAATGATTATATTACAAAGTGGAAGCCAGACTCTCGAGCACTTTCTTCCAAATTTTGAAGGAACATCCTGGCGCAGCTGCTTTTTGTCGCGATAGTGAATGGCATCAGAACCACGATGATCTATATACAATAGCCATTTTCAGAATCGGTGAAGCTTAGCCTGGGTCCAGGTAATCTCAAGGGAGGATATCCCTAACCTGCCAAGAGCGAGGGCCTGGATGCGTGACCCTCATGTATGGTATGTAATCCTAAACTCTCGACATCATCGTGGAAATTCACGAAAATGAAGAAGCCAAAAAGCAAAAAGGAAGAAAAGGTACCGCAGTGCTACTTTGTGGTGAGCGCGGATCCGTTGGAATCTCTTTCGCGATCCGATGGTGTCGTGAGCTATGGATTCTCGTCCATAACATTGAGTCTACCATATGTCTGTAGGAGTTGAGGTACGCTTATTCTGAGCTGGAAGGAAGCCCACACCACTTCTGCTGGTGGGGATGGAGCGACATAGGTGAAACCTGGTTCTGGTTCTGGCAAAGCGGTTGCGCTACGCAGGGCATCATCCGATGGCAGTGTCTGTTCCTTATCGGAAAGGGTAGCGCAAGCCACTCTGACTGACGAAGAGGAGCTACTGGCATCGGACAAAGAGGATGCTGATAAGACGGTGGTGTAGTCCAGTAAGCCTAGTTTTACGGGTACTCCACATTAATCTTCACCATTCAAAGGTTACGTCCGCTAATCTTATACTCCATCTGTCAAAGGAGAGATACCATAGTGTCCTGATTCAAGAACCATGGGTTGAAATTGATAGGATAGATATGTAGATCTACTTGGGAATACCTTAAATGTCTGTCCATCTAGTGAACCAGAAAGAATAGAAGGGAGAGAAAAAATGACTGGCTCTGTTACTAACAGCCAGAATGGGGTCTTGGCCGATGCCTGTCCGCTAATGAAGCTGAGGGGAAAGCCGAAACCTCGGTGGTGGACTGAAGAGCTAAGCAAGCTTCGGGTAAACAGTAGGAGAGCTTTTAACGAGGCGAAGTATACCCATCTTGAAAATTATTGGAGAGGGTATAGAGAGGCTCTGAAGGTCTATAAGAAGGAGATTAGAACTGCTCAAAGGCAATCTTGGAAATCTTTTTGTGAAGAAGTAGGGGGAGCGACTGAGGCTTCCAGACGTCGCAAGATATAGAGCTGCAACAGGACTTGTATGGCTCATTCACTACAACTAGTAAGGAGTCTCTAGAGCTTCTACTTAGCACGCATTTCCCAGGCTGCTCAGATATCACTGGGCACGAGGGGGAAGATACATTAAATAGTCAGGAAGTAAGGATACGCGCTTTATCTGAGGATCGACTTTTATGGGCTATTGAAAGTTTCAAGCCTTTTAAATCCCCTGGTCCTGATGGTATTTATCCAGTTGAATTACATAAAACCACTGGATATCTAAAAGGCTGGTTGTTACCAATCTTTGAAGGATGCTTCAATGGAAACAGGCTAGAGTGGTCTTCAGTCCAAAAGCCGGAAAACGCTCACATACTCATCTAAAAGACTTAAGACCGATATCTCTCTAATCTTTGTTTTAAATATTTTAGAAAAATTTATGGAAATCCACTTAAGCTTAACTTTAGACAATAATCTAATCTCATCGGCTCAACATGCCTATACAAAGGGGAAATTGGTGGAATCTGTTCTACACAACCTTATTTCCATTGCGGAAAGGTCGTTGCATAAGCAAGAAATCACTCTGGCTGCCTTTTTGATATTGAGGGGGCCTTAAATACTGTCAAAGGTGAGGCCATCACTACAGCATTTACTAACTTTAGGATGAAAACGGGCCTGGTAGGCTTCATTAATAAAATGCTGAATAGCAGAATCATTGAGACGAATGTAGAAGATTCGGTCCTTCGTAAGTTGATGAGCAGGGGTACATGGGCGGAAGGTATCTTCTCACCGTTTCTATGGAACACAGTAGTTAAAAAACTACTGTTAAAATTAGAGGCGTGGGATGTAAATCATACCTTATGCTGAAGATGTTGTTATTGCTGTATCTGGAAAATTCACATCTTCACTGAGAGATTTATTGCAAAATGCTTCAAAGTGGGCGGAGAACTGTGGTCTTGGAGTAAATCCGGTAAATCTGGAGAATTAAGCCTAGGGTAGCTCACTGGCTTTATACTGCAATTATCCGGGCCATTCTCCTATATGGAAATGTTGTCTCGTGGACTGCACTGCAAAAAAGGATTTACTGCGAAATGCTTAATAAGGCACAGAGCTCAGCATAATTAGCAATAAGTGGCACCATGAAAACCACGACAACCTTGGCATTGGATAATATACTACATATGCCACCCTTAGATCTCTTCTACAAATATTTAGCGACATGCTCTGCCATTCGGCTCAAGGTGAGTTCACTATGGAAATCTGTTCCGTGTGTACATCCAACCATATTAGAATCATATATAGACATACCCAGTGATATTGATGACCTTCCTTCTTCCCTTGTTTCGAAATAAATTTTTGGGGAAGGATTCGTTCCAGAACGGAATGGCTCGAGGGGGATCCATCACCAGATACTCCATCAAGATATACACAGAGGGATTAAACATTAATACTGTTGTAGAATCAGGGCTTTATTCCGAAACACCCTCAATCAGTGAATCCATCCAACTAATGGAGCACTGCAGTGTTTTTCATAGTATAATGACCGCCATTCACGAAGCCTTGAATTGGTTGAGAGTAAACGAGGTAACCGGTAAGGATATCTGTAATTTATCAGGCTCAGGTTGATTCAATATGGAAGGGGAAAAGTAGCCATGCCTCGATCAGCCAAACCAACCAATAGAAAGCGCACAAACTGGTCCTTATTCCAGTACACAACGAGTCTGCCTTATCGCGGATGGCCCCTCCCATTTAGAATCTGCTTGATATTGATCAGGCGGTGGTCACAAACACAGCAGTACTTTCGTAAACGGTAAAAGCATCTTGAATCCTCCCGATCCCCGAGGAAACCTATATTCTACATTGTTAGTCTAACTTCCAGAAAGCTCGTCAATAAAGCCAAAGTCGCAAATAACAGGATTCCTTTCAGAAGAAAACAATTCCAACTAAATTACTCCATGAGGAAGGCGAAAAGAGCGTAATGGCGGAACTTCTGTGAACAAATAGAATCCTCCGCCAAAATTAGACGGTGTTATACAATTGCTACTGAGAACGCACATATCAATCAAGTTGACAGCTGACACTTGTTATAGAGTCAGCTGATCAGTAACCTAAAGGCGTAACATAATTAATGTCTAATAAACACATAATTATCACATGGTGTCAGAATTTATTGAAACCACGTTAAAAAACAAAATCTATGGAAATCGACAACAAGCTGAATTTCGCAATTGTGTGACACATTGCAAAACACACACGTGCATACAAAACAGAAAATCGAAATCATCGAGAAAAATCTGGATAATCATTGACCATCGGAGAACATAAAGTGATCATCATCGGCAATTCACCATTAGAAAACTAAATTTTGGAAATATTTTGGCAAATTTTTTATTAAAATGGCATCGAACGACCGTGTACCGGCTGAATTGGATTGAGCAAATTTGGGAAAACAATGGCCAAGCTGGAAATGCACATTCCTCATGTAAATGATGGCGACCGTAAAAATGAAAAAAGTGAATAAAAAAAATTGCAACATTTTTATGGTTGATCGGTTCACGTGCAATGGAAATATACAACACATTATTTCCAAATCATGGCACAACAGCGGGACTTCTTGGAAATCAAATTACTGATAATGCTGCGACGTCATATGAAACTCAACGAACATTGGAGCAAGTTTTGGCGGCTTTCCATAGATACTGCATACCACGAAAAAACGGAACAATGGAATCATTCAGATGCAACACAATTGATCAAAAGGAAAAACAGTTGTTTGGTGATTTTGAAACGGATTTACGAAATAAATTCAGATTAGTGAATTCAATTGTGTGTGTGGCAAAAAGTTGCAGCTGAAACTGCTTGATGGTCGAAATGAATCACTGCAAAATGTCATTCGAGGTGTGCAAAACATTTGAAGTAGCCAATGCAAATAAAGTACTCGTGGTTAAAAGCGTTGGTCAGTCGCAAATTCACAGCATAGGTTCGGACTCGATCAATGCAATTGCTCGTCGCTGTTACAACTGTGGTGAGTATTTTTCACCATAACATTACTTGCCGGGGATGTAGAAAACAAGGACATTTCCAGAAAGTGTGCAAATCAAAGGGAAAGCGAATGGAATACAAAACCGGGAATCAAAAGTCGGACAACAACAATACCAAAGGAAAGTCAATGGTACAATCGCTCGATTTGAGTGAGTGGGAAGGTAAATTTTTTGAACTTGTTGGGATTGCGTGTAAATTTAGTGATGATAAATGTATTTATATAATAAATTCAAACAATTTCAAACAAAAGAAGAAGCGATGGAAAAAATTTATCAAATGGAAGTCAATCAATCTCATTCAAACTTGACACACTGGATCAGACATGAACTGGATTCCTATTAATGTAATCAAAACGCTGCTCATTCGATTGTATGAAGATAAAGATTTCTGAAATTTTCCAAATTTTATTACAATCACAATAAAGTTAAAATTTTGGAACCATAAAATTGAAATGTTATGATTTGAATGAGATATCTGAGAAGCGCTCTCACTTTTTTGTTGTTGACAATGATCATAAACCATTACTGGGTCTAGAGACATGCATTGAATTTGGACTTATCACACTTATGTATGAAAGTACAGGCGCTTGCTTGCCACAAACGGTCGATGAATTTTTGGAAAACAATTGTTGTTGGTGGAAAAATTTCTGGCTATTTGTTCAATTAAATTAAAGGAAAATTCCACACCGTATTTACACTAAAAAAAGGATACTATTGAGTTTATTGGACAAATTAAAAAAGGAAATTAACAAAATGGTTGAAAGAAAAATAATTTCACCTGATCCAACAGACTGGGTAATCAATTTACAAATAGTGGAAAAGCCAAACGGAGAGCTGCGTAATATCCCTTGATCCGTGCTGGATTTGCCTGACATCCCATCGGACGCGTCCCCAGGTGGCGGATAGGGGGACCCTTGGTAGGCAAATGACATTAGTTCTGAACCTCTTAGGAGGGGCGGGAGTTTTGGCTGTCTGTCTATCACAATGATGGTATAGATTATGTGTATCATCCGCGGACCAAACTGGCTAGGGAGGAGTCCCAAACAAAAACTACTGTCTGGCGATGGACAACATTAGGTTTATTACTCCAGGTGGAACCCACGCATGTGGAAATCCACCCGCTTCGGCGGCAGGGGCACGGATTCTGGAGGCCCGAACCATCGCGAAAGTCTCTCGCCTTTATCAGCGAGAGCGCATCCTGGAGGAGACGGGGATTCTTACCGCAATCTCTTCTTCTTCAAAAACGGAGGAACGTACCCTGGATCCAGAGGGCCTGCGTCGGGAAGTCACCACAGTGGCAGAACGACCAACCAGTGGTTCTAGGGCAACGCGAACTCAAGCGAGGAGACAGAGAAAGAAGCGGCTTGATAGGCTCGTGCAGGAGAAATCCTCACGTGGCTCTGCCGGCCCTTCTCGGCCCAAGTCGGCGGAGGTGACACCCACGGAAGCCACCGAGCCTGCGGATGGATTGACCGCTCCAAAAGCTCGCTCGCGAGGTAAGCGGCGGAAGATTGTTGCTGAAAACAGCATTCCCACCTGCCCTGCAGCTGTTACTGCTGGTGGCGCCACGACCCCAAAGGGTACGAGCGAAACCTCGGTGGCGGCTAATGTGGCGGGGAGGAATGTTGCCAATAAGCTGCAGTTTGCCCAGCCCCTCGTATCCAGCAAAACCATCTGCCCGGCGAAATCTCTGCCAGTGGCGGGTGGTGAGCTGGACTTTCGCCCAAGCACTTCCAAAGGTGAAGCCAAGCCATCGTACAGCGAGAAGGCTAACGGCCCGCAACCAATGGCGGTGATTGGGAAGCTGGGGCCTGACCATCAGCTAACTGATGCAGAAATAAAACACTGCAAAGGTCATCTGATGCGTCGCGTCATTGCCTCCGGTCCTGAAGCTAATGCGAAGGGCTATGAGACAAAGGACGGCACTCTACAGGTGTCGTGCGCGTCTCAGGCCAGCTTTGATTGGCTCAGGGGTGCAGTCAATGACGTGCCCCCATGGGGACTACTCGCTTCGCGGTCTCTGTCATCTGCTGGATTCCGGATCCCAATCTGACGACCGCAGATGTCCTTTCCTGTCTGTGTGCTCAGAACCCTGGCATCATCAAGAGGCTTTGGCGAGTTCTTTCGCACACCAGGGGTAGCAACCGGGATGGTAAAGAAGGTGCTAGTCTTGTGGTGCGAGTGGATGAGGCCTCTGTTGATGTCATGGTTTCTCGGTACCGGAGCCGTCTGAGTCTCTTCTTTGGGACTGTCACTTTTCATGTCATTCCTAGATGAATGGCTCGGACGATTCTCGTAGCTATCGTTCTTTGACGGTAACGCAGATTAATTTGCAGTATTCTAAAGCCGCAACTGTACTCCTAATTAGACGACTCACTCTGCTGCACACATCACCCTACATAAAAACAGTACAAGAGCCCTGGGTCTTTAGGGGTCGCCTCTGTGGCCTTGGCTCTTTGAAAGGGGCCACGATATTATATGACAGAAACTCGATTAGACCTAGAGCCGGTCTTATAATATCATCCCATCTCGCAGCGACCTGCCTTGACGAATTCTGTTGTCAGGATCTGGTTGCGGCAGAGATTAGTTTTAAGAGTATGCACGGATGGTCGAGGTTTGTGATTGCATCTGCTTACTTTCCTTACCATGTTTTGGAGGCGCCACCACCTGGAAAGGTCGCTACTCTCGTAGGGTTCTGTGAGCGGCGCATTCTTGGTCTGGTTTTTTGTTGCGATGCTAATGCCCAGCATACAATCTGGGGCAGCAGCAAGTGCAATGAGCGGGGCTCTCGACTTTTCGAGTATATTGCCTCTTCCAGCCTGAACATCCACAATGTAGGCAGGCAGCCTACTTTTGTGACTACGAGAAGGCAGGAGGTAATTGACGTCATCCTGTCAAATCCAAGACTGGGGTGGTCGATCAACAACTGGAGTCACTGCTGTCACAGATACATTGAGTTTCAGTGTGGCGAGCGGGCGCAGATGCCATTGCCCACCAGAAACCCAAGAAAAACAGACTGGCCAAAGTTCAGGGAGGCACTGCGTAGCAATCACGTGACGCCACTGAGACTTCGCAAGGAGCAGAACATTGAGGCGGCTGTTGAACATCTCAACACCGCTCTAACAAACAGCTTCGAGCTAGCCTGTCCAACTAGACCTCCTCTTAGCCGGACTCCTGTTCGATGGTGGAATCGAGAGCTTCAAGTGCTGAGGCGTGAGTCTAGAAAATTCCTCAACAGGGCCCTCAAAACGAATCTTGATGAGGACTGGGAACGATATCGACGTGTTCAGAGGGACTACAGAAGCTAATTCGGGACTCGAAAAGGGCTTCTTTTAGAGATTTCTGCAGTGATATCGAATCCCTGAGTGACACGGCAAAACTGGTCAAAGTCCTGAAGCCATTGAGTTAGTGTTGACGTAGTGAGTCGCATCCTAACTCTCCATTTCAGCATGCCTATCAAAGCGGAAAATCCTGCGAGACGGCTCTGCAAAACCTTGTTGGAAGGATAGAGCGAGCTATTGACAGGAAATAATACGCAATAGGCATCTTTGTGGACATAGAGGGTGCGTTTGACAATGCTACTTTCGACAATATGTGCGGCTCTGCTAGGCGGAATGGCGTAGACCTGGTCCTAATAAATTGGATACGTACAATGCTGGCCCAGAGAATCATAGCGGTGCGGGCGGAGGAAGATTTGCTGGTGTCGTCTGGGGTTAATAGAGGCTGTCCCCAAGGTGGCGTACTGTCTTCATTGCTCTGGTGCATGGTAATCGATCCCCTGCTTAACGCCATTAATGACTCGGGTGTCTACGCTCAGGCATATGCGGATGATGTTGGCTGTCTTGTGACAGGTCCATCCCTTATGATTGTCTGCAGAAGGGTGCAGAGAACTCTGGATATGATTGACACTTGGTGCAGTGCGAATGGGCTATCGGCTAATCCTGTCAAGACTGGTATTGCCCTCTTTACCAGAAGGAGAAAGCTTGATGGACTTATTCTGCCTACACTAAAAGGAGTCACTATCCAGCTATCCAAGGAAATCAAATATCTTGGAGCCATCCTTGATAACAAACTTCTTTGGAAAACACATGTCGAACTGAAGACATATAAAGCACTGTCAGTTTTCTGGCACTGTAAGGGTGTTTTTGGTAAGACATGAAGTCTTTCCCCTAGTAAGGTCCTATGGATCTATACAGCTATGGTAAGACCTATTATCACCTATGCATCGATGGTTTGGATGAGCAGACTCTCTCTTGTAGGGGTCAAAAAAGTTCTTTCAAAACTACAACGTGCTGTGGCCATATGTTGTACCGGAGCATTTCCGACTACTCCAGGCCCGGCACTTGATGCTTTGGTGAATCTTCCGCCACTAGATGTCTTCATCCGCGGAGAGGCCGTTAAGGTCATCTGCAGAGTGAAATATAGTGGCCACTGGTATGGGGTGTGCTCAATGTTGGACGACGGCGCAGGCACTGACATCGATTCTGCAATCCTGTCTATGCCCCCGGACTCCATGTCGTCAACCGTCATACTAGAAAAGCGGTATAGTGTGTTGTGCCAGAGGCTCGTTCATGGTTAGATCCCGAGAACGAGGCCGGCAAACACTGCTGCCGCAGTTTCACTGATGGCTCCAGGACTGAAGAAGGTTCAGGTTCTGGTGTCTTCGTGGAATCTTGTGGGACCCGTCGGTTCTTTGCCCTTGGTCTGCATGCGTCTGTGTTTCAGGCGGAGGTGTATGCGATACTTGAGGCGATGGACTTTGAGGCGATATATTTGTGTCTGCAGTGACAGCCAAGCTGCGCTCATGGCCTTGGATAGCCCTACCACCACTTCCACGATAGTCAGGTCCTGCTAATCCAGGCTAAATTGTGTTGGAAAACATAATAGTCTGACGCTGACTTGGGTACCGGGACACGCTGGCATTGCGGGTAACGAGACCTCTGACTCCTTGGCCAGGATGGGCTCCGAGGCTGTTTTTATTGGCCCTGAGCCTGTTCTGCCACTCCCTTCCGCTGCCATCAAAGCCACTGCAAACAAGTGGGTTGTTTCGACCCACAAGCGAGCATGGCGGGCTGAGAGAGGCTGCGGATGGACGAAAATTATGCTACCTGCTATCTCTGACCGATGGTCACGGTTCCTTCTATCTTTAGGTAGGAGGGACTGCAGGCTGTTGGTTGGCGTGATGACAGGGCACTTTCTATGGGCTAGGCACATGGAAAGGATTGGCATATCAGACAGTGCGCTGTGCCCAGCCTGTGGAGAGGAAGACGAGACGGCGGACCATTTTTTTTGCGTCTGCCCTGCCTTTGCTCGAATCAGGTTTGGGATTTTTGGCACTGATGTGCTGAGGAGTAACCAACTTGGCTCCTTGGCACCACAGGATCTACTTCTACTTCTTCGGAGGTCGGGTAGATTTAAAACCGAGTAAAAGGGAACCTTAAGTGCAGTACAATGGATATATACTCTGTCTGAGTGCTGCGCTTACTAGATTGTTCGACAAAAAAAAAAAAATAAATAAATATCACTTGATCTAAAGCCACTTTTAATTCCAACAATTGAGGACTTTAAGTCAAGACACAAATAAATCCGTTTTTTTCGGTGCTAGATTTGGTGCAATGGTTTTTGGCATATGAAATTAGATAAAACCAGGGCTGATTTGACAACATTCATGACCTCATTTGGGAGATATAAATTCAATCGTTCTCCATTTGGTCTGAATGATATCCCTGAAAGTTTTCAATGTAGAATGGTACAAATGTTATATTTTGATGACATAGCTATTGGTGCGGAAAACGAAGTTGAACATGACAAAATTCTAAACATGGTTTTAGACCGACCGCGTGCTAATGGAGTTAAAATCAACCCAAATAATATATAGTATAGGAAACATAGCGTTCAGTTCATGGGTCATATCTTGGATAAAACTCGAATTAAACGGAAAGATAAACCCCGGGAGAAATTTTAAATATTAAAAGACCAAAAAACAAGATGGATGTCATGCGCGTATTGGGAGTTTTTAAATATTTAGGCAAGTTCATATCAAATTTTTCCAAGCAATCAGTCAAACTAAGGGAACTCACACACGATAAAACGAATTTGCTTGGACAGATGAGCATGAACAAGAGCTAGAAAATTTTCTGAATGTTATAGTATCCCGGTACTAGCAGTATATGATCCAAAAAAGTCAGTCGTAGTCCAAACGGATGCAAGAAAGATGGATTTGGCTGCGTGCTAATATAGGAAGGACACCTTGTAGCTAATGCATCTCGGACATTGATTATCATCGAACAGAGATGGGCCCAAATAGAAAAAGGAATTATTGGCAATTGTGTTTGCTTGTAAAAAATTTTATTTTTTAGTAATGGCCGTGATTTCACAGTTGAAACTGATGAAAAGCCTTTGGAAATGCTAGTAAAACGTGACAATGACGAAATATCTATGCGGTTGCAGCGCAGTCACATAAAAATCTGGCAAGAAAATGCTTGTTTCCGATTGCTTATCGCGTGCCCAACTTGATGAATGTGTGGTAATGGGCGAATTAATAGCGATAATAAACACAGTGACAAGGTCTATTTGTTTTTCAAAAACAAATTAAGAGCGCTGAACAGTGATGAGAAATACTCACGAATAGACATCTTTGGCAGAAAAGGTTGGCCACACTTTTATCTCTTTGACAATGTGGGTCGGAAATTTCATAAATAGAAGCATGAATTACAATTTGAAAATGGATTGTTATTCCGCAATCTTCGACTAGTAATTCCAACTGAATTACACAACACAATCTCCAAGTGGTTACATGCACCACAACTGGGAATTGAAAAAACGCCAGCACGCGCAAAAGCACTCCATTTTTTGCCAATGATGAACGTGCAAATAAAATATATGGTCGCATCATGCTCCATATGTCAAAAATTCACACACAATCAGCAAAGAGAGGGGAAACACCGGATAATCCACTGCATGTTGTGGCAGCAGATATATTTGAGTACGCTGGATGTGATTTTCTCGATTTTCTGCATATTCTGGATTATTGCTGGTCGAGCGATTGAATAACAAAACTTCGGGACAAATTATAAATAAATTGAAAATTATTTTTACCAAATTGGGTATCCAACAGTTATCAATTGTGATAGTGTGGCTTTCGGACCAGGTGAATTTGATAAATTCGCAGATGATCGTAACATTGTAATGCGATTCTCGAGCCCTCGTTATACACAAAGTAATGGGCTGGCCAAAAAGGGTGTTGCCATTGCGAAAAACATACTCAAAAGATTTTATGTAGCCATGAAACCGAAGAGTCTCAGATTGGAATACAACACCACACAAATGGCAAGCATGGGATTAGTTCCGATACAACTTTTCTTTCGCAGAATGATCAAAACAAGAATGCCAATCGATAATAATCTACTGAAAAGAAATTACATAGCTGAGGAAACGGTTCAGAGGAGAATCAAAAATAAAAGGGAAGCACAAAAGGGTTATTATAATAGGACAGTCTTCAACGGTCACTCATTGCGAGAAGTCGTAGTCTTTAATTTCTTAACCGTTTTTGTTTTTTCCTTTCTCATACGGTCTATTATTAACAACAACGTGCACAATGTTGTTCATTTTTCCTGCTCTCTATATTTCAATTTATAAATTTCATTTCGTTCATTTCCTTACCTCCGCCAACACCATGCCCCTCGGGGCCAACGGTGTTGAGAAAAATCCCTTTGCATTGCTTAGCGAGAGTTCAAAATCCAAAAGAAAAAAACAAATAATTTAATATTAACTGATTTCCTCCACTAATACAGAACAAAGATCCAAAATTTCTTCTCAACTCTTCCTTAGATGATCAAAAAACACTTTCTCAATATTCATGCTTTGCAGTCCATAAATCGTTGCAATTATTCAGCAAAGAAATAATCTCTATCTCAGAGCTTCGGTATGGAATCTTCTTTTGTTAGTTAAAAAAATAAATATCGCTGAAATATTTTTAAAAACCTCCTTCCCATTTGGAGTTTGTGCCATAAAAACCAAATATCACGACAACCTAAATAACAGCAGCGCCGTACCTGAACAATGTGGCTGAAGAGTAAAATAACCAAGTTCCCAAAGGGTAATCGAAGCCTATAAGTTCAAAAAGACGTTCGAAGACAAAGTAGCTCCGAGTGGTGTGGTACTTCTCACTTTGGACCCCTATAGCCTCCCATCAAAATAGACATTTGCTGGCATTCTGTCAAGGAGAGAATTTATATTTCGAATCCTATGCGACGCAAAAACTGTCAAATTCTTGGCCGTTGTACGTTGTAATAGGGCACCCGCGTGCGATAAATGCGCACTCCCGCCTCATACTCCCACACAATGCACCCGTACTTTTTATGCGAATTGTTCGCAAAAACACCCCTCCGCCTCAAAACAATGTCCCAAATTTCTGCAAACAACGGACATATTAAAAATAAAAACCACAAAAAATGCACCATTCGCCAACATTTGCCAAAAACATTGTTCAAGCGGAAGCTATAATTCCACCCTCCCCAACCTTTAATTACGCCGCTGTAGCCTCCACAGCGACAAATATTATAGACAATACCAGAACAAAAAACTCGACCAATGAAAGCTCACACACTACAACAATAAAAAATAATAACAGTACCACACAAAGTAATATAAAATCACCAAACGACGAAAGAGTCAAAATAACACAACAAACATCAAGTACACAAAAATCTAAATCAATTAACAACAACAATCCACTTTATTCTTCTTCAAATGCCTTTTCAACACTTTCTTCCATCACTCCACAGCATTCTACCAACGACCAAACAACTCTTTACCTAAGAAACAGCTTACCTAATAAGCAAATTAATAAAGAGAGTATTACTCTTAAAAAATCAAAAGGAAATAGCTCTCTTAATAATAACCAAATCCTATCTGACAACTCTTTTACAAATAATATATTTATAATCCAATGAATAAAGCTTGCATTATTAGCAATTTCAGTATATAAATAATCTAAAAATTTTTTATTTTTTCGTTGGTGGAATGGAATTTTTTCTGCAATGGAAAATTAATGGATTCTTTAATAATCATAATAATCATCATGAGCTTCTTTTGCTTATTTCAGAATTAAAACGTGATCTGATCGCCTTACAAGATACCAACTTTGGCTATCTTAGTAATGTTTATCCTCCTTCTCCTTATTTAGCTTATTTTTATAATACAAACCATACCATAAGCATGGCACTGGTAGCTTATTAGGAAAAATATTTGTCATAAAAGAATTCATTTCAAACTAATTTAAATATTATTGCTTTCGAAATTAAGGCAAATATTACTTTCACGGTGATATCTGTTTATTTTACGCCTAATAAAGATTTCGATTCGCGTGAATTTAAATCAATTTTGGTTTCATTGCCTCAGCCGCTTGTTATTTGTGGGGATGTCAATGCTTGTAGCCCACTTTGGGGTTCTTCCATACTATAATAAATAGAAGAACTAAAATAATAGAAGAACTAATTTGTTCTCTAGACCTAACTGTCTTAAATGATAAATCTCCGACGCATTTTTCCACACACAAAACATTTAGTAATGTGGATACTACTAGTATTTGTCCACTCTTTTCTTGGAAAATTTTAGATAATCTCTGTGGCAGCGACCACTACCAAATCGTTTTTTATTTAAACTTTGACAGGACATATAAGTCTGCGGACAGCCCTAGATTCATAACTGATAAAACTGACTGGGAAAAATATAGATTGTCGTGTGACGAGCTAAATCGACTCGACCTCCCTAGCTGTAACATAAACAAAAAACCTGCTTTAGTTAGAAAGGTTATTCTGACTGCAGCTACATTGTCCATCCCTCAAACTCGGCCATAGTTTCCTAAAAAATGTGTCCTCTGGGTGAATAAGGAGCTCGCTGAGCTGCGCACAATAAAGCAAGATGCATGGTACATCTTTAAACACTTTCGTTCCAACCTGAGCCTCATGGTATTTAAAGCAGCTAATGCCAAATTTAAACTTTTTGCTAAAATCGCCAGTTCTATCAACCCGTTATCTTCTCCTAAAGAAATATGGAACAATATTAAAAAGCTTTCTGGATTTTATAGACATTTTCCTATTCCAAAGCTTACAATAAATAAAAAAAACTAATGAGTGTTCGAACTCACGGGCGATGTGTTAACACCTTTTTGTTACACGGTACCTGTTCGATTTCTATGAACACATTAGTAAATGTTACATTGGATAATAAAAAAAAATATAAACACAGAATATACCGGACAGGTTTTGCTATTTGCTCGTGCCGATGTCTGTGAAGGAAATATTTCTCATGAATTTGTTGTTGCGCTCGCTGATTCGAATCAATTCCAGACTTGATTCATAAAATCTTGATTCGCAGAAAATCTTCGTTTTCGCAGTTGCAGAAAATCTTCGTTTTCGCAGTCGCAGAAAATCTTCGTTTTCGCAGTCGCAGAAAAAATGACTCTGTGTGTTGTTTGCATGTATTGACTTTGTAGATTTCGTCCCTACACGCCGCTATAGATGTTAACACATCAAAAAGCTTATTTCATGTACTAAAGAAATTGCAAATTCTTTTGCAAAACATTGGTCTGATTATTGCACGAAAAATTTTGTCCCCCAAACAATCTCTGTCGCTCAGCAAGAGAAATTGATAGTCCTATCACTGTGCAAGGCTTTGGCAATTTTGTTAATAATGCCAAGGCTTCATCGCCTGGCCATGATCGGATTATGCAATGGTAAAAAACTTACCTGACTCCGTTAAAATAGATTATTAAATTTAAAACTGCATTTTTTCTTCTGGTATCTTTCCTCAAAGTTGGAAATGTGCTATTATATCTCCGATGCCTAAGCCCAGTAAACTCTCGCATAATCCGTCCAACTTTCGCCCGATTTCCCTACTCCCATGTCACAGCAAGGTACTGGAGAAGATAATTGCCTACAGATTGATGTGGTTCGTATAAATATAAGCTTTTAAGTTTCAATCAAGTTGCATCCATTGTCTCACTATTATCTTTTGACCATCTCTCTTCGAATGCTCTGTCTAGTAGAAAGCATGTTACAGCGCTTTCCCTAAACTTTGAAGAAGTCTTTGATCATATTGGAGCACTTATTGTTCTAAGGCAGTTAAAAAAATGGAGAGTTGGCCTAAAATATACATGTTTGAGAAAAAAGACAGTCTTTGAAAAGAAGACTTTCAATGTTTTCATTTTATTAAAAAAAATTCACTTATATTCAGGCTTTCACATTTCTTCTGACTTTCTTTGTTGACAGCATGAGAAGTTGCGAATATCTGTGCGGTTTACACGATTGCCACTGCTACACACTAGACGTATCACTTTTGTCAATTAGGGTTGTATTGGTAGGAAAGCGATGATAAAAGAATCCTTAACATTTTCGCCCACCTCGTCCAGGTTCTGCGACGACAGTTAGTACGTTAGAAGACCTCACCGTCTACGGTCTGAACCCCAGCTTCAGACTCGACCGAAAGCACAGATATTTTGGAAATTGGACGTTTAAGTATAGTATCCTTAGTCTTAATAGTAACAACTCTGATTTGGCCAGCATCACCAGGATGTGTTTCGGTAACGTGGCCTAAAACCCAGTGAGTGGGTGGTTGCCGTTCATCATGAAAAAGTATCAGTTGCTCACGCTATTCAGTCTACCACCAAGTTGCAGGGTTCCATCCTCGTATATAAACGGATTTAACTTATTAGTTGACTACTTTCAGGAAGAGATTTGTTTTGCTTAAGGCACTGAAGTTCTAGCTGGAAAAAATGATGTTGTATGCGTTTGACCCATGCTTTTAATGCAGCATCGCGCTCAGGCCATAGACAGATATGTTCAGTAACATGTGGTTTCTTTCGTGAAGCTTGAATAAAACGGTAACACTAAGCTGTTGTTGCGAGGAGTTTATCGGGTGTAGAGTAGTTTTCCAATATACACCAGGTAGGGGTTTCGAGTTGAGAGGCGTATACTTGAACCTGTTTTAGCTTGGGGAGATTAGCCGGATGTTTGCTGAGGCCAAGTCTTGTCTTGTCTTAGCCAGAAAGGCCCAAACTACCATACCGAATGATTTGTCAGCTGACAAATTGTTACTCTGCGGATGGCACAATCTGCAGGATTATTTTGTACGTAATTCCAGACCCACGACGAGGAAACACCTTGAATTTGAATGACACCGTTAGCATCGATTTCTTTTAGTTTGCCAGGACTCGTTCGTATCCCGTACAGTGTTGTGACAGTATCAGAGTATAGAAACTTCTTAACATTTTGGTCGGCAAATTGTAATGTCTTGAGCACCCTTTGTACGAGTTTGGCAGCTAGAAGCGCCGCACACAATTCAAGCCTTGGTATGGTAACTTGTTTCAGAGGAGCAACCTTTGTTTTTGCAGTGAGTAATCGCACTCTTGTATTGGACATTGACATGACTTTCAAGTAAACCACTGCAGCATAGGCGAGCGATGAATCATGGGCAAATGCATGCAACTCCTAAAAAGATTGCTGCGAAGAACGAGAAATTCTGATGTGAGAGAGGTTCTTTAAATCATCGCGGAAATCTATCCAATCCTTTTGAAGGTCGCTTGGCTGCTCATCATCCTAATTAAGACCAGTGAGCCAAAGACGCTGAGAAGAGATCTTTCCTCATATAACGACTGGAGCGAAAAACCCTAACGGATCGAAATGCTTCAATAAATCTGATAGCTGGCGTTTTCTACAACGCTGAATTGTATAGTAAAGACTAACTTTATAGCAAAATTCGTCAGTTTGCGTGTGCCATATCATGCCAAGAGTCGTTGTTCTGTCAACGAATGGCACTTCTTGACTTTCTGTGGGCCTATCTTCGTTCCACGCAATGGCTTCCAAGAACGATCGTGCGTTCAAATTCCACTTCCTTAACACAAGACCACCTTTTCGAAGTAATGCAGCGAGCTGTCAGCCCTTCTCTATCGCAGAAAAAGCGTCATCTCCACCAGACAGAACGTCGTCAACCTAAAATTCACTTAAAAGTGTTGTTGCTGCTTCTGGAAAGATGTTTCGTTCATCGTTAGTAACAGTTTCAAGGACGCTTAGCGCGAGATACGGCGCACAGTTTGTACCAGAGGTTACTGTCAGGAGTCTATAAATTGCGGGTGGGTTTCTAGTAGAGTCTCTCGATAGAACTCTCTGCAGATCAGCGTCCTCCCTGTCGCCCCAAATCTGCCTATATATCTTTTCGATGTCCCCAGGAAATGCGATACGATATCGACGCCAGTTGCGCTGCAAGATCGTTTTGCAACTTTGGTCCTATATGCAAACAATCGTTAAGTGACACGCCTGAATCACAATTTTGGGAGGCGTTAAAAACAACTCTTACTTTTATCGTGGAGCTGGATTTCTTTACCACCCCATAGCGTGAAAAATTACAAACCTTCTTGTTAACCAACTGGTTTGGCGCAGACTCCATGTGACCAAGAGCAAAGATACTCAGTCAAAAAATTTGTTCCATGAATATTAAAAGACTTATAGATGCGCTGTACGTAGAAGCAAGTTGCAATACGTCAACATTTTGCTTTAAAGGCAATCTCACCGGCCGTCATCTGCACGCCTAGTGGTTTTTTCAAAGAATTCTTGGCAAGCTCTTTCGTCTCTAGTGAACGGCGTACTCCATTACAGCTCCTCCAATTCCCAAAATCGTCCCAATGAACTATCAGGGTCGGCCATAGAATAATGACAATTGAATGAAGGGCCACTTGCATTTAGCCAATGTCGAGATGCTAGCCCACCAAAACACAACCCATCCTAAATAAGTGTTTTGAGCGATCGAATTGTTTATTTTGCTTAGTCTTGTTTCATTTTTGAACATTTTCGCATAGTCTGCTGCACTGAAAGTGATGTAAATTCCTCCAAAAGAGTGAAGGCTTTGATCTGCCAAATCAAGATCTTGAAATTCGTCAAATTGACTATCTGAAATTTTAAACGATAGAGTCAGGTTACCAACAGGTGAGAGAACTCTAGCGCCACGCATTTAATCTCAAATTATGATTTTAATGATTGAACAGCAAATTCAACAATACCTCGCGCTAGTGCAATCTTTCCACCGCTTGCTCCATTAACTGAGGTGTGACTAGGAACTCGTTTCTAATGCAGTTGTGTTGCGGCAAATTTGCTTATATTTTGCCTCTTAGAGTAAGCTTGTGACCGCTGTCAGACACTATAGGAGCAAGAGCTGTGCCTAGTATTCCCGATGGCAATATAGGGGTTAGGAAATTTTTCGTTCGCATCGTTTGGTATCATAGCGTTATTTGAAGTTACGTTCACTGGTGAAGCGAAAGATGGCTTTTCGATGTGGCAGCAATAGTCATGCAGCATAGAGTGATGCATGAGGAGGCAGTGTTGGCATCGTCGATCTGACGTGCATTCTGAACGCTGATGCCCATATCTTAGACAATTAAGGCACATGTTTCCTTTTTCGATGAACTCATATCGCTCTTGTGGCGATTTCCTCTTAAAATTGCTGCAGAAGATTATGATATGTTTGCCAGAACAGCCAGGACAGCGGCCAGGTGTGGCATGATAGCCTTACCTTTAAAATTTGTAAATTCTTTGAAGGCAGGCGTCGAGTCCAGAAAGCCCTGGATGCTTTCTAGAGAGTGAGTTCTGTTTTCTAGAAACTCAGTTAATTGGCTAAAGGTAGATATTTCATTACCGGAAGTAAGGGAAAGCTCATACGCTTTTCTCTTGATTAGATTCAGTTTATGGATGATAGTGTAAACAAGCCCATCCCAGTGTTGTACATGCCGCTCCAGCTGCTCTAAAGCGCGAACAGCTGAGATCACACCATCGAGCAACTTTCGCAAATTAAAGGCGGTTTCCTTTTGAACCACTGCTAGTTTAGTGTTTTCAGATATATTAGCATTTATAAAGATTGTTTTCATACTTGGTCCTAAGCAAACTCCATTCTATATTGAAGTTACCATCAGTCACGTAAATGTTGTCAAGTGAATGCGCAGCTGCCCCAACAAGACAATCATTTAGATACTGCAGTCGCTGGATATATGCAAGTGTCAAATTTTTGAAAATAAATCATTAAAAAGATCCTGTAACTCACCCATAGTCTCAGCAGAACAACATTCGACAACATCATACTCATCAGTAATAGGTACCTCAGCATCTTAGGTAACGGACTTACAAATAGTTTAAGCAGTAACCTCATTGTGGAGCCCAACACTTTTAGCCCAACATTGATCTAAAGGTTGTTTACGAGTAGCCAAGAACTCTTTAGTTTTTTTTTCATTCGGCAGTCTTACGAGTGTTCACGGCAAAGTTAAAAACGGCACCTTCGATTGCCTTTAACTGTTTGAGCTTTTGCTCCATCTCTTACTTTTATAAAGAATCAAAGTTTATATAATAAAGTGACTCGCTATTTTGTATGTTAACAAAGCAGCAACAGTACGAGCAACGTTTATTATTAAAATTTACCAAAATGCAGAGATGTTAACAAACGTCAAAGCAAAGGCTGGCATTAATTGCGAATTCACAGCAAAGTAAAAATAAATGAGTAAATGTGGGTTCGCCTCTTTCGCCGTGCATTTATTTTCGAGTCGTGACGTGTTTATTTCTAATAGAATAAAATTTATAATTACAAAATATACATAAAAATAAAACCAAAAACTTACCGCAGTGTTCTCACCCTCCTTGCGATAGATAGCGAATGAATAGCCATTTCGGCATTCGCCACCTAACGGAAGTCGTAGTGAAATACAGGGTTTACACAACACAATTATAAATAAACGTCAATTTACACCATGGGCCCAGCTGATGTTTTGCGACATGCCACTTCAACTGATGGTCATTTTGCAACATCCCCTTTCCCGTGGAGCGACCCGCTTTACCATCGTACACGATCAAAACGGCCAACTTAGATAGATATGTGGCGACGTAGTAGACCTTTGGCAGTGCGCACGTCGACTCGTCGAATAACTCGAAAGGCCTCAAATTATATTCACTCCCTATAATAAAAATTAAAATCTTAAACGAAACTTTGAGCTGTCTAATAGATATAGATTCTACGACAAGCGTAATGAAATCAAGTAAGTTAAAAGACATTCCTTTAAGAAGACTAAACACAACAAGAAGTTTCAGCACGATCACTAGATTAAAAAACATATACTACTACCAATAAATTACACCTTTTCCTCCAGAATTCCAAAAACAAGGCACGATTTCGTGGAAAATTGCAGATTTACATAATAGGAATTACGACGCCATAATAGGGCAAAACAGTCTAAGTGCTTTCGAAGTAATTATCAATTAGAAACACAAATATTTAGAAATATATGAACAAAAAATATTTTTCACAAATCAGCTATTTTATTTTGATAGAGAAGCTACATTAGAACTAAACGATATAAGTAATTTGAAATTAGACTATCTGTTGAAAATTGAATTACGTTTTAAAAACAACCCTGCAACACATATGTTTACAATACTGATTTTTCGCTTCCACATGAATTATCTTTTTGTACATTCTTCTTTTTTACACTTTTGAATAAACCGGCAAAGAGCTTGGACGCAAACTAAAACTGTGTGTTTTTAATTAATCAAAAAGTCCAACAGGTTATAAGCCCAGGCACTCTGTGTTTGCCTAAGAAAGTGCGAATAAAAGTTCTTACTTAATAGATGTATAGCTAAATAAGCAAAAACAAAGCGATTCGCAAAGATACTTTCTAAAGCAAAACGGCAAAGATGAGGTCTCCCATGTTTAATATTGAAATATTAAATGAAACAAACTACGACTCATGGAGCCTGCAGATGCGAAGCGTGCTAATTTATCAAGATTTGTGGAGTGTGTAAAGATGGGCTCAAAGATGTAAAGTTATGGTTACAATGTAAAGATGGTAACCATATTTGGCAGGATCGCCATGTAAAGATGGGCTCAAAGAATTGTATAGCGGCGCGAGAGCTAGCGCACAATTTCAATCGGCGACTACTAGAGTACAGCCAAATATTGAATGAGAAGCGATAACTGTTGTTTCCAGATCGAATCTGATTTATTGATAAAACCTTATTGCTATTTATACTTTTAATTTCTTATGTGCTAAGACTTAGTATATAATATGATTCTTAATACATAAAGAGGGCTTTTGCAATTTCAGCGGAAAGTATCGCGGTCATAAGAATGCAGCGTAATCCAAAAAGGGGGCGCTGTTCGCGCTTCCTAACGTGGACATTCTTATATGAGAGTTCGATGTACTTACGTTGGGTCTCCGCTCACATTGCATGTGCCTACGCCGCGTATGGTGTTGGCGCTTGTGTGTATATACATACATTATGCTCTTCATACACTACACCCTTATCCTACTGGGAAAATGTTTTTTTTTTTTGGTGTTTAAACAAACAGAATTTTTTTTCTTGTAGAAATATTTGTGTTATATTAATTACTTAAAATTTTACTTGTTTATCTTAAAGTTATATATTTTTTTAATAAGTTTTTATGAGGTTCTTTTATGTCTCCTTTTATTTCTAATAGGCAATTTACATTCCGAATTTCAATTACTCTATAAGGACAATTGTAGGGTTTTTGGTTTTTATTTCTATTCATATTTCTTACTAATACCATACCTCCTATATTTATATCTATATATCTATATCTTATTTCTTACTAATACCATACCTCCTATATTTATATCTAGTGTGTTAATATGTTTTTGTGCTACAAGACTTTTTTTTAGTTTCGATTTTTCGATTAATGCTTTTGAATTTTTTTTTAATTATGTAATCTAATTTTTTACTGAATAATGTAATCTAACATCTGGTGAAATCGAAAAGCCAGAATTAAATGACGAAAGTGGCCGAACAGCAGCAAATTTCTTGGACCAGAAAAAATGACAAGGCTACAGCAACAATTATATTGAGTGTGACGCCATTACAACTAGCGCACATGAAGGGTTGCGCGACATTAAATGAAGTGTGGAACACTTTAAATGAGATCGTCCAAGAGGGCCATTCAGGCAACTTCTTGCTATGCGCATGGACGACAACGAATGTGTGCAGCAGTACCTTTGCAAATTTACAACAGCAGTTGAGAAATTGGCAGTAATCGGCGTTACTCTTCAGGAGGAGCTGTTCACAATAATGTTATTGGCGAGTCTACCAAAAAGTTATGAAAACTTTTTAGTAGCGCTGGAAACGCGAGATGAGCTCCGTAAGCTGAGTGCATTGAAGATAAAGTTAACCGAAGAAGATGAGCGGCGTAAAGCAAGCAGTAACGACTTCGCTGATGCTGAATGTAGCGCAGAAGCATTTCTGGCGCGCAAGAATAACGGACAGCGCCAGAATTCTGCCAAAAAGGACAACAACAACGAAAATAGGATGAAAACAAGCGTTCGCAAAGCAACGAATTTCAATTGTTACAACTGCGGTCGCAAAGGGCACTACGCTGCGCAGTGCAAAGAGAAAGAGAAGAAAAGAGATCAAACGCGCGCTGCTGCACATCTATGCAGCAAGCGTGAAATGTTTGAATCGTTCAAAGCATATGACGAAAATATTTGCAGGGTAGACAATAAAGAGGTAAAAGCAGAAGGAATTGGCAAAATATGCAAAAAGAACGCTATGGTCGACATGAGCTGAATGATGTTCTTTAAGTTTCGGGTTTGCAGTGTAATTTCATTTCTGTTGGAAAAGCTGTGACGAAAAATTATTCCGTGGAATTTACTTCAAAGGCAGCAACGATTAGCAGCAGAAGTGGTGAGATTATCCTTCAAGCTAATAAGGTCGGAGACCTTTTTCTTTTTAATGCATCTTGTAACCAACTCTTTTTACATGCAACGAAAACGCTAACAAATGGCATAATCGTTTTGGCCATATTAATTGTGCGAGTTTGAACGAGCTGGTCAATAAAGACATGGTACGTGGTCTCACCGTCAAGTTTCCCGATGTTATCAACTGCAAAGTATGCATGAAGAGCAAATGCACGGTGAAGCCGTTTCCGCATTCCGAGAACCGAGACAAGGAAGTTTTAGAAATAATTCACACCGACCTATGCGGACCGAGAAATAAAACGTAGAATGGTGGAAATCGTTATTTTTTGACATTTATCGACGATAAATCCCGCTATGTATTCGTGTATTTCATCAAGTCGAAGGATGAGGTATTTGAAAAATTTCGTGAATTCAAAGCTATGGTCGAGCGGCAGTGCGACAAGAAAATCAAAAAACTACGCAGCGACAATGGTACTGAATTTGTCAATCGTGCCTTTATTGAGCAGTTGAAGAAAGCCGGCATTAAGAGGCAGCTGACCGTTCCGCACACAGCTCAGCAAAATGGGCTAGCTGAGCGTTTTAATACAACGCTGGTTGAGATGGCCAGAATGATCATGTTTGCTGAAGTAAGCGAAGCTATGTGGGCAGAAGCTGTAAACACGGCAGCGTATTTGAGAAACAGGGCGCCTACCAAAGCACTAAGTGACATGACGCCATATGAAGTATGGTTTAATCGAAAGTCCAGTGTATCGCATTTGAAGACATTTGGCGCTGTAGCTATAGCGCTGGATAAAAAGAACCAATGCAAATTTAGACCAAAAAGAAAGGAATATTTTATGGTGGATTACTCAGACGAATCCAAGGCATGTCGTCTAATGGAGAAGGCAACAACAAAAATCATTGTAAGCCGCGATGTCTACTTTGTTGAGCCGCAAGTTCCCAATGAACTCATTGACGTAACAATTGAAGATGAAAGCGCAAGCGTTGAAGAGCAGACAGAAGACTGCGAAGATACAGTAGCAGAGGCTGACACAAAGGCTGTCGGCGGTGTTTTTCGAGATGAACAAGTTGTAGAAGCAGATAAGCCGAAAAATTGGTCAGGTAGCCCAAAGTTACTACGTACTGGTGCTCCTGGCACACCACGCATGCAGTAACCTCATTGTGGAGCCCAACACTTTTAGCCCAACATTGACCTAAAAGTTGTTTACGAGTAGCCAAGAACTCTTTAGTTTTTTTTTCATTCGGCAGTCTTACGAGTGTTCACGGCAAAGTTAAAAACGGCACCTTCGATTGCCTTTAACTGTTTGAGCTTTTGCTCCATCTCTTACTTTTATAAAGAATCAAAGTTTATATAATAAAGTGACTCGATATTTTTTATGTTAACAAAGCAGCAACAGTAAGAGCAACGTTTATTATTAAAATCATCCAAAATTCTAAGATGTTAACAAACATCTAAGCACAGGTTGCTATTAATCGCGTATTCACAGCAAAGTAAAAAGAAATGAGTAAATGTCAACCGCAAGCACTGTTTACACATTAATTTGACTCTTACAAATTTAGCACATTCGAATCTTTACGTTGTTGTTATTGGATGAGAGTGATGGGGGTTCGCCTCTTTCGGTTGTTTTATTTATAATCGCTGTTACTTGTCTAAGGGTTTGCCCTAAATACCAACTCAAGTAAAGACCGCCGTGCATTTATTTTCGAGTCGTGACGTGTTTGTTTCTAATAGAATAAAATTTATAATTACAAAATATACATAAAAATAAAACCAAAAACTTACCGCAGTGTTCTCACCCTCCTTGCGATAGATAGCGAATGAATAGCTATTTCGGTATTCGCCACCTGACGCAAGGCGTAGTGAAACACAGAGTTTACACAAAACAATTATAAATAAACGTCAATTTACACCATGGGCCTAGGTGATATTTTGCGGCTGCATAAAATTTCTCAACGCGACCTGGACACCACTCTCTTCTCTGCATACAGGCGTCACAGACGAACACCAAATTTCCTTCCTTTATCGCCTTACCTTGCTGGCACCATTTAGCTCGGCGCGTTAAAGTTTGCAAATATTCCGCCATCCATCTCTTCCAGAACCGGTCTCTTAACTGACGTGCCATGCGCTACTGTTTGCGCAGTTTATTGTATTTTAATGTTAGCTCTTCTTGGACACGTGTATTAGCTATATTAGCTGACCCAAGCAACAAGTGGTTGGTCTTGAGCGGCTCCTCTTGATCGACTGCTATCGGCAAGTGCGTGAGTGGTGGACAATTAAGCACGTTCTCAGTTAATGTATGCTCACGTGGGACAGTCTCCTTGACTGTGTGTCGTAACACATGCTTGACGCACTTCACCATTATTTCCCAAATTCCTCCCTCAAACGGATTACAGGGCCAGTTGAAAATCCACTCACCGCCTTTAGATGACACCTCGCTTTGTATACGCTAGCAATCGAAGACTTCCGAGAATCGCTTAGCTTCATTAGCAGCTCCAATAAAATTTTTCCCATTGTCGGAGCGCATTTTAACAGGGATTCCACGGCGATTGATGAAGTTGCGAATTGCTATGATGCAGGAGTCGTTTGACAGATCGTGAGCTACTTCCAAGTGAATAGCACGAACTGTTAAGCACGTGCATAATGCCACCCAACGTTTCTCAGTACGCCGTCCAACTGCTACTGACAGCGGTTCGAAATAATCTACTCCAGTGAAAGTGAAGGGCCTTACGAATGTCGCTAGGCGGTCCTTAGGCAAGGAACCCATGAGCGGCGTGACTGGCATTTGCTTTGGCCGCTCTACTCACAAAAAAACTGGAGATCACTGCGCGCAAAACTTGCCTCAGGCGTGGGATCCGTTCTGCTGCGTATAGCTCGGTTGCTGTCATGCTGTTGCTTATTTCTTGGGCGTTTTCGACAACTTTCTACGAATCTAACAACCCAGCCGGCTTCACGTTTAAGTCTTGCAAATGACGAAAATTTTGTAAAAACTATAATGCTTTTACTCACAGCTGTTAGAGAAATCTTCGGGCGGTTTATTTCTTCATCATCCTGGTTCTGTTCCTTGGCAAGAGCTTTTGGCCACTGCTCCTCAATATTCAGTAGAAACTCGGGTCCCAGGAACCAGCGCGATGTTGGGCTAAAATCAATATGACTCTTGGCGAGCGTAGCTTCATCGGCGACGTTTTCATGCGTAGGTATCCACCTCCACTGAGCTGGCGTGAAAACAGCCCAGATTTCCGCGATGGGTTGGGCCACAAAGGGTTTATAGCGACGATGTTCACTCGTAATCCAGTTCGTAACGGTTCTCGAGTCACTGCATAAAACACATGAATCTATCTTCACTGAGTGCTCTCCAACGATGGTCACCATTAAGCGTGTGCCAAGCATGGCAGCTTGTAGCTCGATGCGTGGAATGGTCAACGGCTTCAATAGAGCACTTTTCACTTTGGCACACACGAACGACAACTCCACCTCAGCCATTGCGTTGATGATTCTCCAGTAAGCCACAGCTGCAAATGCTTCCTCACTTGCATCGACGAATACGTGCAGCTGCAATTGTGGTGGAACGTCCCTTCTGAACCACAAACGTGGAATTCGGCGATGGATGACGTCAGTCATGTGTTGGCGAATTTTTTTCCAACCAACGTTTATATCACTTGGTAGCGGTTCGTCCCAACTAACGCTTCTCTTCCATACTTCCCTTAGCAGCAGCTTTTCGCCAACAGTCACGTAGCACAAGAATCCAAGTGGGTCGAAAATCGACATCACGATGCTCAACAGTTCTCGCTTCGTTGGTATGCGTAATCCTTCCAAAACACGTTTATCGATTTAGTTCATCTTGAGTTCGGACTTAAACTCATCGCTTGTTGGCTGCCAAAACATGCCAAGCCCTTTCTCTGAGGTCAGGCTGTCTTTGCGTTTGATCAACAAATTGGATTCGGTGCCCCCTAATGCACCAATGACTTCTGGCGAATTTGAGGGGAAATTGCGCAGCTCAAAACCTGCGGCAAGTTGAATGTCTCGTACTTGGTTTGATATTTCGATGGCCTGCCCAGCTGACTCGAAGCTATCGACGAAATCGTCAACGTAATGATGTTCAAAAATCGCCTTCCCGGCATGGGAAGCACGACTTTGATGTTCCAGGGCATTAACAGTTTTAATATGATATGCTGAGCATGGTGAACAGGCGGCTCCGAATGTTATTACCATTATTTCGTATATATCAGGTGACCTTCCTACATCAGTACCGCGCCACAAAAACCGCTGTGCTGACCGTCAGGTTAGACAAGCGCCTGATGAAACATTTCTTTTATGTCCCCGCAAACTGCCACGGCACCTTCGCGAAAATGAAAGAGAATGGCCGCCAACAGGAGGTATGGCTGCGGGCCTTTCAACAGCTCTGAGTTGAGAGAAACGCCGTTGACTTCTGCTGCTGCATCAAAAACCAAGCGGATCTTTGCCGGCTTGTTTGGATTGACCACGGCAAAATGTGGCAGATACCATATTCTTGATCCCGTAATAGCGGCTTCAGCTGCCTCCAGCTTGCGGGCATAGTTCCGCTGGACGTATGTTTCGATGATACCGTTGTAGGCAGCGGCGAAGTCCTTATCTAGTTTCATTTTATTTTCGATACTGGTTAAATGCTTCAAAGCCCTGGCATAGCTATCAGGAAGTATAACAGTATCATTTTTCCACAATAAACCAGCTTAGAACCTGTTGGCAACCCTTTTTGTAGTTGCTTCAAGAATGTCCTTGACACGCATGTCAGCGATACTTTTGATGGGCGGAGACACCTTCACTCCAAAATTCTCGGTTTGAAAGTAGCTCGCTACCAAGTTATGAAGTTGCTGCTCATTTTGCAAACTGACGTGCAAACACTCAAGTTGACTACCATTAATTGGGCTGAAAATCACCAAACCTAGCTCTGTATTAGCGGCAAAGGGACCATCCTTTCTTAAGCGCAAAATTGTTGTAGGTAAACCCAAATGGCAGTGGTCAAGACCTATGAGAAGCTGCGGCGTAACGTTCGAATATGGTTGAGTTGGCAACTCTAACGAACTGCCTGCTGCCTTTGAAGATTGTCAGGTATTGCACTGGCGTCGTAAGACAAACAGCAGAACGCAAGGAGTAGTGGCTACCCTTATGCCCATCACAGTCAGGTTGTCTATAGAGAGGTTCGGCAATTAATTAGAATATAATCTCACTTTTGCTTACCACTACTATATTTATTCATAAAATAATATTTTAAATTTGAAAAAACCAAAAGCTATTGAGTGACACAATTACCACTTTAAAATTTTATTATATATTATGAAAATCTTCAGTATTCAAAGTTTTTGACAAGTGCACATTGTAGTTGGTATGTGGTTATGACATAGTAATAAACAGTGAAAATGGGAATGGGATGAAACTAAAAGGAAATTAAAATTCACAGCTTCCAAAACAAAACCCTATCAGGTTAAAGTTGGCAAATTCGACGTGATTCGTTTCAACCTGAATAGACATTAATGGAAATCATCTTCGCGTTTAAAGTTTATGGTATAGCTAATAGTTTTCAACGCCTATAATAGTCATTAGTGGATAGAATTCTTGTGTTTGAAGTTTATGGAATACGCTAATCGTTTTCAACCCCTAAAATAATTTTTAGAGGATGCCTGCTCTCTCATCTTCGCGAAACTGCGTTCGAAGTGCTGGCACACAAGAAGTGTATAAGCTGCCACACAATTGAAGTCGAAAGAGTTGAAAAGTGACCATAGCAGCTTGTATATGGTGATAGTAACAGTAATAGTATAAAATGATAAGTGCAAGAATGTATAAACGTAAACTTTAAGCCTATATTAATTATGTGAATAGCAAATAAAGCTAATTATTCAAATTTAATAAGCGATTATTTTGATATTTACACAATCCAGAGTATAAATTGTTAGGAGGGCTATTTCGTTTCGATCCACCGACCTTGCAGTAATAATTATGTGTAATTATTATTAATTACATGCAACTCTCTTATTTTATGAATAATATAGTTTGTTTATTAGACAATAATTATGGTCAACTAACTCTATAACAAGTGACAGCTGTCAACTTGATTGAGAGTGGTAGTTATATTTCATGTAGTAGTTGTAGTTGCCTAGAGGAAGCCTATATTAATTATGTGAATAGCAAATAAAGCTAATTATTCAAATTTAATAAGCGATTATTTTGATTTTTACACAATCCAGAGTATAAATTGTTAGGAGGGCTATTTCGTTGCGATCCACCGACCTTGCAGTAATAATTATGTGTAATTATTATTAATTACATGCAACTCTCTTATTTTATGAATAATATAGTTTGTTTATTAGACAATAATTATGGTCAACTAACTCTATAACAAGTGACAGCTGTCAACTTGATTGAGAGTGGTAGTTATATTTCATGTAGTAGTTGTATTACATGCTTTTTTCTTTTAGTCAAAACAAAAACTAGCTTGATAGGAATTAATAGTCTTATATCTAATTCCAGCCATGTCTTTGTGGTGGTCCAATAATTCTTCAACTACATGTTTTCACCGCGTCAGGATTCGCAACTTGTTCTTGAATTATAGGTTCAGTCATCTCGTGATTTCTTTTCATATCATTTTTTGTTACCGATTCACTGCTGACAGCCGTTTCATATTCTTGTGATGATGAATCATCATTGTAACTCCACACTGGCTTCGCTGAATCTTCCACATTACAATTTGGCTGCTCAACAATGCCTTTTATTTTAGCAAATCATTTACAATACCGGCAATGGTTCCATATATATCATGAGATCATCCGTTTTTAACACTGGTAATGATTTTACATTCCCATCATAATAGTTCATATTTATTTCAAGTATTTTAATATACAAAAAATAATAAATATAACAGCACAGGCTCAAGGCCATCAGCTGGTTGTTACAAAAAATTAATTACAATGGTTACAATTGCTACTTCAATCATTTAGATCTCTCTCGTCCAGGCTTTGCATTGGCAGCTTTAGGTCTGAAATGGAATAAACATTGAGCAACATATGTTTTTTACCTTTACCAACTCCGCTGATGTACATATTGACTAATACTGTAGGCTCTTGTGCCGTTCTTCCTCCAAACCACTGAATATTCAGTTGTTGTAGCTTTCCCTTCAAGCCAAGCTCTTTCACCAGTGCACGGTCCATCATGGTCACCGATGAATCCTCATCGAGCAAGGCATAGGTGTCTACACGCTTATTTGGGCCAAATACTGACTGGCAGCACTCGAAATAAAAGCTTCTTGTTTTTATCTGCGTTTGTTGTACAGCTGAGTACTGCTTCTCGAGAACTTGTAGTTGTATTCGGCTCATGCAGTAGCTTATGATGTCTCTTTTGACATCCATCAATGGAACAGCGCTTACTTTGTAAAACAGAGTTGATGGCGTTTGACTTCTTTGACCTTTGAGGTATAGAAGAGTTTAGAATCGCTGGTATTCCATGACCTTATGCCGTCCCTGGCAAACCAAACGTAGCGCATCTGGCCCATTCCATCCTCTTGCTCATTCGCAGCTTACCAACCAGTTCATCCAGAAAAGTTGGATTTGCTAGATGCTGTTCTCCATTTATGGCCTTTAAAAATACAGCTAAATTTTTTGTTAAGGTTGCGAAGGGAATTATTCGCATCACAGCAGCTTCAGAAATCGGTGTGACGTCACGAACTAACTTAATTTGGCTTCGAATAAGTTGCTCGGGACGGCCAAAGCGAAACTGCAGTTGCTCCATAACAGCGCAACGTTATTAGGATGTATCAGCAATGACTTACCCAACTCCTTTGCATCACCTTTGAGGCATTTGTGTAAGCGCTGATTATTTTCAAAGTTACTGTAATTATATACAGCATTAGACTCTACATAAGCTGTATAGAATATTGGCCAATCTTCTGGCTGACCACTGAAGTCCGGTAAATCTTGAATCTTCCGTGGTACGTTCCATGAGCTTTTGAAATTCGGCACATTCATTGAAACGGGTTCCCCCTCTACCCGAGCTGCAGCATAAGTATTGTTTGAGAGCGGCGACTGTCTATCGTTGTACGTTTGCGCAGATGCTTGCGAAACACTTGGCACGCTAGAAGGCTGAAAGTATAATCGATGAGTATTTGTTGCCATAACGGAAACTGGCAACATGTTGATTTCCGGCATGTTAGCAACTGTTATTATATTGGCAGGCGGCATGTTGCTGGATGTCGTTATGGTCGGCGGCATGTTGCTTGTTGTTATGTATCTGGACATTATGTTGCTTGGCAGCATGATGCTAGGCGCCATGTTGCTTGGGGCCATGTGGCTAGATGTCATGTTGCATGACGCATGTTAGCAACATGTTCCCTACCAGCGTATGTTACGTTACAGGCTGCTGCTGTAGCAGCTGGAAGGAAAGATGCAACGTTATGGACCTGTGATGATGGTGGTGTAACATAGATAGCAGCTGAGGTGTTTTTTGACGGCAATTGCACCAACTTTTGGCGCTAAATTTCACCTTCATGTAACCTCACTTCTGCGTTTTCTAGCTGGCGCTCCAATGCTCAAATCAGCTCAAAACCCGGCAAGATGGGGTTCTGTGCCTGACGATGTTCCAGACTCGTTTTGAAGACTTGCGCTACGGCGTGGTGGCGTGCGATTAAGCATTTGCACTGACCCTTTGTTTTTTTGTTCGCTAATGCTCACGGCAGGGGACCAACAACAATGCAAACTTGCGGCGAAGAAGTCTCTATCATCGGATGGTCACGAAAGGGAGCTCAAACTGTCGAGGCTTGCGGCAGAGCAGCGCTAGAAATATAAGACTCACTTTTAGGGGTATCTGGCGGCGGCGGCGCAGCTAAACTTAAGCAGAGGGGGACAACTAGGGTTCATAGGATCAGACACTAATACACATAACTCGGTGTGTGGCAGCACCGACGTCAACATTGGGGATGAGCAATCTTTTAACTATATACAAAATAAATTTGATTGAGATTTTTTTTCTAATGCTGAAAGTTTGGCTCAAAGGAAAAAATAGTCATTAATGGATGAGGTCATTCAGACTACAATTTTGGAGACCTGAACAAGAATCATAATTAATGGTTGAAAAATATTGTACCATCGCTGGGAAAAATGGGAGGTAATAGGGGATTATTTTATTTTAGAATTAATAAAAAGTTGTCTGTTCTCTGCTAAAAAACTATTTAACCACATTTGTATATCAAGATTATCCAAGAAATATTATAAGTGAGTATATTATTTAAGTTTATAATAAGATATAACAAATATCAATAATTTCCATAAATAATTTATATCATTTTAGAAATTTAACATGCTTTGTGTGAGAATCGTGGAAAATTAAAAAATACATTGAAAATATACATTAAAAACAACTATGCTAAAATCCAAATTAAACTGTAAATGCATTTCATTTGTTCAATTTTAACACTTTCTACTATAACTTGCCTGATTTATATCGTCGTCGATTATACTTCTATACGCTGCTTCTGCCAACGCAAATACATGTGGTTCCAGAGCTCCAAATTTTTGTTGATGATATTTTAATACAACATCCTAAATTAAGAGAAAATTATATTTAATTAAGAGAAAGTTATGGATATAAACATAAATATATAATTTAGTGTATATGGTTTATGAAAATTTTTTCTAACTTTATATGTTGCTGCAACCATGTGCAGCTATAAACTATTAATTTTTGAAAGATTTCTGTTTCTTCCTTTTTCTTGATTGTGAATTGTGAAATAAAATCAACCGAAATTGTTGTTAAATTGTTAGAAAAAAATTGTTAAATCAATTTATTCCAAAAGTTCATCTACTACATTTGAATTTTGAAAGTTATTGTACTGAATGACATTAAGCATGGCTAAATTTGATTCAGTGAGAGAATGACGTCTAATCAACAAAAACTTAATAGCGTTTTCTTTTCTACAAAAAATGTTACCCTGCGAAAGTGTAACACTCTTTCAATGTTGCACTCAACACTGTCAGAGGGTTACATTTTTATTTAAAAAAAACACATTCCGTTCCGTTTCACTTAGTGTCAAAAAACATTATAAAAAAATTAAAAAAGGAAAAACCAAAAATGAATTCATAAAAAACGCACGAATGCAACACAAATGTAAGATTTTTTCTTAGAAAAGAAAACGCTATAAATCATTGATGCATATTTGTATATAATTTTCTGATTGATAGGGTACGGGGCTAAGCTCAGGCTACCGTGGGGGTCACAGGTGGTGGATAGTGAACGGCCTACCAGAGTAGGTTAGCTGCGAATAACCAATAAGTAGTCCCCGACCAAGAGCGGCAAGCGAGGAGAGTGCGACTGAAAAGGTCTGAAAACTCTGAGAAACGCATGTGGCAAGACGAGCAGGCACCGTCTAAAGAAGTGCTCCCCATCCATTCACAGATGGCATCGTGGGAGACACAAGTAAATGGAAACTGACGCGGTATGCCCCTAGGAAAACGATTTGAAAACATATATGAACTGTCTGCCTTGGGCTGGTAGCTGCAGTATTCCGTTACCTCAGTACACCAGAGTGATATCGGGTGGAAATGGCTTTCGGGCTAATGCTGTAGCTGCCTCCGTCCCGTTGAAACCGTGGCGGGTCTTCAAGTACGTTCGATGTTGCGTCACCATTAAGTTGGCGGTACAGGCTCAGTTGAGCATCAATCTTGACTAACGCTTATCCTGGCTCTGAGTACAAGTTCTCATGAAGACTTGTGCCAACCCTCGGTGGAACTCCCTGCTTGCATAGACAACCACATGGATATTTTCAAAGCGACTGTACAACGAACGGAGCGGAGATAGCGGCTTGAAGCGGGGACCCATATAAAATTAATACACCTCAAACAAAGCAACAAACTCAACCTAAAACTCAAATACAGCAGAAAGTAACTCCAAGCGATCCAGAAAGCGGAAGCTGCTTTAGAAGAAGTAGCAAAATTATGCGATCGCCAGAAGAGGGAGTAACAAACCAGCAACAACCCCAAGTAAGTAACACACCGGTAGATGGAGCGTGCAACAAATCGCGTACCATCCCTGCCGCGAACCAAACGCCTCTGGGCGCAAAAGGGAACCAGCAACAGCAGGAGTCTTCTGGAAATCCCACACCTGTATTGATGAAATGTCCCGTCAGCTCGCCCAGACAGGAATTCATTATAAAGATGAGACCGGCAGAAGAAGAAGTTCTCACGAAATGTCGCAGAGTCTTGACGAAGATGAAGCAAGCAATGATAAAGCAGAAGAACGTGAGCATGGACGTAAAGACCGGAGTTTCCGAGCTAGACGAGCTTTTCGACGTAATGGAAAGCTATCGGCGAAACTGGACGGAAAAAGAGAACGAGTGCAAACTTGTTACGGCACCGAAACCGAGGCACACGGCCCTGACAAGCGCTTCAGCAACACCGACGATGGCTAGACCAAAACAAGCAGCTTCTAGCCTAGCAGAACCAGAAGATGGGAAAAAGTTCTGCGAAAGTAAGGCCGATGGGTGGCAAACTGTCACAAGGAGTAGACGCGTGGCAACACGAAGTCAAACACAGGAAAATTCAACAGCAAAGAATTCCGTGGGCGACAGCGATAAGTCACGAACAACAATGCAAGGAAGACATAGGACGAAGGAGACAAAACCAAAGTCTGAAGCCGTCCTTATCAAATCAGCAGAGGGTTTCAAATATGCGGATGTCCTGAAAAGCATCCGCTGCAATGTGAAACCAGAGGATGCACAGACCAAGGTGCGATCGATCCGGAAAACAAGAGCAGGTGGGCTTCTGCTGGAGCTGGATAAAGGAGCAAAAGTGACAACGGGCGTTTGTGAACTTTTAAAAGGTGCACTACAGGAGTCAGCAGTTGTGACTGATCTTAAGCCAAGAGCCACTATAGAGATACGAGATCTCGATCTGCTCGCCACAAAGGAAGAAGTACACCAAGCCGTAAAGGAGTCCCGAAAATATGAGAACTGCTTCCTATGAGGATATGGTAACAACTATAACAGCACCAAATAGTCGAGAGCAGGTGCGAGCCTATGTAACGATTTCATCGGAGCTCGCCAATATACTGCTGGAGAAAGATCGTATCAGGATCGGATGGGTTAACTGCAGATTAAGGCCAGGGCATAACACAAAACGGTGTTTCCGGTGCTTTGCTCCTGGTCATCTAACATGGCAGTGCAAAGGACCTGACAGGAAAGGTCAAGGCCTCTGCATACGATGTGGCGAAACGGGGCACAAATTAAAAGAGTGCAGTAACACCCCAAAGTGCTGCCTCTGCGTTGATGCTCAATGCAGTCCGGTGGACCATATCCCGAGCTCAAGTAGATGCGCGATGAGCAAAAAATTGACATCTAAATGAAAGTGCTGCAAGGAAACATGCACAGAAGCAGAGTGGCTGACGCATTACTGGACCAAATTAGTATAGAGCAGAAAGCAGACATTGTAGTAATCAGTGAGCAATATAGGGAAAAAGTAAGCGAACATGGCTTGCAGATACGAGCGGAACGGCGGCCATATGGTTACCTGTAGGCAGCAACTTTAGCATGACCGGAGATGGACAAGGCGATGGTTTCATTTGGGCCCATGATCGATACTTTACTTTGATAAGCTGCTACTTGACATCGAAGATAAAGCACAAGAGTTTGGAGGAGCACTCATCATCGCTGGCGATTTTAACTCCAAAGCAGTTGAATGGGGAATGCAAACAACCAATTCAAGGGGCCGGCGGGTACTGGACATGGTCGCGAGACTGGGAATGGTCATCGTAAATACAGGGACCACTGCCACTTTTAGAAGACCAGGATGCGTGGGTACAATTCCAGATATTGCACTAGCTTCTGAGAGCATTGCTCACAGAGTAAGTACATGGAAAGTCTTAGAAGGCTATAATGGAAGCGATCACCAATAAATTACGTTTTCCATTAAAAAAGTGCCAAGCAACCATGACCACAACATAAGTGGACGCGGAACTCGCAAGTGGAATGTATCAAAGTTAAATCCGGAAGTGCTACTTGCTGAGCTAGAGGCAAACATTCCATTAGACAGCCACGCTAGCGATGCTAATAGCAAGGTGAAGCAGACCATGCAGTGTATAGAGAGAGCCTGTACCAAAGCGATGCCGAAAATAAGACCAAATAAACACAAGAAGACCGTTTACTGGTGGACAGAGGAAATAGCTCAACTCAGACGGGTCTGTCTGCGGTGTAGAAGAAAATACACTAGGGCCAGGCGTGTTGGATCCGCGATTGCCGAAAGAGAAGATCTCCAAGCTGCTAGGAAAATCCTCAAAACTGCTATTCGCACCAGCAAGGAGAAGAAATGGGAGGAGCTCCGAAACGACATAAACAACAATCCATGGGGACTGGGATATAAAGTCGTAATGAAAAAGCTTGGAGCAAGAGTATCGGCACCCCAACTAGAAGACCATGCTATGGAAAACATAGTAAACGCTCTATTTCCTATACATGCCTTAAGAGAAGAATCGGAAGTGCTGGTCAAGGAAGTCCCACCTCCTTTCACGGAAGACGAACTTAAAGCAGCCGCCATGACCCTACAGAGCAACAAAGCACCGGGTATCGACGGTATTCCAGCAGAAGTCCTCAAAATAGTGTCAAATAGCCATGCCCAAGTACTCCTCGATATGTACAATGCCTGCCTGACAGAAGGAATATTCCCAGACGTATGGAAAAGACAGCGGCTAGTGCTCATCAGCAATGGAAAAGGAAGCCCTGAATCACCGTCAGCATATCGACCACTGTGTATGCTAGACACCGCGGGCAAACTTTTGGAGCGACTCCTCAAACCCCGAATAGCAGCAGCCATTGAAAACGCTGGGTGATTATCCACTCGACAACACGGATTTCGACCAGGAAAGTCCACAATTGGCGCCGTAGAAGACGTCATAGAAAGTGTGCTAGCGGCACAGCAAGGAAATCACTACTCCAGACGAGTGCTACTCCTTGTTACATTAGACGTAAGAAACGCTTTCAACAGCGCTAGGTGGGTGGATATGATCGAGGCACTTGAAAATCGTTTTCAGATTCCAGCTTATTTGAAGAAGATAATCCGGAGCTACCTTAAAGATAGAATGTTGTTATACGAGACCAACAATGGCACCCGAAGCAAAATCATCACGTCAGGGGCAGCGCAAGGGTCCATCCTCGGACCGGACCTTTGGAATATAAGCTACGATGGCATTTTGCGCATAGAGATGCCAGATGACACTCATCTAGTCGGATACGCAGACGACATTGCGGCTGTCATCACCGCACGCGACTCGGAAGACGCCCAAAGAAAGCTGAGCCAGGTCATGATCAGAACCCAGAGGTGGCTCGATTTACATGGCTTGAAGTTGGCCACGGAAAAGACGGAACTGCTATTCCTCACGAGAAAGCACATTCCAATAGAAATCGACTTGAGAGTTTGCTCCGAGACCATCAGGACACAAAAGGTGATAAAGTACCTGGGAATTCAGCTTGACTCCAAGCTCACCTACTGGGCGCAAATGCAAAATGCGGCGACGAAGGCAGCACGGGTAACGGCTTCTCTCAGCAGACTAATGGCAAACATCGGAGGGCCGACATCCATCAAGAGGAAGCTTCTGATGATGACAACGCACTCCATTATGTTGTATGGTAGCGAATTGTGGGCTGACAAGCTAAAGGTGCACGCCCGAAGAAAAGTTTTATCGTCTGTACAACGAACCGCAGCTCTGCGAGTAGCTTCAGCGTACCGTACTGTATCGGAGCCGGCAATTCTGGTAATTAGCTGCTTAATCCCAATCGATCTCTTAGCCCTCGAACGAAAACACCTACGAGAAGCCAAGATGGGTAAGAATACCAGAGGAACTGCGCAGCATATAAAGCAACAAACCGTGCACCATTGGCAGGAACGATGGGCCGCCGAGAGTCGCGGAAGATGGACAGCGAGACTCATACCCGTCATAGCGAGCTGGATAGGAGGAACAGCCGGAACCGTCAATTTCTACCTCACGCAGTTACTGTCTGGTCACGGATACTTCTGCAAGTATCTACACCGAATGGGAAAAATTGGAGGGCCTGAGTGCATATACGGCGACAGCAATGTGGATGATGCAGAGCACACCTTTTTCAAATGCACAAGGTGGCAAACAGAGCGCACCACGCTTGAAATGGAAATCGGGGAAACCTTAGCCACCGAGAACATTGTGGAGGTTATGCTAAGCAGCAAAGAAAACTGGGACCACGTAGATAAATATGTGGAAAATGTGCTCCGGCGGAAAAAGCGGGACCTGGACGCAGGAATAATGTTGAGAGTCCAATAGGGACGAAGTGAGAATCTCCACCTTGAAGGAAGAATAAAAAGGGTTCCAGGGTGGGGAGATGTTCTCAGCGAGGGAGGGGGATGTTTTAGTGGGTGCAATTCTCACATACCAAATCTGTGACGACAGTTTTGATGATGCGGCAGGCATTTTTACCCTCTCTACCCAAAAAAATAAAAAATAAAAAAAAATAAAAAATTGGCAACTGATTGAAGGCAGGATTTTAAAAATAAACTCTTTCAAGTTTTAATAATTTAGAACCCGTTAGTTGGTGCCCCAATTGTTGTTGCATGGATAAACTTATTTTTCAGTTGAAAATTTGTATTAGTATATTGTATACAAGGCTGAGCTCAAGGTCGTGTTTTCGATGGTTTTTTTTTCAATTTTAGAACTGTCCGACTGCAATGCGAGCACAAACAATTTCATGTCCGAAAAATGTTCCATATAGTAAAATGTAACATTAAGTCAACTGTTCCAACGAATCTCGATCACATCGGGAGGAATCCGGAAATTGCACATGTCGGAAAATCTCTGACGACGTGAAGATGATTTACAATGGACCGATTTTATGCCAGCGTTTAAATCATTCACCCCGTCGTTTTCGTGCTTCATTAATTCACAAGCTCTATTCTCTCCATTGATAAAATGGTGCGATTTTAGATTTTAATTAAATTATTAAAAAATTGTTGGTCTTGATGCAAAAAAAAGTAACGAACATTTATGTTATTTTTAAGATTGGTAGAACTTGTAAAAATTTTTGTAATAGTTTTCCCAAATTTTAGTGGCTCTATAAGTATACTTATTGTATATAGTCATGTCTATATACATACGCGTATGCATTTACCTACATACATACGCAGCAAACATTTTGGGAGATCTCCCCTGGGGACTACAAAGGGATAATTGATATTGCCATATAAATTTTATTGTAAAACTTGTTTGCTCTAACAGCAATTACGTATTGCTTTTGATATCAACTTTATTGTTGCTTCTTATACATGGAAGCTCCTTCTCTTCTACTCTCACTGTATAATTAAAAGTTTCTATTTGCTCAGTGTGCATTTATTGTTCGGCTTTGAGTGTCTTCGGTATACAATTACCAATTTGTTTTCATATACAATGACCAATTTGTTTTCATATATCATCACTAGAAGCATAGATAGGGTAATTGTCTTTAAGTGGGGTCCCCAAAGTTCATTATATGGGAGGGAGGATATATATATATATATATATATATATATATATATATATACTGGGTCTTTACTATCATGCATTCCAAATATGGGCGAATTATTACTACTACCACGCCCACAATCAACCAAAAATCATTACTAGGTTCCTATTAAAGATTTATCAACGAAATATCACAGGAATGTTGCGGGTACTAACATTAAACACCACACAAAAAATGGGCGTTACTTTTACAGCCACGCCCACTATTGACATATTATTATAACTTGCGACCTGTACAATATTTTTGGACGAAATTTTATATTGGTACGTATATGGACCCTAAAAAGCAGCATACAAGATTCGTAGTCGATCAGAGAAAGGATACACCTCCCTCCCATATAACGAACTTTGGGGACCCCACTTGAAAGCAACTACCCTATCTATGCTTCTAGTGATGATATATGAATACAAATTGGTAGCTGTATACATTGGATCTGTACTAGCATGCATTCCAAATACGGGCAGATTATTACTACTGTCACGCCCACAATCAACCAAAAATCCTTACTATGTTCCTATGGAATATTTATCAACGAAATTTCACAGAAAGGTTGCGGGTACCAACATTACACACCACACCAAAAATGGGCGTGTTCTTTTCACAGCCTTGCCCCTTATTGATATATTTTTATAACTTGCGACTTATACAATATTTTTGGGCGAAATTGGTAGCAGGATGTATCAGTTCCGAAAAAGCAAGCATGCAAAGTATGGGCACATTATTACTACTCCCACGCCCACAATTAACCAGTACTCATTTTTGGGGCCATATGCAAGGCTCTACAAGGAAACTTCATATGAAGCTTCAGAGCGATAGTATAAAACACAAACCAAAAATAAGAAAATTAGAGATGCACTTTATGAGCTACGCCCTTTATGGATAGGTTCTTAAAACTTTGGACCTACTCGTATATCAAATAAAAAAAAAAAAGTTTATTGACTTTATAAAGTCCTACAAACGAAATGGGGTGGTCCAGATAAAAGACGGTTTTTCTGTTTTTTTTAAATATTTTTTTAAGCACGCGTCAATTATTCTAATGGATAATCTTCTGATGGCATTCAAAGGGTAGTATTATATACTCGTATGTCAAAATTGAGCTAGCAGATTCTGCTCACTATTTATATAGCAAGAAATTACATGAAGGTAAAATCACTTTTGAAATCATTGTATATAAATATAGAGATATCCATTCAATAGTACTTTATAGAAATAAATCTTTTCCGTCAGGATTACTAAAAATAGAACTACAAAATATTTTAAGTACGGATTGTTCTGTCGATAAGAGAATAGACATCCTAATGGAAAACGGCTTAATATATCTTCTATGTAGAGATAAGAGTACCACTTCAGGAAATACTCGCATAGACTGGGCTTTCTCTAATATGGACAGTAATTCAATCAAGGCGAAAACTTACGAAACGATTTACAGTTACCATGATACAGTTTGTGTTACAATTTCATCATAATAGGGTTCTTTATTTTTACTGCATTCTTTAATTATTTAATGTATGCTAACTTACAATATCCGCTTATGTTCTGCCGTGGTGAAGATGGATATCACTTGAGATACAACATGATCAATCCTGCCAATGGTTAGTAAAAGAAAAACAAGCACTCTTGATTGTAACTTCATTTTTTGTTAACTTTTAGGTGTCGATACAAATACCAAGGTCAGTGCAATGAACTTTTACGCGTATCGATTGATGATTCGCGAAAGAATTGACAACCATCTCTTGAGATATCGCCGATTATTTCAACAGTATGCAGTTGATGTGTACGTGACGATGGAGACAGAACGACTCAATTTTATTCGCTTCAATCAGACCAAGCTTCGATTTGAAGAGTATATTCACTTGCGAGATGCGGTCAATAGCGATGAAGATGTGACAAACCTTGGCCGACTCACTATTTTGCCATCAACATACATTGGCAGCCCAAGGCACATGCACGAGTACTCGCAGGATGCGATGACATACGTGCGGAACTATAGACGACCGGATTTGTTTGTTACATTCACTTGCAATCACGGAATTATTGAATCGCGGTCAATCAGCAAACGATCGTCACGATGCCACAGCACGAGTTTTCAAACAACAGCTACGATATTTGATGGACTTTATCGTGAAGCAACGTATATATGGTGCTGTTAGATGCTGGATGTACTCTGTTGAGTGGCAAAAAAGAGGTTTGTCGCACGCACACATTCTTCTTTGGATGGTGGACAAGATTACACCAGATCAAATTGATGACATAATTTCTGCGGAAATTCCTGATCCAGAGATAGATCCAGAATTATACGAAGTGGTGAAAACCAATATGGTTCATGGACCTTGCGGACACTACAATCCCACTTCGGTTTGTATGTCTGACAATAAATGCACGAAACACTATCCACGTGCTTTTCTTTCGGAAACGCAAACTGGAAATGATGGATATCCACTCTATCGGCGTCGCTCATCAGACAACAATGGCAGAACATTCAGCATTGAATTTAGAGTGAATATCGAAGTTGACAACACATGGATCGTACCATATTCGCCAATATAGTCTAAGACATTCAAAACTCATATCAATGTTGAGTATTGCAGTTCTGTGAAATCGATCAAATACGTTTGCAAGTACGTCACCAAAGGAAGCGACATGGCGGTTATTGGCCTTCAACGAGATGAGATCAGCAATTATCAAATGGGTCCATACGTGAACTGCAATGAAGCGCTTTGGAGAATATTTTCTTTTGTAATTCATGAGCGTTTTCCCACTGTTGTACATCTCGCAGTTCATTTGGAGAATGGCCAAAGAGTGTATTTCAACCCAGAGAATACAGTACAGCGAGCGGAAACACCACCAGCAACAACATTGACGAGTTTTTTCTCAACTTGCGCCAGTGATCCGTTTGCGAGAACATTGTTTTATTCGGAAATGCCTCGATATTATACATGGAATGCATCGTCGAAGAAATGGTTACGCAGAAAGCCAGGCCAACCAGTAAATGGACATCCAGGTGTATTAGGACGAATTTACACAATCCACCCGAAAAACGAGGATTGCTTCTACCTTCGGTTGCTATTGATTAATGCACGCGGTTCAACTTCATATGAGTCATTGCGTACTGTGAATGGTACGGTGTGTGCAACTTTTCGAGAAGCATGCCAGCAATTACAATTGCTGGAACATGATAATCACTGGAATCAAACGATGGACGATGCGATAGCTACTTCGCATGCCACTGAAGTGCGCACACTTTTCGCGATGATCATTTCGACATATCATCCTTCAAATCTGCGTCAATTATGGGATACGTACAAAAATTACATTGCCGAAGACATTTTACATCGTATTCGAGTGGCAACATGGAATTCAGAATTGCAAATGAACGATGAAATCTACAATGAAGCATTGGTGTTGATTGAAGATTTGTGTTTGCTTATGAGTGGCAAACTATTGACTGAAATTCATATGCAAGCGCCAAATCGTCAAATCAGAGATGTACTGAATCGTGAATTGGAACGTGAGCGTGCATACGACAGAATAACTTTGGAACAACAAGTACAAAGAAATGTTCCATTATTGAATGAGCAGCAAAAGAGTGCGTATGATGAATTGATGAAGGCTGTTAATGATGGAAACGGTGGACTATTTTTTCTTGATGCGCCCGGCGGAACTGGGAAAACGTTCCTGATATCATTGATTTTGGCAACAATACGATCTCAAAATGGCGTTGCGTTGGCTCTCGCATCTACTGGGAGTGCACATTCGGCACTGAAGCTTCCGTTAAACATGCAAATCAATGAAACACCTGTTTGCAATATTTCAAAGCAATCAGCTATGGCAAAAGTGTGGAAGAATTGTAAACTGATAGTATGAGATGAGTGCACAAGGGCTCACAAACGGCCTCTAGAAGCACTTGCCAGAACAATGAAAGATCTGCGGAATAATAATCGTCGCTTTAGTGGCGCAATGATACAGTTAGCAGGCGATTTTCGACAAACACTTCCTGTTATTCCGAAATCAACAGCAGCGGATGAATTGAACGCATGTTTCAAGTCATCGTATTTGTGGCGGTACGTGAAAACCATACGATTGACTATGAATATGCGAGTGTTCCTGCAACAGGATAGCACCGCAGAAGTTTTCTCTAAAGAACTGCTAAGAATTGGAAATGTGCAAATTCCGGTTGATACTTCCAGTGGTTTGATATCAATTCCACCTGCCATTTGTCAATTCTCTTCAACGAAAGCTGAACTCATCACGAATGTTTATCCGAACATTGGCCAAAATTATCGTAACTACGACTGGTTGAGTGCACGCGCAATTTTAGCTGCCAGAATACCGATGTTAGTGACTTAAACTGGACGATTCAAAGTCAAATTCCGGGATATTTGCGCTCATACTAATCGATCGATCGTGTTGAATATAAAGACGAAGCCGTGAATTATACAGTGGAATTTCTAAATTCTTTGGATTTGCCTGGCATGCCGCCGCATCATTTGCGTCTCAAAGTTGGATCTGTCATTATTATGCTTCGCAATCTTAATGCGCCGAAACTGTGTAATGGAACCCGACTGATTGTGACGCAGCTATCGAATAATGTGATAGTTGCAAGAATTTTGAAAGGGACTTACAAGGGGTCAGAATTTGAATTCCAACGATTTGCCATTTCAGTTCAAACGTATTCAGTTTCCAGTGAAACTTGCATTTGCGATGACAATCAACAGGTCACAAGGACAGTCGCTGGAAGTGTGTGGCATAAATCTGGAAATGCCATGTTTTTCACACGGCCAGCTATACGTGGCGTGTTCACGAGTTGGAAAACCTTCTTCTCTGTACATTTACGCACAGGAACAGAAAATAAAAAATATTGTTTATCAAGCTGCGTTACATTGAAAAAAATGTAGAAAAATCGCAAATAAATTATTTTCAACACAATATAAATTCAATTTTCTTTTCTTTTGAAAACACATAATTTCACGCAGGGCAACGCCTGCTGGGTCGGCTAGTATATATATATATATATATATATATATATATATATATATATATATATATATATATATATATATATATATATATATATATATATATATATATATATATATATATATATATATATATATATATATATATATATATATATATATATATATATATATATATATATATATATATATATATATATATATATATATATATATATATATATATATATATATATATATATATATATATATATATATATATATATATATATATATATATATATATATATATATATATATATATATATATATATATATATATATATATATATATATATATATATATATATATATATATATATATATATATATATATATATATATATATATATATATATATATATATATATATATATATATATATATATATATATATATATATATATATATATATATATATATATATATATATATATATATATATATATATATATATATATATATATATATATATATATATATATATATATATATATATATATATATATATATATATATATATATATATATATATATATATATATATATATATATATATATATATATATATATATATAGTGTAATGTAGATCGCCTCCTCGTGGTGCACTCTGGATAGCGCTAAATGGTCTATTCCCCCCCCCCCCCCCCCCCCCCGGCATCCGGTGCAACCTCCCTGTGGAGAGCATCTGATGTCAGACGGCACGACCCTATTCGTCCACGGACTACCCCCCAACAATCTTTTTTATTTGATTACTCTTGGGCTGGCGGGTGTGGCTTCTGGACCAATTACCACTGGGGTGAAACCCAGTGCGAACGGCTCCAGTTTAAGGTCACATCCGTCTCCGTCCCGTTAAAACCTTGGCAGGCCTCAAAGTACGTTTAGTAGGTTTGGTTGAGACTAGCTCCCAATTAGCACCGGTCTGGCTCTGAGCACTCGCGCCCATAAGGACTTGTGCCAACCCTCGCATGGCCTCCCTGCATTTGCATAGATAACCATGGGACCAATAAGGTGACTACATATTCGTACTGAGATAGCGGCTTTGAGTGGGGACCCTTTTTGCATGGACACCTTTTCAAAATCCAACAAAAAACCAGCGGCCAACCCACAAGGGGAGCCAAAACCAACAACGAGCTTAGTTAGGCAAAAGACAGCCTTAAGCGCAGCAACAACTTCGTCTTGGACATTTGTCGCAAGACCAAGGATGTCGTCGGGTGTTACGGCCAAAAGGCCAGCCCCGCTCCCAGCCACAAGCGCATCCTCACAGGGTCACAAATACCACGCTTCGGACCACCCCAGCACCAGGGCTGCTAGGCCGGGTGTTAGGGTCGCCCCTCCGTCCGCTCCTCGGACTGGTGCAGGGAGAGCTTCGGCAAATAATCCGACCTCCTCCAGCACGGGCCCCAGCACCAATCTCCCTTCAGGTGCTCGCACGTATGTGAATGCGTCTACACGGGCGTACAGAACCCGGAGGTCCGCCTTCAGGATTCTGCAAAGGTTGGAGTCTGCCGACCCCGCTTCAATGTCTGATAAAGACAAGGGAGCGCTGGCATGGGCTCACCAAAATGTTGGTGCTCGTCCGCAGCCACCCCCTGAAGGTGCTCAGAAACGGCAACGGTCGGCTGAGCACCCCTCCCAATCAGTCGTGCGGCAAACCAAGCGCCCACGACTAGCTTCCAGGCCGAGACTTACCCGGCCATTTAATGAGGTAGCCAAAGAGGGCCTCATCTGGGCTATCGTTGACACTGGAAACAGTGACGGTACCATTTCCCCAGCGAACTGGAAAATGGTGGAGAAGGCCCTTTTCAGGATCTACAGGGAGATCCTGAGGGCCAATCCTGGCCCATCACCTGTATGCCGGGACGCGGGATGGTATCAGGGGCACGTGAAGCTCATCGCGTGCTCAGATGAGCGCTCGGCTGAGCTTTATAAGATGGCCATCTCAATGGTTGGCGAAATCTGGCCGGGGGCCAAGCTCTCAGCTGTTCCCAGAGACCAGATCCCGAACCGCCCGCGTTCTAGGGCCTGGGTACCGGCAGAGCACTCCTCGCCGGAAGAAATTCTGGAGTTGCTGAGGCTCAGCAATTACGACCTCCCCACGGATGACTGGAAGGTTGCTAAAATAAGCGAGCCCAAGGGTAATTCTCGTGAGATAATCATTATTCTTAATGAGGACTCTCTAGCTCCTATTAATGCCAAAAAGGGAGAGATCAACTATGGTTTTAGTTCGATCTCGCTCAAGGTCTATAGGAGCGACAACCAGGGTGCATACAAGCCCTCCATTCAGGCCGAACCGGATCTCACCTTCGATGATGGAGAGAGTTACGCTTCGGCCTCAGAATCGGTAGGCAGTTTCTGCGGACGTCCGATAACCAATATCGACGACGTTGGTGATTCTCCTCTGTCAGAAGAGGAGGCAGCCAACGTGACGATGATGGCCACCTCCGGGAATGGTGAGGGTATTACAGATTAACCTTCACCATTCCATGGCTGCCTCAGCAGCCCTGATCCTCCACCTGACTCAAAAAGGAGAGGAACTCATACTGGTTCAAGAACCTTGGGTCGTAAATGATCAGGTTCGCGGACTCACTACAAGCGGATACCGCACAGTATTCGTGCAGGATCGAGGTAAACCCAGAGCCTGTATTCTCGTTAAGAACAATATTAACGCTCTTCTTCTTCACAGGTTTAGCGACAAGGATAATGTAGCCATGGTTATTTCCACCAACACCATGGCTATATGGATCGTCAGCAGCTACATGGCGCATGACCACGGGCTGACGCCGCCTCCGGATGCTGTAAGACTACTGGTAGAGGAGGCTAATAGAAAGCACATCCCGGTAGTCATCGGGGCCGATGCCAATGCCCATCACGAGGTGTGGGGCAGCACGGATACCAACGAGCGGGGTGAGTCACTCTTTGATTTTATTATTACTAACGACTTAGTAATTACTAACAGGGGGAGAGAGCCAACCTTCATTGCATCAAATAGAAGGGAGGTTCTCGATCTAACTCTTGGTAATAATCACTCGTCTCACCTTATTTCGAGCTGGCGCGTTCTGCAGGAATGCTCCTTCTCGGACCACTGTTACATCTGTTTTAGAATTGCGATCTCAGATACGTTAGATACGGCTGAGCGCAAAAGACACACTAACAGGAAAAGAACTGACTGGACACGATTCCAGACCATTATGGAGTCGGGCCTGCAGTCGACTCCTCCCACGATCAACAATCACCTCGATATAGATCGAGCGGTTGAAACCATTACAGCACTATTTAACTCTGCTGCCAAATCAGCCTGCAACTTCCCGAAACCAAGAGGAAAAACAAAACCCCCTTGGTGGAATTCGGAAATTGCCGAGCTACGAAAAGTATGTCGCAAGCTCTTCAACAGAGCCAAAACCACTAATGACTGGCTCCCTTTCAAAGACAAACAAAGGGAACTCAAGTATATGGTTAGGAGATCCAAACGAGCGTCTTGGCGTGACTTCTGTGGCAACATAGAAAGCTCGTCCGAGACAAGTAGACTCCGGAGGATTCTCAATACCACCCCTCGGGCTCTGGAATGCATTCAGAGATCGGACGGCACCTGGACCGACTCTGAAACCGACACTTTGGACGCCCTAATAGAAACACACTTCCCGGGGAATGAAATCTTTGTGGATTGCAGGTCTTTTAACACCAACCACTCTTTAAGTCACTCAACCCAATTTCAATTGACCAACACGCATATCCAGTGGGCCATCAACAGCTTTAAGCCTTTTAAATCTCCCGGGCCTGATGGTATCATTCCCGCGGACATTCAGCACACTGCAAGTGCGGTTGCGCCCTGGCTACTGCATATTTACAATGCATGCCTAAGATGGTCGTACATTCCCATAAGCTGGAGAGAAGCTCGAGTAGTTTTCATCCCTAAAGCGGGAAAGTCGACCCACACCAAGCCTAAGGACTATAGGCCAATTAGCCTGTCCTCCTTTCTTTTGAAAACACTGGAAAGAGTCCTTGATATACATATCAGGAGCTCTATCAATTCCACGTGCCTTTCCAAATCACAACATGCCTACACTAAAGGCAAGTCTGTAGAAACAGCGCTTCACGTGCTCATTGAGCAAGTAGAGAAATCTCTTGCCAACAAAGAATATACCCTTGCAGTATTTCTCGATATAGAAGGGGCATTCAACAATATTTGTCCCTCCGCCATCACGAAATCCTTGGTAAACCTGAACCTAGACCCCAGCTTGGTTAGGTTCATCGAACAGCTACTGAAAATACGCGTCATTAGCTCCTCAATAGGAAACGTACATGCTAAAAGGACTGTCAAGAGAGGTACTCCACAAGGCGGTGTGCTCTCACCCCTCATATGGAACTTGACGGTGAACACACTACTTAGGAGATTAGATCAGACCGGCTGCAACACTATAGCTTATGCGGACGACATTGCTATCTCTGTTTCCGGTAAATATCTGTCAACACTATCAGAAAAGCTAAACTACTCTCTTAGCATTCTGTCCCAATGGTGTCTCGAAGTTTGCCTAGATGTCAACCCTTCCAAAACTGAGGTCATGCTCTTCACCAGGAAGCACAAAATACCAAGTTTTGACCTACCCAAACTTAATGGGAACACGCTTAGCCTAAGCAATAGCGTCAAGTATCTAGGTTTGATCCTGGACCCTAAGCTCTATTGGAAAGCAAATTTGGCGGAGAGGGTACGTAAAGCCACGTGTGCTCTGTACTGCTGCAAGAGGGCCGTGGGTACAACATGGGGCGTCCAACCTCGAACCATGTCCTGGCTCTATGCGGCGGTGGTTGAGCCGTACTTTCTCTACGGCGCTGTCTTCTGGTGGCCCGCAACCGACAAGGCGGCGAACCTAAAACCTCTTGACAAGGTTAGAAGAACAGCAGCGGTTATGATAACAGGGGCTCTGCGTACCACCTCCACCAAAGCTCTATTTGCATTCCTACATTGGTTGCCCACTAGGCTTCTGGTTAGGCAACAAGCAAAATGCTCGGCAACCAGACTCAATTCTATATCGCGTTGGACTAGACTGAATCTGGGCCACGCCAATATTCTGATGCAAGACACGCCCGTACAGGCGGACGTTGACTATACGTGCTCTACACTTAATCTAAACCACGGGTTCGACACTTACATTCCTAGTAGAGAGGAATGGTCTAACAATTTAGTGGTCACTGGCAGTTCCATTGACATAGATACGGATGGCTCCAAACTGGAGAATAAGGTCGGTTGCGGAATCTTCTCCAGAAAACTTGGCATCAAGCTCTCCTATCGTCTCCCTGACCATTGCAGCGTCTTTCAGGCGGAAGTAATGGCAATATTCCAAGCGTCCAAGTGGCTTATTCGAAATGAAGTATGCGATGTGTTGATACGCATATTCACGGACAGTCAGGCGGCAGTCAAGTCACTGGCTGGTGTTTTCACAACCTCTAAGCTTGTACTCGACTGCCGCTCCTCCCTGAACGTCGTTTCAGGTAACTCACAAGTTCACATATGCTGGGTGCCTGGACATAGCGACATTCCAGGAAACTGCGAGGCCGATGAATTGGCCAAACTAGGTACGCTACTCCCTGACATCTCCCCCTCCTTTGATGTAGGTGTCCCACTGGCCACGGTCAAATGGGCCATAAAACATGACTACCTTGAGGCAGCTAAAAAAGCCTGGGTAAATGAACATACCTGTAGTGTTGCCAGACAAACCTGGAGCACTATCGACATTAGGCGTACTAGTCAGCTACTCAATATCAGCAGGAACTCCATCGGCACTATAATAAATGTGCTCACGGGACACTGCCTGATCGGCAAACACGCTGAAAGATTAGCACTGCCCCACAATGACTTCTGTCGCAGCTGTGGCTCTGAGGAGGAGGAAGAAACAGTACTTCATCTCATGTGTCAGTGCCCAGCTCTGGCCAGGCGTAGATTAAAATTCCTAGGCTCATCTTTCTTCACTTCCTTAACCGAACTATCTTCCATCAACATCAAGGACATAGCCAGGTTCATTTCGGAATCACTGTGGTTCCCAAAATTCTAGACGGGGGAGTCGCGTCGTCACAGTGTGGTACCACAACGAGCCATTCTATGTGCTTAAGTGTGCTTTTTGCGACAAAGACTGCCACTCCTACCTACCTACCATATATATATATATATATATATATATATATATATATATATATATATATATATATATATATATATATATATATATATATATATATATATATATATATATATATATATATATATATATATATATATATATATATATATATATATATATATATATATATATATATATATATATATATATATATATATATATATATATATATATATATATATATATATATATATATATATATATATATATATATATATATATATATATATATATATATATATATATATATATATATATATATATATATATATATATATATATATATATATATATATATATATATATATATATATATATATATATATATATATATATATATATATATATATATATATATATATATATATATATATATATATATATATGTCATACCAAGCTCTTTTTAAATATTCAATAAATTGTTAAATATATTAAATTGTTTCATTTTGTTATAAATTTTGTATAATCTGGAAATTGGAAGGGGCTTGAAAATTATGTCTTCAGTCATGGCCGTAGCCAGGGGGTGGCCACGGGGGCCAAAGCCCCCCCGAAAATTGCACTTTTTTAATTTAAACATATAGATTTACGGCCTTATTCATAAAAAAACACTAAATACTTTAGACAAATTGAATTAATTTTTTCGAGACATATTTTGTTGATTTTTTTGTTTTGTTTTAGTTTTTTAACATAAATATATATATTTGATAAATATGTGAAAAAATTATTTATTTTTTATTTCATTTGGTCTTGGCCCGCCCCCCCCCCCCCCCCAAAATTAAATCCTGGCTACGGCCCTGTCTTCAGTAATATATTGTAGTAATATATTTGTACTCTCATGTCAGCTGAGCATAAGCAATCGCCTAATACTCCCAAAAGATGTTAAAGGGAGTACTCCCTCCAATAACATGCCTATCTAATAAGGAGGGCAAAGAGAGTACTCCAGGGAGGAATGAAATCTCCCCTTGGAAACTACGGGGAGTAGTCCGAGAATTATCCTCTTTCCTGATGGGTAACTACATACTCTAGTCATCCACATTTTACATTTGTTTGCATTAAAAGCAATTATTACAACTCCATTTTTGGGTCGGCATTCTTGCAATCAATAGGTCAGTGATTTAACCGACTAACACCAATCAGCCATTGTATAACTGGAACATCAGAAAAGTGCTTACCTTAGCGAGTAACCCGAAATATAAGTAATATTTAATATTTATGATTGAAGAATAAACGTTCTTATTTGTCTCGTGACTTGAACGTAAACCGTGTATTTGCTTTTGATAGCTGAACTGGGCCCAAAATCAAAGGCAGGTACTATTATTAGCGCCTTAAATTACATGGTAGCGGAGGCAAAGTAGGAATTCTAGTTGGGGTTACAGCTCCAACATCTTGGCACGAATATTCCAACATTTCGGCGCAGCCGGTCTAAAGACATACCGCCCTAGAACCACCCGGATCCCAGCTTATTGGTCAGGACCAGTATATGTACAGGAAACCCAGTGCAACGAACCCTGAAACAGGAGAATTTCTCTGCTATATTTGGAGAAAACCCAGGACGAATTTGAGAAACCGCTCCTGAAGCAGGCAAATCATCCTGCTGCCAAGTCGAGATGTCACCAGACAGGACAATGATGAGTAAAAGTATTGGTAACGTAGTATTATAAGTAAATACTTCTACGACCCTGAAGGCGCAGTAGCGCAGTTCAAAGAAGCCGCAACACTACACGCTATTGTGCTATTTCACACAGCTATGTCTGGGTAACCATAGAACCGTTAGTATGATCGGACGGTATATGTATGTTATCTTAGTAGTGAGTATTTTGCTTGCACGGGCTTTCTGTTTATTTGTCATTAGGAATATGTGAAGAACCAAACTGCTGAACATCCTCGTATTTTTGTCTCACAACGTGGGCACGCACGCGCGCATGTAAGTTGCCCACACCTAAAAAAACTATCACCGCCATCCAGCGGCCACTAGGGCTACACAATTGCAGCATCGAACGTAGCACACTTGTTGGCCAAATGGAAACGCGCCCGAACACCTCACACCACAAACAACTGAGAAGGGATTATAAAAACGCGTACAGAGCGTAACTCAGCCCTTCTTCTTCGGCGAGCCAGCAGAGTGACAACACAGGCAACTATCCTAGGCAACACAGGCAACTATCCTAGGACACTGACGCATAGTTACACTGGGAAATTCGGAATTCGTCTGCTTTTCTCAGTGCTAACCCAGACATAGGATACTCGCTTGAGATCCTGACTTTTGCAAGACTGAGAATTTCGGGATTCGTCTGCTTTTCTCAGCTCTTGTCCAAAGCAGCACCTAGCGAGTATTCACTGAACACAGACGCTTTTGATATACCGAGAATTCCGGGATTCGTCTGCCTTTCGCAGTGCTAAGCCATACGCTCGTCACCTAATGTACAGGAAATAGGTCAACACCACGGACAATTTCGCCGCAACGTGGGATTCCTCGCCACCGCACGTAAGTATAGTGAAAAATTATATAATTGTAAAAGCTACGGTCTGGTAATATATTGTAAACCGGGTACTTTAGGAAAACACTTTGTATTAGAATTAAGTATATATCGATGTTAGATAGCTTAATTTTTTTCTAATAATAAATAATAATTATAATCAACCCTGCAAATAAATAAATTTTGTATGAACCCTGGACAACGGCGAGCGTCACCTCAGCACAAGCGTAGGCAGGAAGGTGCATGGTACATGGCGCCCGAGCAGGGACTTGATTATAAGTGACATAGAGAAAACAATGAGATACGAAACCTAACCTAACCTCACATTCAACACGAGCACTCAAGGGAGGTTTGCGCTGCTATACCGACTTTACTGGCTAAGGCCTGTTTCACAAAGCGAGCACCAGATCGATTATTGTTTTGACTGGAGCTAATCCATTTTATTAGTATAAATCCGATACTGCAAAATGCCGAAGAATTGGATTTACTCATTACGTAAGGAAGGAGTTTGGGTACGACCCAGCTGGCACAGTAGAAGACCTACGTCTCCGTTTCTCTGCGATAATCCCTGTGCTAGAGGAAAATGCAGAAACGTCTACCCGCCTTCAAGACTTGTAGATGAAACATATGCAAAGTGTATAACCGCCTACAGGACCAAGAATCACATTTAACGACGATTCAACAGGGACATATACGGCTTCAGCATGTGGTCAAGCTACGTTGTCAAAGCCACTACCATCCTACGGGGAGGTTAGAACCATGAACACCAGAGCGGTAACGAATTTCACTCTGAAACAAATTCCTCAAACTGACCCAGTGGAACCCGCCGTAACATACAGTCCAGCACACTACGCTATGGTCATAGAGCAAGTAAGAAAATGGCCAGTCAAATATGACGGTGTTGGAGATCCGTTATCTTTTGTCAAACGGATCGAAGAGCTGTCGGAAGTCTATAGCATAAATGAGGACCTGCTTCCACGGACTATGCCCCAAATCCTGCCGGGAAGGCACTTCTATGGTACCGCAATGGTAAGCGGCCATGGGCAACATTCAACGCATTCAAAACGGATTTTCTACGGTTTTTCTTACACCCAACTATCTGGAGGACTTGGAAGACAAAATCAGAATACGCACGCAGAAACCGGGCGAACAGTTTAAAGACTTCGTCATTACTCTGCAAAACATGATGAGAATAGCTGGCTACAACGAACAGCAAAAGAGAGACAGGATTTTCCGCAACACTCTACCTGAGTATAGATTATACATTCATCGCAATGATTTCACATCACTGGATGAACTAATCACATAAGCACAGGACTTTGAAGGAATACAAAAGGAGCAAAAAGCCACCACATCGCGCACACATAACCAAGCTAAGGATCAATACCCTAACAGACAAGAATCACGAAACACTAGGCAGAGCTACCGTCCGCCTCGGCATATAAACCCATTCAGGGAAAATACGAGTGAATACACTAGAGCAAATATGATGGAAACACCCATTAACCCCCACCATGCTTGTCACCGCTGTGGAGTAGAGGGACATTTCGCAAGGGAATGGCGTAACCCACGAGGACTATTTTGTTGGGAGTGCGGACAAAGGAATTTACGTACTATTGACTGCTGTCGAAAGAGATCGGGAAACGAGCGGGAGCCCCCTCAGATGCGTGGCTTGACGGGGCCACAGAACGAGGAACGAGCAATAAGAAAATCTCGAAAGTACGATGGCACCCGCATCTCGAACTACGTAATTGTAGATGGGGAGCACGTTTTGGACACTATAGACACGGGTGCTACCAGTTGTTTCGTAAGTGGGGCATTTTCACGCCGCCACGGCCGTGATAAAGTGGTTCCGGTGAATGTACATGCACAACTAGCTGATGGAATTAAATGCAGAGGCGAGAATGCGTTGATAGCGGAAGTTTTGATGGGAAATAACCACCACCATGTTCATGTTAACATTTGAGCGGGCACAAGATGATACAAAGCTGGACTTGGATTTTTTAAACCTAGTAGGCGCTCGATTAACGCAGCGTGGATTTACGGGCAAATCTTGAGAAACCAGGATGAAGCACACAGTTGACTACATTAAAAGCCACAGAACCAAACGAATTACGAGACAGCGAACAACGATCCAGATGGCTTGAACAGAGGATGCACAAAGTAAACGAAGACCCGGCCAAATTCGAAGATTATTTAGTTAAGAACAACAATCTGTACCGTCATATCCCTACACACTCACAAGACGAGGATTGTGTAACATGGAAACTTTGTGTCCCATAGTTTAAAAAAAAATTAAATCACAAACAAAAATTTTAAATCAGTGGTTCCAAACAAAAACAACAACAAAAGAAGGAAAAAAAATAAACAAAAACAAAAACAATCTACATGAGCATTCGACACTTACCGCCATAAGCGAGAGATCGATGTCTCACCAGCGCGTGTCCCCCGCATGCACCAATAGACAGTAATCAACAAATCAATTTAAACCCAACGGAGATGATCTATCACAATAGTTCAGCACATGCGCAATCATCACCAGTAATTCAGCAAACGGTAAGCACTGAGCACGCTCAAACTTCTAAGCTAGTCACACCCACATCAATAAAACTAATAAATACGCAGAAGCAAAAAAACATTGCTCTTTGTACAACAAAAAAATAAGCACAGATTTTCAAGCAGACTCGGCTGCGATAAATATGCTAGCAAACTTTCAGCTCTCTTGGAGTGGACAATGGCCTCTCCAAATTCAACAGCATCTCCTGCAACACAAATCAAAAACAACAAAGGTTCTGCTATGAGTATATATAAGCAACAACAACTTACCAATGTTGCAAATAAAACTATAGAAATACAGTGTGAAAAACCAAACATAAGCACACAAACAGGTATTGATCGATACATAACAATAAAACGAAAACGCAGCCCAATTGCCAATGCAGAAAAGAATAAACTTGTTAAAAATAATACAGATACCCTAAACAACAACCGTTTTGCTCTATTAAGCGATAGTGTAGAGTCTGAACCAACTAAGAGTATTGCATTCAAACCACCACCAATTTACTTGCGGGAACGCAGTTCCAACTTATTAATAGACAGTGTTGCCAGCTTGATTGGTAAAAATAATTTTCATGTGGTCCCGCTGTTAAAGGGTAAAATACAAGAAACAAAAATTCTAATTTATTTGGAAAAAAACTATCGCGCAGTTGTTTCTTTCCTTGAAAATGAAAAAAAAATTACTACACTTATCAGATAAAGAGTAGCAAAGGGTTGACAGTTGGTATTAAAGGTATAGAACCTGAAGTAGACCGTATAGAACTAAAATATGCACTCCAAGAGACTGGATTCACAGCAAAATCTGTATTTAATATAAGGAATAGGGAAAAAATTCCGCAACCACTCTTCAAAATAGAACTAGAACCAGGGAATATTAAATTAAAACAAAATGAAACCCACCCCATTTACAACTTACGATATTTAATGTTTCGTAGAATAATAGTCGAGGAGCCTCACAAACGAAAAGGCCCAATACAATGCACAGACTGTCAAGAGTATGGTCATTCGATTTCGTACAGCACCCTACGTACTGTATGCGTTGCGTGTGGCGACTTCCATCCATCAAAGGAATGCAAGCTGAACAAAAGTGAGAAGAATTCAAAAAAATGCAACAATTGTGGGTGGAATTATACTGCTAACTACAGAGGCTGCCCCAATATATACACAACTAAAAACCAGTATGAACCAAACTGCTAAGACAGTTCGCACCCAAAAATATAGTGCTATACCTACCAACACAAACCATATTAGAAGGACCACCGAAAACATCTCTTCATCCACTAGCTATGCGAATGTACTGAAAACTGGCATTCCAGATAAACCGAGTCACCCTATGCAACCTCAAAATTTAGAAACGTTAATATTTAACTTGTCTCAGTGTATTACTAACTTCATGTCCTCGGTGCAATCTATGAATCAAGAGCTTGTACATAACCAAAACTTATTTATGAAAACTCTACTTTCACAAAAATGAATGTTATAAAAATATGTCACTGGAATGCTAACGGTATTAACCAACACAAAATTGAATTAAAAAATTTTCTAGACAGTAACAGCACAGACATCATGCTTATCTCAGAAACACATTTAACTGTAAAATATAACTTCAAACTAGCAGGCTATAATTTTTACGCAACAAACCACCCACAAGGAAACGGTTATGGTGGTACGGGAATTCTAATTAAGGCTCGATTAAAGCATTACTTTCTGGAATACTATGCAAAAAAAAACATCCATTCTACTTCCATCTCTTTACAGTGTTGGGGTGAGCCAATAGTAATTTCATCAGTCTATTGTCCTCCTAGGTTTCCTATTTCCACAACCGATTTCGTTTCTTTCTTTAAATCGCTCTGTAACAAATTTCTCTCTGCCGGAGACTTCAATTCTAAACATACCTACTGGGGCTCACGGTTAATCAGCCCTACAGGGAAGCAATTGTTTAATGCGCTGATAGACTCTCGGAATGGTCTAGACTTTGTATCATCTGGAAAACCTACATACTGGCCAACTTATTGACATTGGCATAACTAAAAATATTCAAACCTTTCTTGGAAACCGAGCCCTGTTCCGACTTATCATCCGATCACTCACCGGTGATAATATATTTTAAAAAAAGACCAAAGTTCATTGAAAAAACAATAAAACTGACCTCCAAGAAAACAAACTGGCTCAAATATCGCAAAGATATTAGTACCCACGTGTGCGTTAAAACAAAACTTAAGAGTGAAGAGGATTAGCGACGCAAGCTCTTGGATCAATAATAAAAGCAGCTGCTATTAGTGCCACGCCCGCACAAAACTCAGCTAAAACTAACGCGAGGCACACTACGTCACACTATGTGGAATGACTCGTTAGAGAAAAGAGGAGATTAAGGCGTGAATGGCAGAAATACAGATCTCCAACACTAAGAGTAAAATTAAAGTCATTACAAAGTCAGCTGAAAAACATTCTACGGGAGGAAAAGGAAGAAAACCTAAATAAGTTCCTTGAAGATTTGGCTCCTGTCAAAGTCACCAATTACTTACTCTGGAGAGTGACAAGAAATGTTAAAACACCGAAGGATAGTGAATCGCCTGTAAGAGAAAACGATGGAACTTGGGCAAAAACAGAAGAATAAAAAGGCAACTTCTTTGCAGCACATCTGAGGTCAGTAATTCAACCTAACCCGCCGACCTGCAACAACACCAGCATACAGAATTTTTCAATTAGAAGTTATACGCCTATGTACAACGAGTCTAAATCCAAAAAAGGCACCTGGTTGTGACTTAATTACCAATAAAATGGTAAGTGAATTGCCGCAAATAGCTCTGATACATCTCACACACATTTTTAACGCAATATTCCGTCTGGGCTACTTCCCTACAACATGGAAAACATCGGAAATAATAATGATTCCAAAACCCGGAAAAGACCCTACTCAGGTATCTTCTTATCGGCCCATAAGTCTCCTGGCAACGCGCTCTAAAATTCTCGAACACTTACTGCTGGAAAAACTAGCACCAAAGCTCAATTTAATCACTCCTCACCACCAATTTGGTTTCCGGAAACATCATGGAACTATTGAGCAGGTGCACCGTATTGCCTCTGAAATAAGGCGAGCATTTGAACAAAGGATGTACTGCTCCGGAATATTCCTAGACGTCGCAGAAGCCTTTGACAAAATCTGGCACGAAGGACTCATATATAAAATTAAAAAACTTTTGCCAAAAAGTTCGCATAAGCTTCAGGAGTCATATTTAACCAATCGCAAATTTATGGTTAAATATAAAGAATTTGTAACGCCAGACTTTGAAATTATGGCTGGAGTACCACAAGGTAATGTGCTTGGACCTATGCTTTACACTCTGTACACTTCCGATCCGCCAACGGATAAAAACCTCGTTACCTCGACTTTCGCTGACGACACAGCTATCCTGAGCTCTCACCTAAATCCACGGATAGCCCCCCGGGATTTAGAGGAACACCTTAAAAAAAAAAAAGTTGGCTAGCAGATTGGCGCATCAAAGTAAATGAGCAAAAAAGTGTACATGTGACATTTACTCTTAAGCCCAGTTCTTGTCCGGCAGTCTCCTTAAATGGCATTGTAATCCCGCAAACAACAGAGGTTAAATACTTAGGAGTGCATTTTGACCGACGGCTCTCCTGGAAAAAATATATAGAAGCCAAGAAAATTCAAATGAACCTCAAGGCAAGTTCCTTGTATTGGCTTACCAACCGAAAATCAAAACTGCGTTTAGAGTATAAAGTACTTATATACAAGGCTGTAATTAAACCGATTTGGACTTATGGTATTCAGATATGGGGCACTACTAGTGCATCAAACTTGCAAATAATTCAAAGGGCTCAATCGAAAATGCTGAGAACGATCAGCGGCGCTCCATGGTTCGCCAGAAACGAAAATATTCACCGCGACCTTAATATAGCACCCGTTGAAGAAGAACTAGCAGTTTTAAAAACAAAATACAAATTCAAACTTCAGTGTCATCCTAACGAACTAGCGAGGAATCTGCTTCATAGGATGAATACATCTCCACTTAAAAGGCCACTTTTTTAAAAAATAGAGTTTCTTTATATTAATATTTTTATATTTATTTTTTTTTCTACATAATTTATATAATACTTGAACTAAAATTGCTCTAAGCACTGGCGCGGAGCATCAATTTATTTATTAGCTTTAAGCTTTGTAAAATTATTGTTGGTTTCGATTGAAAAGATGCAATAAATAAATCCATGTTGAATTTAAAAAAAAAATCGTTTCAAAGACTACGAGTTCTGGCGGAAAACCACGAAGTGGCAGAAGTAACAATTGCAGCAGGAACACCGACTGCCGAAACAGTGGTAGCAACAGTGATAGCCAACAAGGAGGAGCATCGTGGAAACGGGGGAAACCTCAAGAAAAATATTTACAGTTTAACAACATGCCGGAACTCTTGGGTCCCAAAGGTCAGTGTCTCCATACACTCTGGTTAGCCACATCACGGGAGAGATGGAGAAGGCGCAAACCCGGAGAACTCCGTTTCATACGACTCCCATACCGAGTCAATATCAGCAAGGGAATCAGTGTGCGCTTTCCCACCCCGAAGTAAGTGGGGAGTGTGAGGAACCAAAATGCTGAACATCCCCGTATGTTTGTCTCACAACGTGGGCACGCACGCGCGCATGTAAGTTGCCCACACCTAAAAAAAACTATCACCGCCATCCAGCGGCCACTAGGGCTACACAATTGCAGCATCGAACGTAGCACACTTGTTGGCCAAATGGAAACGCGCCCGAACACCTCACACCACAAACAACTGAGAAGGGATTATAAAAACGCGTACAGAGCGTAACTCAGCCCTTCTTCTTCGGCGAGCCAGCAGAGTGACAACACAGGCAACTATCCTAGGACACTGACGCATAGTTACACTGAGAAATTCGGAATTCGTCTGCTTTTCTCAGTGCTAACCCAGACATAGGATACTCGCTTGAGATCCTGACTTTTGCAAGACTGAGAATTTCGAGATTCGTCTCGAGTATTCACTAAACGCTGACGCTTTCGTTCCACTGAGAATTTCGGGACTCGTCTGCCTTTCTCAGTCTGAACCAGGACATAGGATACTCGCTTGAAAAGCAGCACCTAGCGACTATTCAGTGAACACTGACGCTTTCGTTACACCGAGAATTCTGGGATTCTTCTGCCTTTCTCGGTGCTAACGCATACGCTCGTGACCTAATGTGGAAATAGGTCACCACGGACTATTTCGCCGCAGCGTGGGATTCCTCGCCACCGCACGTAAGTATAGTGAAATATTATATAATTGTAAAAGCTACGGTCTGGTAATATATTGTAAACCGAGTACTTTAGGAAAACACTTTGTATTAGAATTAAGTATATATCGATGTTAGATAGGTTAATTTTTTTCTAATAATAAATAATAATTATAATCAACCCTGCAAATAAATAAATTTTGTATGAACCCTGGACAACGGCGAGCGTCACCTCAGCACAACCGTAGGCAGGAAGGTTCCTTACAAATATTTTGGAAATATTTACATTTAATAACCTTATGGTATTCGAAAAAATTAAATCGTATCATCAAGAGTTGCATACAACACGGGTTGTTTCATATCAATTTGCGCATAAATGTTTAATTAATATTTTATATATTACGATAAAACTACGTTATCTAAACGATGTAAATTGTTTTATACGTATATTAATGTAGTAGTGGTGAAATCATTCATCGTAATTTGTTTTCACCTCTGGAAATAGCCGATCAGCCACTGACCGCTATTTAGAACAGATCAGAGGAACGACTACCGGAAATTTTCAGACGTAAGAATATCGGCAAGCAGATCGAGATTATTTGAGTAAAAGAACAAATAAGCTTTCTATAAAACTCGAGGAAACGGAGGAGACAGTTTCAGTTCTCGAAAAGGGGAATTTGGAAATGAGAAGAACAACATCAGACATGGTACCGCCGTCACTAACAACATCCGAGCAGTAAACAGACGAGTAGTAAACTTGTAAATTTGAACGGCACATAGATTAACGGGCGGATGCAAGAAGTAAAAATGTTAAGCGACTGTATAAGTCAGTCGATTTTAGATTAAACACGGCGGAATAATACAATTAAATTTTAAAGCGGATCGCTCGCTAAAATAAATAAACTGTAATTAATAAACTATAAAAAAAAGCTTTTAATTTATAGCGACGCACGCTTATGAAAATTGTATATAGTCATATATAAATTCACCCGTTCCACCCTACTCACCCTTTAATATAATATAATATAATATGGTGCATCCTAATGTATTCTTACTAACAAGCGCAACCGAAAGAATGTACAAGTGATGTGTGTATAATTGCAATGTAAGCAAATTGCCACAGATCTTAAATTACAATTCGAGTCTAGCTATAAGAATTTGTATGTATTTCTTTGTATTATTCGTATTTGCTTTAAGTTGAAACAATAAAAAACCACATCAGCCCAGTTCTGAAGAAACAACCAAAAGATAACGTCGTTTTCTTAATGAACGCAACATTACTGGCGACGAGGAAAAGTCTTAATTATTTCATAACACTTAGCAAAAAATTGTACGTTCGTTGAAAACTCAAAATTATGAAGTATTATTCAAAGTTTAATAAAAGACAAGTGCAACAAGCTTAAACATTAAATAGAAAAACTAATACTCTAATTAAAAGTTGTTTTAAAAGAAATATAAAAAACAGTGTTTGCTCCCTAGACTTATGTTAACCAATAGAGTGCAATCTATTTAAAATAAACTTAAAACTAAATACTTGTACTTAATTTAAAACCAAAAAATACTTTAATATAAACCAAACTTATCGAAATCATTGACAAAAAATTATACTAAACTACATAAATTGTTGAGTGATTTTAATAAAAATAAAAAAGTAAAAACTCTTAAATAATAACCACAAAGATGATAACGAACAAAAAGTGAAATATGTACATGAATTACTGAAGAAAGTATCAGAAAGCAATAAGGTGACGACAGAAAAGCTAAGAAACCCCAGTATACCAGGAAGAAGAGAAAGGCGAATACGACTACAAAAAGTTGGATAAGGATAAATACAACAACAACATTAACAATAAGTTTCAAATAAAAAAAAATAAAATTCAACAACAATTGTAAGTTCAAATGAAATTCAATTTAAAATTATTTTATTGTTAATTTATAAGAAAATAAAGGAAAATTTAGAAACTAATATTTAAAAAACAAGATATATATTTAGTAAATTTAAAAGTACAAAGGCAGGACAACAAATTGACTATATGTTTTCACGTACGTAGTGGGTCACTTTATGGTTATTTCATGTTCTTGTCGATTGATCGTCATTTTTTTCATTTATCCATGAAACCGGTTTGATTACTTGTAGTTTAGCTTTTACTGACTGATTTTGGAAATAAAAAAAGAGGAAGTCGAACCACGTGGAAAAAAGGTTTTGGGTGAAATATTATTAACGGAACGAAACTAGTGATAGGGACAGAATGGAAGCGAATATTGTGTAACAATTTAACCTGATTCTGAACTGTATTAGGGAAATCCCAACTTTGGATGGTAGTGATCCAAATCAGCTACCAGACTTTTTTGAACAGGTGGAATCATTAATACCATCCATAAAACAATTTCAAGAGAACAACAAAAATATATTATTCGGGTACATTCAAAATAGATGTATTGGAAAAACTAGGGAAGCGTTGCACCGCCACGGAGCCATTACTGATTGGACTGAATTAAAAGAAGTCCTTCTGTCTATGTAACTTTGGGGAAAAAGAGACATGACGGGAACTGATGGATAGACTTAAAACTTGGAGGATCAGCTCCACTATTGAAAAATATTATTATGACATAAATAGATTAAGGAACAGACTACACAATAGACGACTGACACATCAAGATGAAGGTTTTTCAACCGGAGAGATAAACAGAATCTCCTTACATGTGTTCAAAGAATACTTACCAGAACCAACGAAAACAATGATTTTCGCAAGAAATCCAGAGACGTTGGATAAAGCATTTAAAATAATACTAGAGGCAAGACATCAAAACTACACTACTTTAGGGCCTAATCAGAAGAAAAATCATGGTAGCTCATTTAGAACAAATTTTAGTGACGACGCTAGTGACCCCCATTCCAAAAACAATAACTTTAGAAACCGAAATTTCGGTAACGACTTTAGCAGCCCTAGGTTCAACAACGCTCGTAACTATAACAATGGGAATAATAGTGATACTTTTAATCCCAGCAGTACCAATAATAGATATAATGGGAGGGATAGAAATACAAATGGTGCTGGAAATTATCGCAATCAGCACAATTTTAATAGGATTGATCAAACGCGAACCTATCAGAACTCAGGCAATACCAGACAATCCAACCAATCAAGGAACTTACACTATTCGCGCAGGAATATAGATGAACCGATGGACATCGGTAGCGCAAATGTAAATTTTCATGGGGGAGACCGAAACGCCTTCCCTACATAATAATAGATAACCCAATAAAAACGCTACGTTTCGTTATAGATACCGGAGCAGAGTTCAGTATCATAAACGAAAATTTATGCAACCCAAAGTGGAAGCATGAAGTAGATGTCACACTAAAATCGATGGGTGAAGAATTTCAAGTAAAAACAATTTACAAATTTCCAATTTTTAAGGAATTTGGTGGCGGCAACTACCTTTGTGAATTTTTAGAGTATAATTTTCATAAAAACTTCGATGGATTCATATGTAACAATATATTGTCGGATCTTGACTGTGTTGTTGATTATAGAGCTAGGCAAATGATTATTGGGAACATTTTCATCCCTATTTACCTTAATCAAGACGAAGAAGAATATAAAAATAAATGTGACCGCGAAGACATAATTGAAATCCTGAACAACGAAATCGAATTTAGCAACGGGGATTCTCTATCTAACTTGGAAATACCACATTTAAACACAGTTTATAAGAATAAACTAACCTCGATACTAAAAACATATAAAAAACATTTTACAAAGAAAACGAAGACCTAACTTTCACAAATAAAATTCAGCATAGGATAAGGACACAACATGAAATTCCCGTGTACTCAAAATTATATAGGTACCCGGAGATACATAAACAAGAAATAAACAGGCAGGTTGAGGAAATGCTGCGCCAGGGAATAATTAGGGAATCTTCCAGCCCTTACAACAGTCCTATTTGGATTGTCCCCAAAAAAATGTCTACGACAGGTGTTCCAAGATGGCGCCTTGTGATAGATTATAGAAAGTTAAACAGCATCACTATTGAAGACAGGTTCCCAATTCCAAACATAGAAGATATATTTGATAAATTGGGAAAATGTCAATATTTTACAACCCTGGATTTGGCCCAGGGCTTTCACCAGATTGAAATGGACGAAAAAGACATAAATAAAACAGCCTTTTCAACTGCAAGTGGGCACTACGAATTTCTGCGTATGCCCTCGGTTTGAAAAATGCACCCTCTACGCTTCAGAGACTCATGAATGAGGTTTTGAGGGAGCATATTGGCAAAATTTGTCTGGTTTACTTGGACGATATTCTAATATTCTCTACTAGCATAGAGGAACATTTCGAGTCTCTGACCAAGATATTGAATTGTTTACAAAAGGCGAATCTGAAGATTCAGCTAAGCAAATGCAGTTTTCTAAAACAAGAAAGTGAATTTTTGGGACACTTAGTTACTTGCAATGGCATAAAGCCAAATCCAAAAAAGGTTGAGGCTATAAACAGAATTCTACTTCCCAAAAACCAAAAAGAAATTAAATCATTTTTGGGAATAACGGGCTATTACAGGCGGTTTATAAGAGATTATTCAAAAGTGGATTACCCTATGATAAGATATTTGAAAAAGGGATCAAAAATAAATCTTAAAGACGAGGATTATAAAAAAGCATTTGAAAAGTTAAAACTCTTAATAAAGTCTGATCCTGTCCTGGTACACCCAGACTTTCAAAAAGAGTTTACTCTAGTTACTGATGCCAGCAATTTCGCTCTCGGGGCAGCACTTATGCAAGGCCATAAAATAATTGCTTATGCAAGCCGATCATTAAATGGCCACGAAAAAAACTATAGCACTATAGAGAAAGAACTCTTGGCTATAGTTTGGTCAACAAAATACTTTCGCCCTTACCTATTTGGTAGAAGGTTTAAGGTTAAAACTGATCACAGAGCTTTGGTTTGATTAAGCAATCTTAAAGAACCAAATTCAAAACTACAACGTTGGAAGATCCAACTAAATGAATTCGATTTTCAGATTGAATATATAAAGGGAAAAGAAAACGTGATTGCGGACGGTCTAAGTAGAATAGTACATGACAATGAAGAAAATAAGAGGTCGGACGATGCAAATGTGGCTCTAATAAATCTGAATGAATTGTTCGATTCTAGAGATGATGACGAAAACAGCGATATAAATACGGTGCACAGTGCTGAAACAGATAGCACCGATTTTATACAAATAACATCAAGCCCCCCCTTAATGTTTTCAAACAACAATTAATTCTAAAAGAAGCAGAATTTAAAAAGAAAATAAGGGAAATTTGGAATTTGACACAGGAAAGTAATTTGCTACATTTTATGCAAGAAAAGTTACCACAGAAAGGCCTTCTGGTTGTATTTTGTCCAGAAAACAGTTTATATTTGAGGTTTCAAGACTTATATAGAAGGTTCTTTGTCAGAAATAAAAATTTGAAAATTATAAAAACAAACACCCTACTGGAAGATATCACCGACGAAGGTAGAATTCTCCAAGTTATAGAGATAGAACATTTAAAAAATAATCATAGGGGTATCAATGAAATTTTCGAGGAAATTAAGAAAAGATACTACTACCCGAATTTACAGAAAATTATCCAAAAATATATAAATAATTGTGCAATTTGTAATAAGGCCAAATATGACAGAAACCCGATTAAACATTGCCTTAATATTTCGAAAACCCCCGGTACACATAATGAAATAATACATATCGACATTTGGTATCCACAAAGAAATATAATGTTTCTAACAAGTATTGATAAGTTTACAAAGTATGCAACTGCTTGCCGTCTACCGGATAGAACATGGATATCAATAGTCAATGCGATAAAAACTCGTATTCAATATTTGGGCAAACCGGAGACAATAATTACTGACAATGAATTAGACGTTGTAGCAGTGAGACAGTTTCTGATTGAAAACGAAAATAATGTACACAACGTATAATAAAACAGGGAACTCGGACGTTGAAATACTGCATTTAACCCTCAACGAACACATACGCCTTTTCAATGCAGACCCAGATAACGAAAACGATCTAGAGGAGAAGGTTCACAAAGCAATAATAGCATATAATAACACAATTCATACTACCACAAAAATCAAACCGATACACTTCATTAACAACGTAATATCCCGCGAAGATTTAAAACAGCTTATAGAAAAACTTAATGAAGGAAAAATAGCACGAATTAATGCAATAAACAGAAATCAAGGAAATAAAAGCAACTCCAATTTCAGAAACAAATACGTAAAAAATTATAGGGTAAGCAAAGCGCAACCTAGGTATAAAGAAATAGACAATTATAGGGTAAAAGGGAATTACTTAGTATCTAATAACAATAAATTTAAGAGGATGTATAAAACACAGGTTAAACGCAAATACCTTTTTCAGGACAACCATGATGAAGATAACATTCCTGACATTGTTGGTGGTGATGGCTCAAGCACTTCTGCAGGTTAGCAGAATTGAAGAAAATCTTGGTTTTGCAGTGGTCCAAGTAGGGAGAATCGAAGTACCCAACATAACAACCACGGTGTTACACATAATACGCCCTTTGGAGATTTTAGACATAATAAAAGAAATAGAAATAAACATAGAAAAGATAGACGTCGATAATAAGGATATTTTAAGGAAGGAAATTAGGGTTATTAGCGCTAAAGTTAGATCCATCATGCCTTTTCAATTCAATAGGTCAAAGAGAGGTTTAGTAAACGGAGTTGGAAGCATCTACAAATGGCTTTTCGGACTTATGGACGATAATGATAGAGAGGAAATATTGGAACATCTAAGGAATACGGAAACTAACACCCATAACGCTATAGGGGCTTTGAATAAACAAATGATAACACTGTTCAAGTTGTAAAATGGTACAAACGTGAAAACCATATGGTTGTGTTTGTGGATGAGCCCCCTGAGTACTACTCCATCGATGAAAGTGCCCACTTGGCTCATTGGGAAAATTTTATGGCGTTTTGTTTGAATTTCGGTCAATTAGTGAATTTTTTACCATTTAAGCCCATTTAAGTCGCTATTCCTGTATTCAAAATTTCTTTCGTTATTTTTATACGGCTCGCAATTACTAGTTCTACCATTAGAACGCACATTTCAACTGAGAAAATCAAATTTTTTAGCCTATTTTCATGATTTTTGCCCATTTTTCATCGATTTTCCCATTTATTGCTGTTTTTATGCGCTTTTTTGAAATTCTTGGGCAAACTTATCGATATAGTTCTTACCGATTTTAATTTTTACAATAAACTATGCAATATTATTGCCATTTCAAGCAACTCAACACACTTTTTAAATACAGAAACCATCCTTTTTACGCTTTTTCGGATGATTTTCGCGTTTTTTATTGATTTAAATAAATTTTTTGAATACATTTTTTCGGTATAAAAATGAATGGAAATGCGTGTTTCTCCGTATTAATGTAATTAATTTTAAATTGGCAATTAAAATATAGAATTATTCAATGGAATATCATTCGTTATCCTCCAATTCCATTAACAAATTCCAGCAAAGATCTGCCAAAAGTGAATCTAATTTTTTTCCACTGTACCAGTGTTCCAACTGTGCTGATACCTGGTGGAAACGTTCACCATGCTCGTCTGATTCAGACGGCAACTGACGCTCAAAGTGATCTTGGTGGTGATGCATGAAATGCACTTTCAACGACATTCGAACACCGATGTTTTCGAAAGATTGCAGCATATCTTCAACAATGGCACGCCAATTGTCCACCGGATGAATGCCGAGAACTTTTTCGATCACTGCTTTCAGGTTATCCCAAGCGATGAGTTCCGTCTCTTGAAGGACATTGTTGAAGTATTCATCCTTCATCAGTTTGCGAATGTCTGGGAATTTGTTAATGGAATTGGAGGATAACGAATGATATTCCATTGAATAATTCTATATTTCAATTGCCAATTTAAAATTAATTACATTAATACGGAGAAACACGCATTTCCATTCATTTTTATACCGAAAAAATGTATTCAAAAAATTTATTTAAATCAATAAAAAACGCGAAAATCATCCGAAAAAGCGTAAAAATAATGGTTTCTGTATTTAAAAAGTGTGTTGAGTTGCTTGAAATGGCAATAATATTGCATAGTATATTGTAAAAATGAAAATCGGTAAGAACTATATCGATAAGTTTGCCCAAGAATTTCAAAAAAGCGCATAAAAACAGCAATAAATGGGGAAAATCGATGAAAAATGGGCAAAAATCATGAAAATAGGCAAAAAAATTTGATTTTCTCAGTTGAAATGTGCGTTCTAATGGTAGAACTAGTAATTGCGAGCCGTATAAAAATAACGAAAGAAATTTTGAATACAGGAATAGCGACTTAAATGGGCTTAAATGGTAAAAAATTCACTAATTGACCGAAATTCAAACAAAACGCCATAAAATTTTCCCAATGAGCCAAGTTGGCACTTTCATCGATGGAGTAGTACTCAGGGGGCTCATCCAAACACAACCATATGGTTTTCACGTTTGTACCAGAAATGTCGTGTCAAAAACTTGAACAGTGTAATTAATACACATTTCGACGAGCAAATTCAAACAATTAGGAAAGCAATAGAAAGCGACAGAGACAAAATAAATCAAACATTTGAAGAGGTAAAGAAACGAAACAACGAAATAGTAAGGAGACTTTTGTACACAGACCAGATGCTTAAATTAAAAAGCCTAGAGAGTAAAGTTACTCAAATTCAGGGAAATATAGCGTCAGCTAGACATAACATTATCCAGCCGGACGTGCTAACACCGGAAGAAATAGAAAACTTTAATATCGACTATTTTAAGCTCAAACTTATTAAAATGGGTGTGATGAGTTATATTAATAATTCACTAACTATTGCGATAAAAATTCCCGTTGATTTTTTTATGACAGACCTAAAGTTAATAACCCCACTACCGAATGACAGATTTTTTGAGATCGACGAAGAAAAAGAACTTGTAATCACAGTTGATAACGTGACTTTCACGTACGAAAGCAATTCCTTGCTCAGTGATTTTCAAATAAGTGAAAATTGTATTGTTAAGAAAAATTGTAAATTAAGATATAATAACGCAACAAGTATTGATGTTATCGATGATGATTTAATATTAGTAAAAAATGCCAACGATACAAGGTTAACGCAAAACTGCGATACCAGAGATATTGTCATAACCAAGAATTATTTAATAAACTTTTATAATTGTAATTTGAAAATATTAGCTCGACGGTCTCTGGCTCCGAATTAGGGCCAATCTCAACATCACCACCTACAATGAAAGAGCAGCAAGCGGCGCCACCCTCTCGGGAAGTGCAATTCACATTTACACAGTCAATAGCGCTAGCAATGCAGTCGCCCTCTCTGCCACTACAACATTCCCTTCCACCATAGCACACACTCTTCAATTTATCTTAACCCTCAAACGGTACAAATGGCATCGACCTGCGTTACGTGGCCGATCGACAAAAGGTCATCTCAAACATTTATAACTGCGGGTGCACCAACAGCGCCAATTTACGCTACGACGTCAGCAGCGCCACCTCTACCTGTCTTTTCTGCAGCAACTACATACCAAAGGTATATCGAAAGCAGCTGCATTAACACTGTTTATTAAGTGCGCAGCCGTCTTCGTTTGCACGAACTGCAAATAGTGACAACTCGTTGAAGCTACGCAATTTACAATTAGAGCAACTGGAAGAAGAAATGAATCTCCAACGACAATATTTGGACAATAAATACAAAATATAGTCACAGTCAAGTGAGTTTTCGTCATCGTTCGGGCGAATCAATTTACTGACCATGACACCTACAGCAGCTCAACTATCAGCGCGCCAGGCTATACCAAAGCAATTGCCTAATTTTAACGGTGGTCCTGACGACTGGGCATTATTTATAAGCAGCTTCGAAAACAGCACAGCGGTGGTCAGATTTAGCTATGCGGAGAATCTGATAAGACTACAATCGTGCTTAAAAGGTAAAGCCCGCGAAATGGTTAAAAATAAATTGCTTTTGCCCTCAATAGATCCTGAGATCAATCAGACGCTGCTCATGTGTTTTGGGCTACCAGAGCATATTATCCAGGGAGCAGTGAACAAGGCTCGGAGTATGCCGGCAATAAAACAGAAATTGGAGTCTCTAATTGAATTCGCAATCTCAGTTCGAAACGATATGGACATGCGCCTACATAATCCTTTTTTGGTGAAAGAGTTGGTGGACAAGCTTCCCAATAACCATAAATTGAATTGTATCGATGTAGGATCAACACACTCCGGTAGTGAAATTGTTTAGCGATTGGTTGTACCAAATGGCAGAGGCAGCAAGCACAGTTATGTCATTGGTGCCAAGCAAGAGTAGTGCCGCTTTAAATACCCATACGATTGTAGAAGATGACGTGTGTGTGCGCCCGGCCCGCGCCGACGGTAACACACAGTTTAGTAAATGTAGCGTTTGCGACGGTGAGAATCACAAGGTACCGCAGTGCGAAAACTTTAAAAAGGCTTCACTGGATCGTAGGTGGAAGTACGTGCGTGAAATGAACCTGTGCCGTCAGCGCCTGGGCCAGGGTAAGTTACAAGCCATAAATACAAAGGCAACTACGAGTACATCGCGAAACGCACAAGTGAACATCCACAGTAGCAACTGGAGTGAGACGAACCCGTATTTCCGAATCGTACCAATTAATATTCATTCAAAAAATAAAATAATGAAAAAATTTCCATTTTTAGATGAAAGCTCCGCTATGACTCTCATGTGTGTTTGATGAGTTGAATCTGCAAGGCGAGCGAGAACCGTTGTGCTTACGGTTGACCGCAAATACGACGCGCACAGAGAGTGATTCCAGAAGAGCTAACATCGAGATTTCAATAATACAAAACTAAACGAAGTTCACACTGTTGACAATCTTGATCTGCCTGTTCAGTCAGTGGACGCTCATGAAATCGGTATGAGATACCCACATTTGAAAGGGGTACCAATTCAATCGTATGAAAATATAAAGGCGGTCATTCTAATTGATGCCAATAATTGGAAATTAAAAATCAGCGAAGGAAGTTGGACCCAGCCCATTGCATCGAAAACGTGACTAGGGTGGACCCTACAAGGCTGCGACAAGAGCAGTATGACGAACTACACGAAGCGGTGAAGGAGTATTTCAGCATGGAAGAGCCTAAATCGGCGCAACTATTGTCCGCAGACGACAGCCGAGCGTTACAAATCTTGAATGAAACAAGCATAGAAGTCAATAGACGGTACAAAGTCGGGTTGTTGTGGCGCAATGATAATATGATGCTACCAGAGGGCTATTCTAACGCTTTTAAAAGATCAATGTGACTACGCAAAAAAATCGAAAAAGATGCAGCGTTTAAGGCAATTATTCAAAACCAAATCAACAACCTTACTTCGAAAAAACTCCCCAAAAGCGAAACGATATGCCAATAAATAAAATTTGGTATTTACCAATTTTTATAGTCACGAACCCTAACAAGCCCGGGAAAGTCCGACTAGTTTGGGACGCCACACAGTGCTCCTTTTATGGACAAAAATCAAAAAACGTGAGTGTGTCAGAATATTAAGTTTTTGGTATCATTGGAAAGATAAAACTCCAATTAAGAGAAAACTACACTTTAAAAAAAAAGCTTTGCTAACGTTGTATTTGTAGTGTAGAAGTTGTTGTTCCGTTGGGATTAGTAGTTTTGTTGCAAGTTTCATTGTGCATACATTTATTCTGTCGCGAAGTGTTCCTAGTCCGGATTCTGTTTGTAAAATTTCAGTGGTGTTGTTCGAAAGGCACCCAGTCCATAACGTGCAGCGGCGTTGTAGATTGTTTCAATTTTTCTGAGGTTTGCTTTAAAAGTATGTCCGTAGATCGCAAGTCCATATGCGATTTTGGTAAAAAATATTGATTTTATGATGTTGATTATAGTATTTGGGTGGGCATTACTGTGATAACTACTAATACAATTGATTAGGTTTAGTCGGTTAGATAGTTGATAAGATAGTTGATATGTGTTGTAAATTTATATTTAGTGTTGAACATTATTCCTAGAATTTTTACATATTCAATTTTGTTGGTATTTATATGTATGTCTATAGGAGTGCATTTTTGTTTTCTACATATATGAATGGCTTTAGTTTTATATAAGGAGAGTTTTGATTCCGTGATATTGCACCAGTTTGTTATTTTGCGAATAGTATGTTTATCTTGTTTTGTAATATGCCTTGATTTTTGTGATTTATGATGATGTATAGATCATCTGCGTAAATGCAATGGTTGAATGCTGGGTTGCTTATAATTGTTTTGTTAAGTTTTTCATATGCTATGAGGAATAGTGCGACAGATAGTGGAGATTCCTGTGGGATACCATTTATCAATGGCGTAATTTATATTTTGTTTATGTATTTATAAAATTAAGTTGTAGAAAATTTCCACGGATGAATATGACACCATTAAATCAAAGACCAGTGTGTTCAGTAAGAAGGTTTAATACGAACTGCTTAACGTATATGTACATAGTAAAGCTCACAAGCTATACAAAATGTAAAGCCAAAAAAAAAAAAAAAATTAATGACATTTCATATTACGAGCGAAATGTTGCCAGATTGAAATATTAAGCTTACAATTTCTTCTTCAGCTTACAAATTTACTTCAAAACAATTTTTTCTTTAATCCAAGCAGTTTTACAAAATTACATTGCTTTTGCTTGAACAAACTCTAAGTCCGTTATCTGCTGTGAATCATTTATTTATTTTGAAATCAATACATTTTATTTTCTGTAGTAACAGAACATATAACATTAAAGAAACGGAAATACTTTGTTTATAACTTAGCAAGAAAACTATTAGGAAAAACTTAATTTCAGTAGGTTATATAGCTTTGCTTAAAATACAAATTAAATGTAAAAAATAATATAAATACAAATATGTAATATTAGTGATATTTTTGGGATTGTGTACAGGCACAAAGTTGTTCCAAATTTGGTGAATATTCAAAAGTTTTTAATTTCATGCAACTTTCGAGGCTTTCTTTAGCTGTGTTCCAATGGTACTGGATCGGATCCAATATCATTAGAATGGTTTCGATCCAAATTATGCTTCCACGTTAAACTTGGCTGCACTTTTGTTTAGATGTCAAAAGAAGCAGATGACAAATATAAAAATAACTGTGTTTAGTGTTTTGAGAAATTTTTGAATTAATGAAATTAAAAACAATATATTAAAATAAAAATTGAAAACAACAAAAAAGAAAATAAAAACAACAATATTTTTTTTTTTAAACAACAAATATGAATACTAATGACAACATTTAAACAACAAATAAGAATACAATGGTAAGCTTGAAAAAATTTAAAATATAAGTTTGAAAAATGAATTTACTTTACTCTAGTTGTTTTTAATTGAATCATCGTCCAATAGCAGTTCCGAATAAAGTAATGAAGACTTTTCAAATGTTTCATCCTCAACAATTTATAGTTCCGGTAGTGAATTAGGGCAACATACCAAAATCGAACATTTCTTAAACGTTATCCAATCGTACAGTATTGACGATTTTAAGAGGCAGTTTCGTTTAAACCGCACAACTGAATATTATCTTATTTGTATGCATAAAATTATTTGCCAATTTAAAGAAAGTTAATATATCTCCTCTTTAGATCGATACAAAGTTTCAAACTATGAATGAGTTGATCATGGCGGTTTGCAGAAAGTTGGCGCGAACAAAGAAATTTACATGTTTTTCTGGTACATGGCAAACACTAATACTTTGCGCGAAATAAGCAATTTGTTTGGTGTCTCTCAATTCAACGTAATAAATAGAGTCCTGACGTGGCTCATGTCTATTGGACATGAATTTGTTTTTTGGCCAAATACCAATAAAGCTGCCGAAAATATGAACCAATTAAAAAATATTTAAAAAATTCCGATTGTAATTGGATGTATTGAAAGCTCCTCGGGAAAGTAAGGAGGTATATTTTAATGGAAAACATTATTATAGCTTGCACTTGCAAGCTGTTGTCGATCCCAATAAGATGTTGATTGACATTTTTGTTGATGAACCAGGCTCCTTACACGTTAATAGAGTTTTAAGAAGATCTAGTTTTTAGCAACGGGCATCTGCAAATTATGAAGCAATATTTCCTAGTAATTCTTTTATATTAGGTGACTCCGCATATCCATTGCTAAGCTGGCTAATATGTTCATTTAGAGATAACGGATCTCTAACTGCAGTTCAAAGTAAATTTAATTACATATATTCGTCTACAAGGATTGTTGTTGAGAATGCATTTGGGCTTTAAAATCAAGGTTCAGTAGGCTTTTGAATTTTACAGAACAAGTGCATTTAGAATATATATCCAACATAATTGTATGCGGAGGCATTTTACATAATATTTCTTGCCTACAGAACGACGAAGATATTCTTGAAGCAGGTGGAACCAGAATACAGGAGGACAATCCAGTCGAACCTGATACATCAATTCATCAATTACAAAATAACACTTGACGCGATCAGCTTCTAGCGGACTTAATAAATTTTCGGTTTATAGTTCCTTAATTTTTTATTTTCTTATATAAAATTTAGAATTTCCACAACCTAATTAAAAATTAAACAAACTTCTTCCATTGATATAATTTCAAATAAATATGTTATTTCATTATTATTGTACATAATTGGATTGGCAACGACACTGAAAATTTTTTAGCACATTCATTTTTTCTTCATGTCGTTTCTGTTTATTTTCTTCCGCATTAATCTCAATTTTTCTTGTATTCTTTGAACACCTCAATTTTTATCTCTTCTATTCTTTTCTTTGCGCCAATTTCAAGAAATACATTTTCTCCTTCAGCGCCTTTCTCTTTTTGCACATTGGCGAATTTTGTGGAAGAGAAGAGAGTGGAGTCGAGGATTGAGACATAATGCTGTGTTCCCGACGTGGATTTTCTGGAGCTCTTGGGTCCCCAATTGATGCTTTCGCAAGGGGCTCCAGCGCAGTTACACTTACTCCAAAGAAATTTACAGAATGGCTATTAGCAATTCCAGGGATAAGTCCTCCATTATTTCAGTATACGAGTATGGAGCAATACAAGGAGCAGCTCCTGTTCTTTTATTGTTATCCTTTGCTAATTTCCAGGCTTTCAATAAATTTTTTAATTTTGTCTGTGGCATATCGGATGTTGTTGGGATTGCAATTTAAAAATTAATATTTGGTTATACACAAATGCTAGATACCAAAATATGTCCCATTGAACTAGCAAATTACCAGAATTCCTTGGATTCACCAAATCAATTAACATATTGTGCATAGCATTTTTTTTCGTTTACTATGCAAAAACTCCGCCTGCCTTGCCGAACTTAGGAAAGCAACAGTCTATTTCTTCGTCCATGATCTTTTTCCCTAAAAAAATTTGTGAAAAGTTACAAATCTAATAAATTTATCCAACTCGTAGTACTTACTAATGTTTCTTTTTCAGAATTATTTATTTTATGTATGGATCTAATTTCTAACTGAATTTAGAATTCAAATATTTTCACAATAATCGGCAGTGTTAAAAACCTATTTCTTTTATGCAATGGCTATGTCAAAAAATTGACTGTTAATATTTCAACCTAAATTGTTTCTGTTATCTCTTAAAGTTTCAAAATGTAGTAACTATCCATTCTCCATGTATTGAACAAGTAAAATTAAGCCACTCTTCATTACTTAACTCAGGATATTCAATTCGTTTTTGAGGTAGAATGTCTTTCTATGTTCAAGGCACGAAGCGAAACATTCAGTACTGAGCCTCTTGGACAGGCAACGCACTTTGTTCTGGAAAAGAAGATCAAAATATTTGCTACTTGCTTCCTTTAATAACCCAGAAAACTGTCTGTGTGCAGGTCCTTTTGCCATTATTTGGTGTATTATCTTAGTGAATAAATTCATCACACATACAAGCTCTTTTGGAAATCCAGCTTCTTTTGAAGAGTGAAACAAAACCTTTCATTTTACCCGTCATACTTACAATAGAAACCAATCTATTTAGGTCGATTTCATTTGTCGTTAAGTATTCAAAAATAGCTGTACATATATCTTCCCCACGAGTTTGACCCTTAAGGGGTAGCAGTGCTAATAATTCTTCACGAACACATGTTTCGGATAAATACCGCTCTCCTAGTGTAAGTTGCTCTACATCTTCTATATCTTTTTAGTGTGGCGTCGGTGAGTGTGGAGAGCAAGGTTAGCTATAGCAAGGTTTACATGCCTGCGATCTGCCGCGCATTTTGATATGTGCGCAGGATTATTTTTGCAATAGCAATTAATTTTTCAATATGTATAAGAGCCACAAGTATGATTCTACTGATCCGTAGATTGCCGACCCCTATCTTAGTCATTTTTATCAGTAGGAACATATTCCAATTTAATTTCATTATTCTCAACTGTTTCGCGAACATTAATGTCTATATGTTTTGTGCGTTGATGGTGCACTGGATTCAGTACAACAAAAAAAAGCAACACATTCAGCTTCAGTGCTACTCAATACTGCTTCGTTGAAGCCCACGAGAAAACGCTGGTTCCCAGGAAGAACGTGAACCCTGTGTACGACTTGTGTTGGCATCCTTGCTGTCAATCCAACCGGCTCACAGTGCTCCTTTTATGGACAAAAATCAAAAAAGTGAGTGTGTCAGAATATTAAGTTTTTGGTATCATTAGAAAGATAAAACTCCAATTAAGAGAAAATTACAACTTTAAAAAAAAAATCATTTTCCAGCTTTATACAGCACTTTAAAGCTAAGAGATTTTGCATAAGACTTTTTAGTGGAGAATATACCGTGTTTGAGTAGCTGGGAATTTTTTTTTTTTTTAAAAACCGATTTCTAACTGTAATTATTTAAGTTTATGATTTTTACAAAGATTAAATATGTAAAATTTAGAACCAATAAGTTTTTTTTTAATTAAATGTGAAATAAAAACTTTACAGTGTATTAATGCCACGAGTTGTTGATGCATAATCTAGAAAATTGACTATTTCTAGGAGACAGAAAAAAGCTACACAAAGTTCCTACAGTTTTTTCCCTTTTATGTTACATTAGACCTTCTACTAACAGGAGAAAGTAAAACCTTCTCCGCTCTTTTCCGGCTTTTTGAAATTTTCTATTTTTATATTGCCTGCTTTGATATTATTGTACAATTACACAAGCCTGCAAGATTTCGCGATGGGGACCAAAGTATTTGTCGCTTATAGTGAGGCGTAAAGTGTATAAATTCAACAGGGAAATGTCACAGAACTGGAAAGAAGTATCGTATAAGAAATAACGCTTAATTGCTCGGCATTCTTCTTGGCTGCAACGGATAGTCTTTGATATTGAAAACTACGATGAAGTATTTAGAACGCTTTACTTTCATAGACGTTGTCATAAAATAATAAAATGTTTAGTGACCAGGTACCAGTACTGGAAAGCGATGAAGGCCTCAAGTAGAGTTTTCTACAGCTTCCAATAAAACAAAAATGCGTATAGTGAGCCAACTTTTGGAAGCACATAGCCCAGAACAAATAAATTTTGCTGCTGGAAAAATTAACAGAATTGATGCTCAAATAAGACAAAATGTTCCTGTCAATAAAGTTGTCTGTCCACAAAGTTTTGGTCCACGGATGCGAAGTAATCAAATTGTACGATTTACCAATTGGTAACTTTTATTCAATTGATCTTTTGAATAAGAATATTTTTCATATTTCCTTTTGGGTTCTTTGGCAGAAGAAACGTTGGAAGCATTCCATAAGAGTCTTCGAAAACAACGGCTGTCTCATTGTTGCAAAACGGGACAAGAAGATACTAACAAAGAATTAATGATACATTTGTTGCTATCTTCGGATCCACTGCTTTCGTCAAAAAGAAATATTAAACGCAGAAATAAATTTTTATTGGGCTCCATTAAATGTAGAACATATGCAGAACAGTTTTCGTCCTTATTAATTCGTTCGTCTTCTTCATCATCAGAAGATTCTACAGAATAAAAAGTATGCTTAATTAGAAATCCTGCTTTTCAATTGTCTTAACATAAAAGTAGGCAGACATTAAGAATGCGAGTTAGCGTTGTCTTTTAAATTGCGTTCTATCCAAAACCAAAGGAAACGATTGAGCTTACGTTTTTAATTAGCAATTTTTAAAAAATAATTGCACTGATATTTTATTACTTTACACCATAATTAATTATGGCCGCAAGGTTTTGGGGAGATGGGTACTAGCAACTAAAGCGTATAAAAAAAATTGCTGATAACCAGTTTTATGAGAAAACCGAAACCGGTATCAAAAAACCGATTTCATTTTTGAAATCAGCATGACATAATCCTTTAGGAAATGAAGTTTCATCAAATTCGAACAACTCCTCCTATTTTTGTCCAGTTTTTGTATGGCAACGGAGCACTGTGCGCCGCTGCTAAATCAAAGGGAGTATCACTTAATGATTTTCTCTTAAGCGGTCAGGTCCTCTTAATCCACTTATGGAAGTCTTGCTGGCATTTAGAGTTTGGCGAGTGGCTATATTGTAGAAATGTTTCACAGAATTAACGTACGCGAAAGCGACATGCACGCTCAACTTTTTCTTTGGTGGGACGCAAACAACGAATTGCAAGCATCTACGTGATGCGCGCATTGTCATTTGGTGTAAGTTGTGCCCCATGTATCGCCCACTTTATTCGCAACAGAAATGCTTAACAATTTGAAGCCAAATTTCCTCGAGCAGTAGAAGCTATACTCAAATATCACTACATAGACGATGTCATCGACATTGAGGACGACGAGGTGGCGGCCATAGAAATTGTTGTGAGTTAGAATCAAGCTACCTACACGTAAGTTGACTCACAGCACCGACTCCTGCCAGATACTACACATTTGGTGTGGTTAACTTTAAGCAATTAAGTCAAGTAAGAAAGCACATATTTTTAGGGTGCAAGTATTATAAGTAACTAGAATTTATGCAATAATTATTATGTAAACTTTTAGGGTGTTATAGTTCCGCAGTCGAGTCGACGAAATTGTAATTTAGAATGCACCGTCGACACTTTTACCGTAGGTCAGTTGGCTTGACCAACCGACACCAATTAACAGATGCGGAACTGGAACACCAGAAAGGTCAGTTCAAAGACTGAAAGTGCTGTTTGTAAATAGTATATAAGAATTAGTATTTTAAGAATAAATCTTCTTGTTGTTCTTAAACTAAACGTGTATATAGTGATTCATTTTGTGAAGAGTGATTCTATGTTTATAGGTACACGCGCGCCCAGAACAAGCAGCAGGAGGACCTCCCCGAGGACAATCAAATACGGTCCCCAACATTTTGGCGCAGCCGGTCTTAAGGACCTACAGGAGGAATCCCAGGGCAAGGAACCCTGATGCAGGGAAGCATCCTGCAACAACTTCAAAAGACCCTAAAGAGAAGATGCATCAAACAAGATAATGGTGAGTAGAGTGTATAGTAGCGTAATTTAATTAGATACTTCTGCGACCCTGAAGGCGCCGTAGCGCTGGTCAAAGCAGTCGGAACATATAGGCGCGTTTGCGCTGTTGCATGCAGCTTTGTATGGGCAACCATAAACCGTCAGTATGATCGGACGGTCTATGTATGTCGTCCTAGCTGTGAGGATTTTTTTTGTAGGGGAATCGAGTTTGTTCGTCGATAGGGACATTTATATTGTTTGTTAAATTGTTTTAATTATTTGATATTGTAAGCTTAGGGTATTAGGTAAATATCATTCAAGAAGTACTTACAACACGGGTTGTTTCGTCAAATTTTGAGTAGTTCCGAAACTACGATTTGCGGAAAAAAAGAGAGAGAAAATGTTTATTTAATATTTTGCACGGAGAAGCAAAACAACTCAACAAAGCATTTTACTGAAATGGGGATGAGTCAGTAGTGCTATAATTATTTTTTGTGTTTGGAAATTTAATTTGATGGGTAGAAAAATATGGAAAATAATTTCGTGAAACCAATACCATTGTCAAAATGGGTTCATAGAGAAATATTGACACAATCGTAAATACGTATTGTTGTAAATAATCAGTATTTACCTTCAGTAGTTGGGCAATTAATTGAGTATAATTTGTATACCACGTGATTCGAGTAATTTTATTTTTCTCTGCGGCATTACACTACAGTTGTCTTCCTATGTGGAATAATTTTTGTTTTATTAAGTAATAAAACTTAAAACTTATTGGTATACTATTACTCGTTTTAGTATATAAAATCATAAATTTTCGCGTCAAATGATAAGGTTAATGAAAAAGAAAAGTATAAACGAAATCGGGTTTAGTGAGAACATAATCGAAACAAAGTGAAAGTTAGGTGCTTAGTATTATGTGGCAAATATTAGTTGTAGCACATTGTAGTCTATATTGGATATAATATTGATCCATTGATTGCACCTGGAAGAGTTCCATGTAAAACCTCAATTATTCTTTGATTTTAAAGAAAACAAGTTTGGGAAGTGAACCTCGAAACAATGAACGACAGCTGAATGACATCACGTCGTTTCTTAAGGACGGAAAGCGTTTTGAAATTAGGAAAGAGGAGGAGAACAAATGCGGGAACGGCAGCGATTGGCGTATCTAAGAGAGGTACTAAAGGAGCAAGAAGCGGTGAAGGTCCCTATGCCGTGGGAGCAGGCAAATAAATTGTGGCAAGAGGTATGCCAATTGGAGGAGCAACAATTGAAGACACGTGGGATGCTATAAGAATAATCTCGGTGTTATGCTATTAAATTGTTAGTTTAAGTGTCACCACTAATTGAAAACAAGTATTTAATGATTAATAAAGTGTTTAAAATAAAAAAAACAAAACACGTTGTAACATTTATTATTTTTGGAATTTGGTTTTGGAATTCACAGTTTCGTAGATAAGAATTTGTTCAGTCTATGGAAGCGCTGCAGAGCGAGGCAATCCAGAAGAGAATCAGGAATTGTAGGAAGGATAATAAGGCACGGAAGAATAGAGAGTATTACAATAAGCGCATATCGGAACTAGAAGCCTTGTTGAAGACATTCAATGATAACAACGAGGAGTTGTTAAATTTTAAGGAGTGTTGTGGTGACACGGAGTACTAAAAACCAGATCAGTATTGAGTGAAGAGAGGGAAGCGGAATTGTTGTTTGGCGCATCTGAAATCGGTGTCGAGCCATTTTCTCCGGGAAGTCCGATAAATAATAAAAATCAGGGATATCCGCCAAACGAGCCAGAAGGAATAACAGTGCAACAATGTCTTGATACAGTGGAAAGTATTTCGCCGGTACGAGCAAACGGTCGAAGATTAATAAATTTGAGTCCGTCACTTGTCAAGTACATCTCAGATCCGGGAGATGTGAATTTTAAAACCACCCAAAAAGATAACGGTCAAGTTTTACCAGCCACAATTAAAACAAGAATAAATAAAATGGGTATAGAAGAGAATTCAAAGGCAGTGGCCAGGCTAGTACCTGTGTTGACTGGTGCTGTTTCAGAAGATTTACGGTCAGAACTCAACAGGTTCATTCAAGGTTGTGAACTTGCAAAGCAAAGCATAAGCCCTGATGAGTTGCAGGACTTCTTCGACTGTGTGAAGCAAAGGTTATTTGGAGATGCATAGAACCTTGTGCTGCGAGTTTTACGGCCTTCTAAAGAGAACCTATTTAAAGAAGAGAATTCTGGAAGACTTATCACAAGAGATCAGAATCGGGAAGCAGCTAGCAGGTGAAGACGCTAGCTGCTTCCGCGCCTTTGCTAGGCGTTTAGAGTCACTTCGGATGATAGCCCAGTAAATAATAAAAAATAAGTACAATAGAGTTGCATTATTATACGAAGTTGACAAGTCGGTGTTAACAACTTTCGTAGTGGGCCTCCGCAACTCCGCTCTAAGGATTCATATGCTGAATAGCAGAACAGGAAATCTGGAGGAATTAGTAGAAGAAGCAATTGGACCATAGTCCTCGTGGAACGGAGTACGGCCGGTTTGGGGGAGGTACATATGTTTGAAAACAGACAGGACAGTTTAACTGCCGCTGTCATAGATAGAGAGGGAAGTAATTCAGGAGCGTATAATCCCGGTGTCTCCGACAACAGAGCCGCCAATCCGATAAATCCATATAAGGAGTTTGTACAAAGAGTACCCACATGTTCGTTCTGCCGTAAGCAAGGTCATACAAGGTATGAGTGCATTACACGCAAAAACACGCCCTACTGTATGGAGTGCCAAACATATGGTCATGAGGCAAGTAGACAGTGCCAAGGAGACATTCTGTGTCAGAGTAGAAGGCAGCCAGCTACGAGGCGCCCGGAAGCCATTTGAAGTTTCAGCAGTGTTTCATTTTTTAATCAAGGATAGCATTGTTATACCGATATTTCAAATTGACATTAGTACTTTATTATCACAAACTTTCAAGGTTTCATAACGCACCAGTAAAAAGTTAGAGCATTTGAATGTTGCAAACTTTGATAGTTGTAGGACGCACAGTATAAAAGTTAGAGCCATTAGAAGTTTCACCAGTGTTTAATTTTTTACTCAAGGGTAGCAGGGGTTCATCGAGACACCCTGCAAGGAAGCAGCTAGCGGAAAGCTAGTGCTTTTGGTAGACTCGGGAGCGGACACCAGCCTCGAAAAATCGAGTGTTTAACGCAAAGGACTATTTGTTAACTCCAAAGATGTAAGAACACTTAATGGAGCGTTTGGAGGCTGCATCAGGACACTGGGGTCGCTCAGAATAGGGCACAGTGACGTTAAGGGAATGAGTTTTAGAGTGCATGCAGTGGAATTGGATAGGGGAGGTATCCCGGCCGATAGGATTGGCCGCGAAAATCTTTGGGCCGCACCATACTGCATGCGCTAGAAAAGCAGTTATCATTTAATGATGATAATAAGAATAGAATCCTTACTGTTCCATTAAAGGCAGGGGAGGAAGGAACCGTGAATAGGGTTAAGAATTGTATGGAGGTAGTAAACGCAAGGTCGACCAGAGTAGTTACTATGCATGTAAATAGGAGACTTAGGACTGTTGTTTTGCACAAGCAGCAGCTAGCGGAGGGCGTATAAACGGGAGAGACCATAACGCACGTTGACAAGGGTAAGGTGTACGCTTGCGTACTGAATACATCAAAAGAGGACTACTACATGGATAAGGATTTTAGGCCTAAGTTCACTAGTTATGATAACTTTAAAGAACCGAATTATAGATCGGTTAATCAAATTAAGCAGGTAGACATAAGAAAAAGGATGGAGAGGTTGCTAGAATCACTGAAGTTAGACCCAAGCGTAAATTTAGAAGAGAAGGCATCAATAGAAGCCATTTGTACGTCATTCCATGACATATTTTTGCTGGAAGGAGACCAGCTGACGTATACATCAGAAGTAGAGCATGAAATACCTACTAGAGTGGATCAACTACCTATTAACCAGAAACAGTACAGATTGCCACAGGCTCACAAAGATTAGGTGAACAGGCAAGTGGAAGGAATGTTAAAGGATAACATAATTTCACCGAGTATCTCGCCTTGGAACTCACCAATAATTTTGGTACCAAAGAAGGGAGGTGCTCATGGTCAGAAGAAGTGGAGAATGGTCGTCGATTTTAGGAAATTGACCTACGCCACTATCAAACAGGTGTTCCCGATACCAAGGATAGAAGAAATTCTGGATCAATTGAGACACAGTAGATATTTTTCTACACTTGATTTAGCGAGTGGCTACCACCAAGTTCTGGTGGATACCCAAGATAAGCAGAAAACCGCGTTCAGCACCGGTTGAGGACATTATGAATTTAATAGAATGCCGTTTGGATTAACAGGAGCACCGGCTACCTACCAACGGTTGATGAACCATGTGCTAACAGGCTTGCAAGGTTAGATTGTCTTGTGTGTCTGGATGATATTGTAATTTATGGGAAGAACTTGCAGCAGCATTCGCAACGCCTGTGCAAGGTGCTTCACAAATTACGAGAACACAATTTGAAATTGAACACGGATAAGTGCCAATTTTTGCGAAGAGAGGTGGTTTATTTAGGCCATTGTTGCTCAGAGGCAGGAGCACTACCTGACCTGCAGAAGGTGGAATGCGTTAAAAATTTAGCGATTCCGAGAAATAGAAAGGAAGTGCAAGCATTCCTAGGACTAGTGAACTATTATAGAAAGTTCGTGGAAGGACTAGCCGGAATTGCGTTGCCAGTGAATAAGTTGCTACGAAAAGAAGCAAAGTTCGAATGGACAGAGAACTGTCAGCAAGCATTCGAGAGGCTAAAAGAAATAATTAGCTCGCCACCGATTTTGACGTACCCCGACTTTGAGCAAAAATTTTTTGCACGAACCACTGATGCTAGCAATGAAGCATTAGGGGCAGTATTGTCACAAGGGGAAGTCGGTAATGACCGGCCAATAGCATTCGCAAGCAGGGCGCTTAGCTATACGGAGAAAAAAACTCCACAATATTGAAGGAATTCCTAGCCATACTGTGAGCTACGAAAAATTTTAGGGCATATCTGTTAGGTCGCCCATTTAAGATATACACTGACTTCCAGCCATTGAGAGGCATAGCCAATTTGAAATACCAAACGTCTAGGCTAGCCAGATTAAGACATAAATTGTCTGAGTATGACTTTGAAATCATATACAAGCCTTTGAAAAAGAATCTGAATGCGGACGCACTCAGCAGAGTACTGCTGGCAGATAAGGTATCAGTAGTGCAAACGAGGGCCAAAGCAAGGTCAGACAAGGAGAAGGCCGAGAGAATGCAAGAAAATAAAATTGATGCGACAAGAGATGTTAGCAATGCGGGTTTCGATGCCAATGAAGAAATAGTCAGTAATGTGGAATGGCTGGAGGATAAAAAAGATATCCAGGCTGTGTTAAAGAGTTTTCATGATTCACCCCTAGGTGGACACCAAGGATTCTGGAAAACCCATAACAGAATTAGGATGGAAAGGTATAGGATGAAAAGGTATGCTCGGTGACATAAAAAAGTATATAAAGAGTTGTCCGAAATGTCAGGCCAGTAAGAGTTCAAGGTTAACAAAGATGCCAATGGTGTTAACTGACACACCAAAATAACCATTTGATAAAGTTCATATGGATATTGTAGGTATTTTACCTGAGACAGTTTCGTGAAATAAGTACATCTTGACGTTCCAAGATGATTTCTCAAAGTATATGGCGTGCGTGGGTATACCCGATGCTGAAGCAAGTACGGTGGCCAAGGCATTCTTTGACGAAATTATAGCACGATACAGCATACCTAAGGTTTTGATAACCGACAATGGTTCAAATTTTGTATCAAAACTATTCTCAGAAACGTGTAAAAAGCTGGGAATGAAGAAATTACATATAACACCATACCATCCGCAGGCGAATGGCTCATTGGAGCGTAGTTATCGACATCTGGCCGAGTACTTGCGCTGTTTTGCCAAGGAAGACGGGAGTAGAGAGCACACGAAATTTTCCGTACCCTCTTCGCTAAATTTGCTTTCCAGTGGAGCGTAGGGTCCAGGACCAGACCTAGATACTTGACACTATTGCTGGGGCTAACCGAAGTCCCATTGAATTTGGGTAGGACAGAACTTGGTGTTTTATGCTTCCTGGTGAAAAGCGTAGCTTCAGTTTTGGAAGGGTTGACGTCGAGACCAACTTCATGACACCATTGGGACAGAGTGCTAAGAAAGTAGCTTTTCTGAAAGTGTTGAAAGATATTAGCCGGAAACAGAGATGGCATAAGCTATAGTGTTACAGCCGGTCTGATCTAATCTCATTAGTAGTGTGTTCACCGTCAGATTCCAGATGAGGGGCCACCGTCTTGTGGCGTACCTCTCTTGGCAGTGCTTTTAGCATACACATTTCCTATTGAAGAGCTGACGACGCGTGTTTTCAGTAACTGTTCGATGAACCTAACCAGACTGGGATCAAGGTTTAGGTTTTCTAGGGATTTACTTATGGCGGAAGGACATTTATTGTTGAATGCTCCTTCTATATCAAGAAATACTGCAAGAGTATATTCTTTATTGGCAAGAGATTTCTCTATTGAGCACGTGCAGCGCTGTTTGCACAGACTTACCTTTAGTGTAGGCATGCTGTGATTTTGATAGGCACGCTAAATTAATAGAGCTCCTGATTTGTATATCAAGGACCCTTTCCAAAGAGGAGGACAGACTAATTTATCTATAGTCCTTAGGCGTGGTATGGGTCGCCTTTCCCGCTTTAGGGATGAATACTACACAAGCTTCATTCCAGCTTTTGGGAATGTACGACCTTATGAGGCATGCATTATAAATATGCAGTAGCCATGGCGCAACCACACTTACAGTGTGCTGGGTATCCGCGGGAATTATGCCGTCAGGCCCGGGTGATTTGAAAGACTTAATGCTGTTGATGGACCACTGAATATGAGTGTGGGTCATCTGAAACTGGGATGAGTGACTTAAAGAATGGTTGGTGTCAAGAGACCTGCAATCAACAAAGATTTCATTCCCCGGAAAGTGTGTTTCTAGTAGGGCATCTAGAGTGTCGGTTTCAGAGTCAGTCCATTGACCGTCCGAACTCTGAATACATTCAAGAGCCCGAGGAGTGGTATTGAGGATCCTCCGGAGTCTGCTTGTTTCGGACGAGCTTTCTATGCTGCCACAGAAGTCTCGCCAAGACGCTCTTTTAGATCTCCTAACAGTATAGTTCAGTTACCTTTGTTTATCCTTGAAAGGGAGCCAGTCATTGGTGGCTTTGGCTCTGTTGAAGAGTTTGCGGGATACTTTTCGTACCTCAGCAATTTCCGAATTCCACCAAGGGGGTTTGGGTTTGCCTCTAAGTTTCGGGGAGTTGCAGGCTGATTTAGCAGCAGAGTTGAATAGTGCAGTAATAGCTTCAACCGCTCGATCTATATCGAGGTGATTGCTGATAGTGGGAGGAGTCAACTGCAGACCCGACTCCATAATGGCCTGGAACTTTGTCCAGTCAGTTGTTATATTTTTTAATTTAATATTTAAAGAACGGAGAGTACGTTTAACAATATTTAATTTTAATTGTTTAAATCATCCACTTATATAATTTTATAATTTTAAAACTTTATAATTTTATTTGTGTAAATCAATTTCTTTTATAATTTATATTTCATTTTACCTTGGAATGAATTGTTCCAGTTAAGTTAATTATTGAAAATATATAATATACTTCATGTCGTTAGGACAGCTTAAAAAGGTTATTACCTTAATGTCCTAAGATCAATTTGTAGAGATAAATAAATAAAATAAATAAATAAATATAAATTATCTCAATCACTCTGTAAGCCAAGTGGCAGCGATAAATCGTTTAGTAAGCGGACTTCAAGACCCTCTCCTTCTTCTCCGCCTTGGAGCAGTGCTTGCACTCCATCCTACATGGGCGACGTGACAAGGCATCTGCATTTCTGTGTTGTACCTATTTTCGGTTTTCGATGGAAAGTCGTACCTCTGGAGGCGTTCAATCCATCGCGCAAGCTGGCCCTTTGGATTTTTGAACTGCAATAGACACCTCAGCGCCGCATGATCTGTTATTACCCCGCATCTTTGGCCATACAAGTACTTATGGAAATACTTAACAGATTCCATAATAACCAAAATCTCCCGTCGGGTTAAGCAGTAGTTTCTTTCAGGTTTCGCTACTCTTCTATTGAAATAAGTGACGGCCTTCATCCCACATCCGCTGCAATCGGTATCCAGTATAAATTGCTCACCTGGTACTGGATATGACAGGATGGATGCTGTCCATAGTAGTTCCTCTAAGTAACTAAACCCTTTTTTGTGCTTCACACCATGCATACTTTAGCGTTTTCCTCATGAAGACTGCTTGCAATGTTTGCAAATCCAGGAACGAATCGTCGATAATATGTGCAGAACCCAATGAACCTTCGCAATTCATGTATATTAATAGGACGAGGCCATTTATTCACTGCATTTATTTTATCTGCATCCGTGTGTACGCCATCCGGTGTTACCTTATGTCCAAGGCATTTCTTCGGGTTAAGTTTCAAGCCGGCAGCTTCCATTCCTTCAAATACCTTCTTCAAGTTGTTTAAGTGTTTGTTAAAATCCTTGCTCATTACAATGACGTTCTTGAGGTATGCTAGGGGTATTTTCCGAGTTCCATGGGACTCTCGAATGTTGCTGGTGCATTGCAAAGTCCGAAAGGAGTGCCCGTAAATTGCCACAAGCCATCACCAACACTAAATGCAGTTTCCCTTTGTCTCGTCCATCAAATTCCACTTGCCAATAACCACTTTGAACATCTAATGTGGAGAACCATTTCGCAACTAAGTGTGTCCAATGTGACAATTCTATTAAGCGGATGGCTGGCTTTCTTGGTGATATCGTTCAGCTTAATGTAGTCGACATAGAACCACGTACTTTTGTCTTTCTTTTTTATTAGCACTACTGGTGAACTCCATGGGATCGATGGTTCAATTCGGTTCTGGAATTGCTTTCACCTTTAGTTACAAATATAGAACTGTGCTTGTCCAGAAGTTCCTTTGTTTTCTTTCTTTCAGTCACACCAAAGTGCTAGTCTTGCACTTTTGACTTGATTTCCGGATCACATTTCTCAGGTCTATGCTGGCTCTTACTTCCATTAGCGTCGCTGTTAACTACAGCACAAACAAAAAAACTTTTTTTTTAGAAATTGCGATCTGTCAAACGTCAGCTGTTAAAATTTCACCCAAATTCATCGATTAGTTTATTTGTTGTAGTCGTTTGAAGTAAGCAAATTTTGTGTTTCTTGAAAAATGGAAAAAACGAATTTCGTGCAGTGATTAAACACTATTATTTGAAAGGGAAAACGGCGAAAGAGACAACAGAAAGGCTCGATAAACATTACGGTGAGTCTGCTCCGTCAGATTACATGGTAAAATATTGGATTGCTGAATTTAAACGCGGCCGAACGAGCACTGCAACAATACCATCAACAGAAAGGCCAAAAGAGGTGATTACTGAAGAAAATATCAAGAAAATCCTCGATATCGTTATGAATGATCACCGAGTCAAGTTGCGTGAGATTGTTGAAATGGTAAACATATCATATGAACGTGTGTTCAACATTTTGGATGAACATTTGCATATGAAAAAGCTATCGGCAAGATGGGTGCCGCGTTTGCTCAGTGTCGAACAAAAACGAGTTCGACAGACCACTTCACAGCGGTGTTTGGACATGATAAAGCGTAATCCTGTTGATTTTTGGCGTCGATTAATAACTGTTGATGAAATATGGGTTCACCACTACACACCTGAAACCAAAAATCAATCGAAACAATGAGTGGAAGCTGGTGGAAGTGCTCCGAAGAAGGCGAACGCAGTGAAATCGGCTAGAAAGGTTATGGCCACTGTATTTTGGGATGCACACGGAAAATTGCTCATCGATTATCTTGAAAAAGGATCCACAATCACAGGAAAGTATTATCGTGCATTATTGGATCAAGGAAAAACGACCACATTTAAAGAAGAAAAAAATGCTCTTTTTTCAAGACACCGCACCGGTTCACACAACATTAGATACGATGCTAAAATTACGTGAAATACACTTCGAATTGGTTAATCATCCACCTTATAGTCCAGATTTTCCTGTTTCCAAACTTGAAAAAGCAGGAAAAAGATTCATCTCAAAGGAAGAAGTGATTACCGAAACTAACGCGTATTTTGAGGGGTTCCCGAAATCGTATTATTCAGATGGTATAAAAAAATTTGGAATATCGTCTTACTAAGTGTGTCGAAGTAAAAGGAGACTATGTTGAGAAATAAATGGTTTTTGAAAAAAAAAATGTTTTCTTCCTAATTAGGTAGCTTCAATCCGCACTCGTATATAAATTGATAATCGTTTCAGATCATTTTATTGGCTTTTCAGCAGAAAATCCAAGCTCTCAGTTGCAAATAAACTGCTGATATATAAATCAATAATCATGCCATTCTGGAGATACGGTATCGAAATGTGCGGCACTGCAACAAAATCCAAAATCACAATAATTCAAAGAACAAAAATATAATGTTGAGTGGTATATATCAAACGAAAACATCCACCGTGACCTGTACATTAACTCAAAGAAGAAAAATATAATGTTGAGTGGTATATATCAAACGAAGACATTCACCGTGACCTGTATATTAACTCTGTTGAGGCAACCATCCAAACATGCAGCCTCAAGCACATGCACCGCAAGATCTGAAATGCACACACAAATCCAGATCTGAAACGTTGCACACCAACAGAACTAATGAATATATACTTATAAATCTAGCTTGAACTTAAACTAAAATCTTAGAAAGTAACTGTAAATGTAGTGTTAGATATTAGTTTGAGATTGCCTCTATTAGTTCGGTGATGCTGTTGCCTTGTTTGATAGGAGAAGAAGGAGAATATATTATACGTTTGTATAACTGCATACATTTTTCAGGTTGTTCACGTGTAAATTCAAACAAATAGCATGCGCAAGTATCTAGTCCACATTTTGCTTTACCCACGGACATTAATTTAAATGTAATCCATATATGGAATGAACTCTGCCCCTTTTTCAACTTTTAATAATATCTCATCAACTTATCTTTATGCTCATCAATTAGGAAACTGTTAAATATAGATATAAAATCACTAATATTTTTGCTTTCATTTTCACAAAAAATTTTCAAATATATTCTGCTATAACCGAAACATAAAATATTTAAATTTATTTTGCCTCTCGCTTCCACTTGTTTACACACAAAATATTAAATCACACCCAACGCCCAGCATATATATTGCAGATTTGTGGCGGATCAATGTTGCGCAGCAGAATAATAGGCATGCGTATATTCAATTGCAATACATGTGGCGGAAAGCCTAGCAAGTAGATTGAATTTAAAAATTTTTTAATTGATTTTTATTTTATTGAATTTTCTTGAATTCAATTTCCATATGTCCATATTTTTGGGTGCTAGTAACACCGGTGTCTTAATCAGATAAATTACAATACTGTGATCATCTGAACGTTTTTGCGAAAGGTCTTTCGCCTGCTTAGACATTTTGAAGGAGCCAGACTGCACGTCTTGCCAGAAATTATCTTGCACTGCCAAAAATCTGACTTGCTTTTGCTACCTTTAGTTTAAAATGGATTTCTAGCGAAGCTTACATTTAGAACAACTCCAAGATATTTTACCTCTCTAGATAAGTAAATAATGACCCCCTTAAGTGTTGGCTGAATAAAACTTTCGAATTTCCTCCTTCTGGTAAATATGAGAATCATTATGTGAGACAAGTAAAGAGTCAATGACCATGCACCAAAGTAGTGGAGAGAGAACGCCTACCCTTCTTCACACTCACAGATCCTGCCCCCCTCGCAAAACAATAACCCTGTTTGCTAGCATTGAACGAATCCAATTAGCAGCAGAGCTTCAAATACTGGCAAAGTTACAATTATTAAAAGCACCTCCTATGTCCCCAAAGATACCCACAGTGTACTCCTTTCCTTCCTCCTTTCAATGGCATACTGAATCCCGATACCAAGACTATGCAACGCGAATCGCAGGATTTTCCACATTGATATGCAAGTTAAGCTGTGTTATAGTACCACCAGTAGACGTGCCTGGATTATTTGTTCGGGAAGACACGGAATATAATCTTCTCAAAGAACAGGTTTAGGCGGTTTTCGTACCTCAACCCCAGAACATCGACAGACTTTTGGTCCAATTGCATAACAAGAGTCGAAATGTCTCTGTTTTCGAGGTTCCTTTCCCATGTATGCGACAGAATATGCCAGCCTGCAATCTCAATGTCCGGATTCTGGGCACGTAGAAAAGAAGACGATCTTCTGTCAAAACAAACATTTATAGCCCACTCGAATTTTCTTTTATGTGAAAAGATATTAAAAATGAAAAAAGTAACAGCTGCGTTTTTAATATTGTCAACCCCGACTACAACCCTGCGTTTATCATGCAGGGTAACAAAGCAACACTCACTGTGAACCATGAGTAGTAGTGAGATCGCCATCGTGTAAAGTCGGTACACCGCGAAAACGAGACCAATATTTTCATACTTTTTATTTAATAAAACATTATTATTATATTATTACTAAAGTCCGTCATGTTATTATTTTGCCTATACCTGTCTATCCAATTTGCCCGAGCCCCTGACAATATATTGTAATAAATATAAATATAGAGTGCAAAATTTGCGAAAATTTCTTTCATTGTAACGACTCTTTGTAGCTGGGGTAGAACTCAGCGGGTTCTAGGGTTCGTATACAGAAATTCTCTTGATCCTTAATCCTTGTATTGTTCGGTTGATCCTTCGTCCTGTATTGCTTGGTTGATCCTTCGTCCTGTATTGCTTGGTGGATCCTTCGTCCTGTATTGCTTGGTTGATTCTTCGTCCTACATTGCTTGGTTGATCCTTCGTCCTTGTATTTCAGGAAACCACATTTATTTTTACTGTCAGTGTAAATTCTCCTTGAAGCGTTTGAAGCGTCGGAAATTCCATGCTTCCCCGCATTTCATTAACGACTTTATTCATTTTCTTTCGCCTACTAGTGTTTTACAGATTTTGTGTGAGTGAAATTTGACATTGGACAAATTTCATCTTCACATCATGAAGAGGGAGTGTCATTTGAAGCGACATTTCAATAAATACAAATTAGTCGTTATAGATTTCCTAGGTTGGTCACACGCACCACTTATCAGAACATCATATCAAATTATTCTTATAACCTTTCTTAAGTCGAGTTTCACATTCTGTGAAATGTTCAACTTCATCTAAATGCTTTGTAAGTTATAAACAAACAAACATAAGAACTTACATTCATTTATATATATATATATATATATATATATATATATATATATATATATATATATATATATATATATATATATATATATATATATATATATATATATATATATATATATATACGAGGTGTGATCAAAAAATAAAGTATTTATTTATTCATCAACAACTATCTTGTGCCCTTCAAAGTAATTCCCCTCAGATATAATGCACTTATGCCAGCGTTTTTTTCAATCCTCGAAACACTTCTGAAACGCTTTTTTGGTATCGCCTACAGCTCTTCACTGCGTCAATGTTTTCATCGGTTGTTGACGTGCTCGGGCGACCAGGACGAGCATCGTCATTGACATCTTTTTGGCCTTCCTTAAACCGGTTATACCACAATTGAACTTGTGTTCTGCTGATAGTAGACTCGCCAAAAGCCAAAGTCAACATTTCAAATGTCCTTGCGCATTTAATTTCATTTTTTACACAAAACTGTATACAGTTTCTTTGATCCATTTTTTCGAATAGTAGAAAATCGAAGAGCACACCAAAACACGACTAACCTTTTTATCTGTCAAAAACAAACTGACAATCCAAAATGGTTGGTATTGCCAACATATATAACAGACATGTGTACCAACATAACAGAAAAAAAAATGCGAACATCGAACATACGTAACTCACGAAAAGATGAAAATAACGGTTATTTTTTGATCACACCTCGTACATATAGTAAGTTTTTCACAAGCCGTTGCTGCTGCTGGACATGCGTTTTCCGCGACATCCCATTGATCCTGTGTTATTAACAGGCGACGCATCCGACCAAGATGTATAATTTTCGCTATTCAACTTTTCTATTTGCGAAAACGAATAACTAATTTTTTAAACTGAATTCCACTAACGATTCTAAGTACCTACACTGTTGTTATTATTATACAACATTTTTCTTCGTTAATTAATTTAAAAATTATTATAATTAATTTAAATTTATTTGGATTTAAATCGTAGGGTACATAAATAAAATAGATTATCTGGCCTTCTTTTGTTTGTACTGTATTGAAAAAGATGAGATTTTCTTCTTGTCTTGTTGCTTGCAAATGTGGCTGAATATAGATTGTTAACTTTCCATACTACTCCATACTAGTCCACTTTCACGCAGCTTCCTGTTTTCCCTTCTTCTTTTTCTCTGCTGTCACAGAAGTTGTATTTACTGTATTTGAATGTTAATGTTTATTTCGTTATTTTTCTAAAACTTTTATTTGGCTTGTTTCGTGAATGCTAATATCCGTTTAGCACTTCATATTGCAGTTTATTGTTTTTTGAAAGCTTTTATTTGGATTGTTTTCTAAATGTTAATACTCGTTTAGTATTTTAGGTTGCACTTTATTATTTTTCGCAAGCTTTTATTTAGTTTTTTTTTTATTTTGGCTAACATCTATTCAGTATAGTTGCACTTTTGTACAATATTATCACAACGAAAACGATTGGGGTCTTCATACTTGCCAAGATGTTGTAGTTGTGACCACAACTAGAATTCCTTCGTTGCTTCCGCTATCGTGTACCTTAAGGCGCTAATAAGCTGCCGATAGTACCTGCCTCTGATGTGGGGCCCAGTTTAGCTATCAAAATGAAATGCACGGTTTACGTTCAAGTCACACGACAAATAATTACAAGACAAATAATAGCGTTTATTCTTAAAATCATATACCTTAAATACTATTTACATTTCGTCTTACTTGTTGAGGAAAGTCACATTGTTCAAGCAGCTAATTGGAATGCGCATGAGCGACGGTGAGTGTCTACAGCAATATGTTTGCAATTTCACCACAATTTTCGAGAAACTGGCTGAAACTGGAGTTCAGTTCCCAGACGAGTTATTTGTTATAATGCTCCTCGCAAGCTTGCCTAAGTCGTATGAGAATCTGGCCATCGCATTGGAATCTCGCGATGAGCTACCAGCACTAAGTGTGCTTAAAATAAAGCTAATAAAGGAGAGTCAGCGACGAAAAACCTACAGTTCGAACTATACCGAAGGTAGCGAGCAAGCGTTTATGGTACATGACAACAAAAGCATCAAGAAAAAATATATTGCGGACGCAAAGCACAACGAGATCGCTTGTACTGCAAGCAACAACAAAGAGAATAAACGGTACAATCTTAAATGCTACACATTTGGCAAAAAGGGACAGTTTGCTGCTCAGTGCAAAGAAAACCGACGAGAACAAAAGCGAGTTCCAAACAACAATAATAAGAATGGTTTGTTTGCAATGATCATCAACGAAGTTTTACATGCCTACGCTTGGTGCATAGACAGTGGCGCCTCTTCACATTTGTGTTGCAACCGCAACATGTTCGATGAGTTCGAATCATATGAAGAAGAGATCATGCTTGAGTAGTAAGGTTGAAAACAAAACAAGCTGACATTACACTCGTTGCAGTTTTATTTGTTCCTGGTTTACAATGCAACTTTATGTCAGTTGCTAAAGTAGTCAACAGCGGTTACATCGTTAAATTTCGGAAGAAGATAGCAACGATTGAGGACAGCATGGAGCGATACTTTTACGTGCAAGCAAGGTCAGTGATCTTTTCTTATTTCAGTCAATTAAAACCCAATTGTTTATTGCAAAAAAAAATGTTGATGACGCAATGAGGTGGCACCACCGCCAATTTAAACTTCGCAAGTATGCGGGAGTTCAACAACAAGCGGATGATGAAAGGGTTGAATGTGAACATGCCGACAGATCTCAGCTGTACATTGTGTATGACCAGCAAGTCAGCAGCCATATAGCAGCGCAGAAAATCGCGCAACTGATATACTAGGAATGGTACATGCAGATGTTTGCGGCCCTGTAAACAAGGCGTCCATTGGTGGAGCAAAGTACCTACTAACGTTTATTGATGACAAGACGCGCTACGCCTTTGTTTTTTTTGTGCATCACAAAGATAAGTTTTTGAGAAATTCAAGCTTATAGCTGAGCGTCAAACAGGCAACAAGTTGAAAATATTAAGAAACAACAATGGTTTCGAATTTGTCAACAATGTCTTCGATTATATTTTGAAGCAAAATGGCATTCTGCGACAATTGGCAGTACCTTATACGCCACAATGAAACGGCGAGGCAAAGAGACTAAACCGTACGTTCATTGAAATGGCGCGATGCATGCTAGTAGGTGCAGGGGTGGACGAATCGCTGTGGGCTGAGGCACGAAATCGTGCACCGACGAAGGCATTAGTCGACATGACGCCATTCGAAGCATGGCAGGGCTACAAACCAACAGTAGCACATTTGCGAACATTTGGTTCATTCGCAGTTGCCTTGAATAAACGTCAACACGGTAAATTCAAACCATTGTCGATAACGTAGTCAGTGTTAAAATCGCGAGAGGTAATGACTAGATTGACACTACAGATGAGAGTACGACAGAATGCGACAAACCAATTACGAGCGACAAAAATTCAGAAGGGCCAGATGAGCCAGCGGTGCAAGAGCCGTTGAAGAAACGTCCAGTAGGCAAAAGATTATACGCAATGGTGAGCCTGGTAGGACACCAAAGCAACCCAATTATCTAAGTGTTATGCGCTTTGAAAAAATTAAAGTGCTTGAATCAGTTGACGAAGCGTTATTCAGTGAGTATGCGGACGAATGGTATGTCGCAATGCAAGATGAATATCACTCATTATTGAAAAACGGCACCTGGCAACTCACACAGCTTACTAAAGGGCAAAAAATCGTTTAAAATAAATGGGGTTTCGCTATTAAAAGAGACAGAGATGGCAATTTAGAGCGTTTTAAGGCGAGACTGGTTGCAATTGCGGCGGAATATGGACTACATCTTCATCAAATGGATGTATCTAGCGCGTATTTGAACATCGATTTGAATGAAGATATATTCATGAGCCAGCCTGAAGGGTTCATCGATAAGCGTTTCCACAACCATTGTTTGAATTTAAAGAAAGCCATTTATGGACTGAAGCATTCCGGCCGGCAATGGAACTTAAAACTGGATGACATATTGAAAATAATCGGTTTCCAGCCATGTGAGAGCGAGCTGTGTGTATACACTGTGACGAGCAAAATTATTGACTAATTTTGCTCGCACAATAATTCCCAAAAGCAATAGTCACTGCGAAAATGGACCGCCAGCATCACTCGCGTGTGAAGAAGTTTGAGTGCCGTAACCAATCAGCTTGCGCGGCCCCATCAACGCTTAATATTAATTATTAGAATACCTTCGCACCAATGGAAACCACGGGAGCGCATGAAATGCACGAAATATTAAACGTTGGTCAATAAGTCACATGCAAATTGTACCAACAACTACGCAAGCGGAATGTCAACAGCAGCATTGGCAAAGCCAAGCCAGCTGCTTGCGAAAGACAAGGAAAAGGAATTGTATATGAATTATACCAACACGAATGCGCCGACAGACTTGGCGAACTCAAGCCAGCCGTTTGCACTGATCGACAACAACAACAACAACACTACAGGCAAACTAATATTGATCGTGCGTTAATTACAACAACAAGACTTGGCAGAATTTACCGAGTGCGTTAGCTCGGGAAATAGAACAACAACGGCACGAGGAACGAATGAAACGAAAAGAGAGAACGACAGAACAATCGCTGTGCAGACAAGTTGCGCGGATATCACACAAAGGAGAAATACACAAATAGTGTTCAAACGCTGGTGGTAATTTAAATAATATTAACCACCAGCAGAAAGAAAGCATGCGTGCAACAACAGGCCTTTTCAGAATTGCAACACTGCACTGCATATGTTGCGCAACACTGATTAGTTGACGCTGTTGTTGCAGGTCAGCTGTTGCAGATGCTTATTTGTTTCTTATTTTATTTGCAATTTAGAACGCGAAAACATTGAAAATGGAAAAGTATATAATAAATTTAATTTGTGAATTAGATGATACTCCAAGCGAGTCAAATATTTGTAATTTGCAGAAAAAAAGGCTTTTAAAGTATAAAAAGAGAAATTTATTACTGCAAAAAGTATGCAGGCAGAAACGAAGAATTCCAAAAGTTTTGGAATATTTTAAAGTCATCAAACAATATCCGGATGACATTTTTTTTTTATCACTTTCGTATGAGCCGATCAACATTTCAAGTAAGCATTCTAATATTTGTTAAAAATGTATGTATAAATCCCTGATTTCAGTCTTTGCTGTGCGCGCTAAAACCATTCTGGACAACACGTAGCATGGGCCGTTGTCCTTATAATTTGGAACAATGCTTATATATCACTTTGTGGAGGATGAGTAATGGTTGTGTGATCTTCCGGCAAATAAGTGACCGATTCAACATAGGAATGGGCACTGCCCACAATATTTTCTATAAAACCATAAAAACCATCTGTTGCTTGAAGAAAGAAATAGCATGGCTATCTGTATCCCAACAACAACTTGTTATGGAAAGGTTTCAGAACAGCAGGGAAAATCCTTTTCCCTATATTGTCGTATGTTTCGACGGTATACATTTAAAAATACTTCAACCAAAACTGGACCCAATTAGTTACTACAATAGGAAAGGATTTCACTCCATCAACATGCAAGTACGTAATGAAGTTTCAATTTTATAAATTACAAAAATTGTACATATATACACATTTTCAAATTGGAGGCTACATGCGATAGTCAATTTCTCTTTTTGGACGTTTTCATTGGTTACCCAGGCAGTTGTCACGATGCCAATGTGTGGAAAAATAGTCCAATATATAAGTCTATTATAGGTGGACAAGTGCAACTTGCTCAGAACGCCGTAATCTTGGGAGATTCTGCATATCCCATTTCAAAGTTTTTATTGACTCCATATAGGGATAATGGGCATCTTTCGCGCGAACAAAGGAAGTTTAATTATTGTCTAAGTTCTACACGTGTGTTTATAGAACAATCTTTTGGAATTTTGAAAAATAAATTTCGCATTTTGGATCGCTTAGACACAGCTTCTCTGAAGAACGTTTCAGAAATCGTACTGGCATGTACAATCCTCCACAATTTCATTATAAATAATGGGAACCCATCAGAATATATACCACTGGATTTTGATTTACCACACAATGATGATTCTGCAAACTCGCCCACATTTGAAATGCCACCAGCCACAGATGAAGATGGGATTTCATTGCGAAATAATTTAACAACATTGTTTTCATGTTAAAACACATGTGTATTTAATACTATAACATTTTAATATAAAAAAAACAGAAAACTTATAAAACTATATAATTCTTAAAACAAAATAAAAAAACAGTTAATTCATTTGGATGTATTAAGGCACTAGAATAATTGTTTGGCTTTAGTCGTGGACAATTGCCCTCTCCAAGACGTCTTTCAGTTGACTCATGGTATCTATTCGCTTTTATTCCATGAGTAGCTTTCGCTCTTCCATGGCCATAACTTCATCATGGCGTTTCTGTTCCTTCACTGCTTCATCTTCTAGATACTGGAGTATCTCATTCTGATTTACACGTTTCTTCCTTTTAGGTTGTGGTTCACCGTCATTCGATTCATGCGAACTTAAGCATTGATCTAGGGTATCTTCACCGTTTGCTGATACCTGTGTTTCATCTAATGACGAAATTAGATTAGCGACGGGTGGATCGATGGAATGTCTCGTGCCATAAATTTCATCGAAATCCTCGAAAAACTCCCATGTGGTCGCGTTTCTTCCTGAATCCTTATTTCGCTTTTTAATTCTTTTGTAGGACGTTGTAACGACTCTATTTCGGCTGGGGTAAAACTCAGCGGGTTCCAGGGGTCGTATACAGAAATTAATGTTAAAAGCCGGTGTGTACGTATATGTGGTAACTTTATTTAACTTAGTTACAAATGTTTATAATTTAACTACTAATTTAATTTATATTAATTTATTAGTTTGGCTAAATTAATTAGAATTAAATGATTTTACTCTGCTAATTTAATTCACTTAAATAATTGGACTTGCTAGTCGCTTGGGGCCTCGTCTGTGTGGTCGCGGTTGGCAGTGCTAGTCTCCGCGAGAATCGGTAGGACCATAAACTCGCGGTGCTGTACGTACGTATTAGTCTCCACGAGAATCGGTAGAACCATAAACTCGTGGGGCGGTCTTAGCGTTAGTATAAGTCACCACGAGAATCGGTAGAACCATAAACTCGTGGGGCGGTCTTAGCGTTGGTATAAGTCACCACGAGAATCGGTAGAACCATAAACTCGTGGGGCGGTCTTAGCGTTAGTATAAGTCACCACGAGAATCGGTAGAACCATAAACTCGTGGGGCGGTCTTAGCGTTGGTATAAGTCTAGTCTTGTGTAAAGAGTATACTTTACCTTGATGCTACTGGGGCTGGAGTCTTGCTGCGGTGTGTCTTGCCTGACTGCTGCTGGATCGGAGAGTGCCTCACTGTCCGGTTCGCTTCGCTTATATAGCGAAAGCTTGCCATAGGATCAGTGCTTGTTGTTATTGTGGTCTAGTTGTCCTTAGGCCACCTTCAAATTCTGCTGGTTAACCACCTTGTTGTAATGCCTCTAGTTGTCCAGCAGAGTTGTTGCTTGCAGTAGTGTGGCCTGATCGCTGCTGTTATTTGTCGTGTTGTTGTTGTTGTAGAAACATTTCTTCGTACTCTGCCTGTTTACAGCTTTGCGTTTGCGATCGGTTCGCGTATGTGTGGTGCGCTCTCGTTGTCATCCGTGCTCCGCCTTCGGTCGCTGTAGTGTTGTTGTTGTTGCAGATATTGGTTTGCACTCTGCCTGTTTACTGCTTTGCGCTTGCGATCGGTTGACGTGTTTCTGTTTCTCCATGTTCCGCCTTCGGTCACTGTACTGTTGTTGTTATTGTTATAAATATTTATTTGTACTCCGCCTGCTGAATGTGTTGTGTGTGTTTCTCTCTTGTTTTTCTCCGTGTTCCGCCTTTGGTCGCTGTAGTGTTCAGTATAACACTTTACGTTTCTGAGATTATTAAATCCTTCACGCTTATTGGTCAGATCGTCTGTGCGTAAATGTTTTGTTGTTGCATTTAGCGTGGGAGGTGGTTACTTTTTGTTAGGCTGTGGGATGTTGCATGCTGGGTATGAGTTCTGTGTGCGGAAAATACTTGTAGTATTTTCCGTCCTCACAACGTTAGCAAGTTTATAAATTTTCTATTAGTCTGCTCCTTGGTCAGATTGAAGTCAGGTTTTTGCTCCTTAATTTTTTCTAAAACTTTTCTCCACAGTACCGATTTTTTCTTCCTTCCTGACACAAATTCCTCTTCCATGTCCAAACGTGCTCTAATTATTAATTTAGTGTATTTGGCATCCACCTCGACCCAAAAAAATCGTTCAAAATAGTAAAGGTAATATAAGAAATATAAATAATTAACAAATATAATACTTACTCATTCACTGCATCAGCCATTTTAATACTGCGCGTTTTTAGTACATTTGCGCAACATATGTTTGATTGTTGCTTTTTAGAACATCTGACGCTTGCAGCGGATACACACACAAACGCTGCATTTACTACGAATGCTGGATTTTAATCCACTCTCATTGTAAACCAGAGTTTGTTGGTCAGCGTTAGAACGGTGGAAGTGGTTTGTTAATCCACCACCGTTGAAACGAAAGACTCAAGGCACAGACCTAGACACTAAGAAGAACTGAGTTTGCTACGAACGCTGGGTTTTTCAATCCGCCTTCATAGAAAACCAGGACTTGCTTCTCAAAGTCAAACCGGTGGAAGTGGTTTTTCAATCCACCACCGTTGAGACTGGAGACAGGACGGCACAGCACCAAGTTCAGGAGCGGCCTACATAAAGCCCATCATTTTTGTAAAAACGTGTAAGCCTAGTAATAAGAATATGGATTGAATAAATAAAACTGAAACACTATAACGCCCGAGTAATTTTCTCTATACGACCCCTGGAGCCGCTGAGTTTTACCCCAGCTATAAATTTGAGTCGTTACAACACTAAACAGAAGATCAAGCATATTATTTCAAACGAAGTCGAAATTGTCGATAAAGGGCCTGTTCAGCATTTTTTGAGTCTTGAGGTCGAGCGAGATGGCGAGACTGGACCTATTTCCATTAGTCAAATGGCGCATATAAGCAAACTATTGCGGGAGCACGGCATGGAGAATTGCCGACCAATCGCAACTCCATTGGATCCAAATCATCAGGCAAATTTTACTGATAATACATTTCAGAAAGCTGATCAAGTACAGTTCCAGTCGCTTATAGGGTCACTTATGTACGAGTACATGGCGATATGTTCGAGACCAGATATTTGCACTCTGTGTGCAAACTAGCTCAAAGAAACAACGATCCTCACGGTGAGCACCTAGAGGCAGCAAAGCGCGTATTAAGATTTTTGCGTGCAACGCAGGACAAAAAGTTGAGGTACTACAAAACGGGCAAACCGATCGAATGCTTCGTCGACGCAGTCTAGGGCGGTGATGTATGCGACCGCAAATCGTGTGCAGGTTTTACACTTTTCTTAGCTGGAGGTATATTTTCGTGGGAATGGAAAAACAGGCAACTGTAGCCTTCAACAGTACTGAGGCAGAATTTATGGAGCTAACATTTGCAGTCAAGGAAGCCGTATATTTGAAGCAGTTGATGGGCGAAATGGAGCTATAGTGGCATTTGTTGTAAACGGAGACAATTTGAGCGCCACGAACCTCGTTAAAAACCCCGTCCACCAATCAAGGAGTAAGCATATCGATATTAAATATCACTATATCCGCGACGTCTATCGAGGAGGCAGAATTGAACTAAAATACTGTAGCAGAAGCAAAATTGTAGCAGAGATACTTACCAAGAATTTACCGAAAGTTAGCCATGAAAAGTTCACAAGTATGATGGGCTTGTAATAAATTATTTTATATTCTTTTGTTCTTTTGTATTTTTTTTTTATCTGTATATTTTTTATTTCCCGTTTTTATACCTTTTGGTATTTTCTAATTGGCGTATATACAAACAAAATTGCAAACAAATTACAAATTTAACTTTTGCTACGCTACTCTATACAGCGATTTCTGCAACTGTTGGCTCTGGTAACGCTCGTACCGACCCTTCTATCTGAAACGGTACGTATAAAGATGATGCAAGCTTACCCGAGTAGTTGCGCTTCGGATGAAGTCAAAATAAATGTTCGCTTAGTAAGTGTCTGCCGAGATCTTCTAATTGGAGAAAAGTTACGAAGATAGCCGATAAACCTTGGCTACATAATAAGTTTTCGTAGTTAGAATGAAGTTTGAGCCAGGAGTTTATTCTGTTTGCGACTCTAAATGAATGATGTAAGTTGAGGCTGCGATTGTTGTTGTAGCTGTCTCCCACTATAATTACGGAGTACCCTCGGATTTTGGCTATCATTATCGCTTCCTCTTCAGAGAATATAAATACTGATATGTGTAATAAGGGCAGATGGGCTGGATTTTCTATACTGAAAACACAAATGTTAATATTTTCATACCGCCTTGTCAGCTATGCAATTGATATCAAGTATCATCAGCATAATAATTGTTTAGATAAAGATTCCATTATTCAGCTGGTACCATCTTTATTTTCTCATAGGCCTCAAATCACTGCCAACTCGCGCATGGAAAGTTAGAAGCTCTTCCACTCTTTTATATATACAAATTATTTTCCACTAATTTTGTGTTTTTATTCTTTTAACAGAAAATTATTTCGCTACAGATCGTTTCAAATCTCGTCTTTTGTTTCTTTGTTGCTTATTGTTATTCTTCTTCTACGTCTTTTTAACTTACTTCTTCTTCCTCTTCAGTCAACTTGTTTGTCCGCTGCTATTGCATTTCATCTACAGTTCACCGTTCTCACACTCTGGATTCGATGCTTTTCTCAGAATGTCCTTGTCTGCCCACCAGCGCTTTAACACCTAAAAATATATGTCTGTATATCTGACCTACCAAATTTTAATTATTCTTCTTGGCTATTACATTTATTTCATTCTAAATTTTTTATTTTATAATTTACATTTATTTAATTTTATAATTTTTCTTAACGTAAACATAAATTTTTATGTATTATTTAAAGATATATATATAGCGCATACCTAATTCGTTTTAACAACCAACATTTTTCCAGTAACATAAAATTAGAAAAATTAGTTTTAATACATATTAATTTTTCCTCATATATTGGATATACACTGTTATATTCATTTTACAACTCTCTATATATTAAGCAAAACAAATTTTTTTTTTACAAATATTATGAATTAGCTATAACATTTTTTTCCTAAAATCAATAGCGACATTTAGATTAAAATTTGAAATCCCTCGCAATAAAGAAGCATTTTACAATAATCGAGTTATACAAAAAAATTATTTACTATTATAACTTATGTGCCGACAACTGGTTATTTTACGAATTATCTGACATAAACGAGAGTATACTAGATAAACCCGTCATATGAAAACATTGCCCATTGCATAACTAAATTTTTCATTGCATCCCATTACTTTATTAAAATTACTTATAGCCTGGTATGTATACGAGTATATCGATAAACGAGTGTATTCTCACACACCACACCCTGTAACTTTTTCGAATATTACAATAGATTAATTGGTAATCTATGATATTACTACATACATACCTTCCAGGCACTTAAAGTTATTTAATTAATTGCTAAAATCAATTTCCGCAAGTACACTAAAAATATTTTTTTTTTAAATTTCAACCATCTGTTCTCTAATTTAAAAAAAAAATTTTGCAATTTTACACAATCCGTACTCTAATTTCTTAAAGAACAAAAAATATTACAACACATATGTATTTACATGTACTCTGCTTAGAACTGCAGTATGTGCATATGGATACGTATGTACGAGTATGCGCTTGTTACGATGGTAAATACAGTGAGTCAAAAAAGTTAGAAACAAAGAATTTTTTTTTTAAAAGGAGGATTTTGTACCCTTTTTGGGCGAAACCCAAATAGTTTATTATTTATTTATTATTATTTTTATATTCTCAGTTCAATAGTAAAAAATTCATAGCAAAAACAATGTTCATATTAGTACAAAAGAAAAAACAAGAAAAACTTCAACATTCTGTAGTCAAAAAAGTTTAGAAACATAAATATAACCAATTCAAAAAACACATACAAAAACAGTTTTAAAAATTTGTTTAGTATTTAGTTTGATAGCCTTTTGCATCAATAATAGCCTGTAGTCTATTTTTCATACTTAAAACTAATTTTTCGAGTTCGAGTGGAGTGATTGCATTCCACTCGGTTGAAATGGCTTGCTGAAGGGACGCTTTCGATGTGATATGATGACGCCTGATCCTTTTCTCTATAACGTCCCAAACGTTTTCGATGATATTTATATCTGGAGATTGGGGAGGTGTGTGCAGTTGGTGTCGGACTTTATAAAGCAGCCATTCCATGACCAAACGTGACTTGTGTTTGCGGTCGTTATCTTGTTGAAAATAGAAAGTGTTGATGGGTAGACTCATTATATTGACACTTTGCAGTAAATTTTCTTGCAAAATGTTCAAATAAAGCTTCTTGTCCATTATGCCATCAATAAACTTAAGTTTCCCCACACCAGCAGCTGAGACACACCCCCACACCATCACACTGCCACCACCATGTTTTACTGTTCCTTGAATATTTTCTCTGCTGAACTCAGTGTTTGCCTTTCTCCACACCATACGCCGTCCGTCCGACCCGAAAATATTGTATTTTGCTTCATCGCTGAATACCACGGCTCTCCAAAACTGTTCCGTCTGATGAATATACTTTCTGGCAAACTCTAAACGTTTATCCGCATTTCGCTTGCATATCAGCGGCTTTTTACGAGCAACTCTACCATTGCAGCCAGCCTTATGTAGTGTGTTTCGTACTGTTTGGGCATTTACGGAGACATCGTGAAACTTCTCTAGGACTGCAGCAACCTTTGGAGCAGAGACGTTCGGATTGGTTTTTATTTCTGCCAAAATTACCCGTTCATGGCGTGGTGTTAAAGACCTTGGCCGATCATAACGCTTTGCGTTTTGGTTGCACTGATCCCGTGTTTGCATATTTATTTATTATTTTATTAACACTAGAATAGCTTCTCCCTATTATTTTACCAATTTCGCGGACATTTCTATTTTCTAAATGCAGCTTCAAAATTAGTTTACGAACTTTCAGTGAGATCTCAGTAGATTTTCCCATTTTAAACCAAAACAAAAACCATTCACACAAGTAAGAATGCAGCGAGTGACTAAGGTGCATAGCAAATGTGTATAACAATAACCATTAAGGGCCCCAAAAGGGAAATCACCCATTATTAAAGAGGTGATTCCCCTTTTTTACACATAGAACAGTGCGAAGTTTATTCAAAAGCAGGAATGTTTCTAAACTTATTTTACCATCAAATGTGGTGCATTTTACATCTTTCCCCCCAAAAATATATTTTACATCGTTTTGTTAAGAATTCATACATATATAATACAAAAAAATTAAATTAAAAATTTTTCGTTTGGAATACAGTTTAATTGGTACCTGACTACTTGTTATTGCCATGTTTCTAAACTTTTTTGACTCACTGTAAGACAACCTTTCCACTTCATAATCAATTTTTACGTCCTCAATTATTTCAAAGTACAAGTATTTATATCGTAAAATATGCTTATTCTAAAGAAATTAATTTCATGAATTTACATTGAATTCTAGTTGGAGGATTACTGCGAATTTAAATTCGAGACTTTACAAAGAATTTGATGCTGGATGATGGTACAAAGAATTTGATGCTGGATGATGGTACAAAGAATTTGATGCTGGATGGTTTTATAGTGAATTTGAATCTGATGTTTTTAATGGGAATATGAATTGGATGATTTTACAAAGAATTTGATGCTGGATGAAGTTACAAAGAATTTTATGCTAATGTAGCCAAAGTGTTCATTTCGGAGGGTTTCGCTTTCAAAATATATCATACATACATACGTCTGCTGATGCAGTATTTGCAACTATTTGTGCCGTTTTGCCACCATTCATTGTGAAAACCAAGTTGTGTCTAATATTGAATTCTCTACCGCATACTAGAATCTCCGTATTCCGCAAAGCAGTAATATCCGACTTCATTTTCTCAACAACTGTTAAGACTTTTTCTTTGGTCTCCTTAGCGAATTCGATGAAAATTGGATGACAGTATCTCGTTGATGATGGACTTTTATTACGCCAGTATTCCTCTTCAATGGTTGATTGCAAACTTAAAGGCACCATCGATACCAATAGAAAATTCCTGTCACTTACATTAGATGGCAAACTCTGATTGTACTCTACATGACCAGAGGAGCCATCGCAACCCCACTTAGATGTAAGAGTGCATTTCAAATTTGTGTTAAAATTTTTGCATTAAAATTGTCGTAGGAAAAACTTTCAAACATACGTTTTGTCGTGTGATCCATCAAAGTTTGCAAGCTAACAGAGGCTTCCTTTTCTGATATTCGAATATTATCAGGATAACTTTTTTTCTTTTCATTTAATACCTTTATATAAGGTGGTAAAATATCATATCCTTCTCCTTGGAGTACATTTTTTATTGTTTCCTACTGATACCTTGTTAACTCTGCATCCATCATGACTAATTGCTCTTGTGTACCGGGACGTTAAATCAGCAGTTTTGTACCTTTTACTACGATCTCCGCAATCACCGAATTCCTTCCCTTTTTCGTTGAACAACTAGGTTAGTGATACATGTGATACTTCAAATATATCTGAAAAAAACTTGTTATGGTATTTAAAATTCGCATTAAATAATTTTGTTTCAGAACGTACTTTTTAGCCATGCATCATTTTTTTTCAAGAAATATGACATTTTTTGCTATTCTTCCCAGCGTTTATAAAGCGACTAAGAAATTTCTTCTGAACTGCTTTTTTCACGATTTCGATTTCTTCTTTCGTAAGCACCGAATTTTTTGCTTTTATGAACTCTGTTAATAAAAGAACATTTTGACCGCAATTAATAAGCTCCCCTGTAAAAAAATGTTATATTTCCATTAAAAACGCCATTAAAATGATAGTAGCAAAAATATCTCACATAGATACGCCACTGAAATACATGAAAACCTTCAACAGTTTCCGCTGTACAATCTTTAAGTGACTTCACTTGATTTTTTCTAATACAAAATATTATTTTTAAGGAAAACAAATTATGGATTTTTCTTAATGAAATATTTCTCTATAAAACTGCATCATTAGATTTTTAAAATTCAATGGTCGAAAAATTGGTTTTTTGCCACCAAAATACCAATGTGCGGCGTCTCAACAATGGCTTGTGGATTATCGTCACTCCAAATGCGACAATTTTGCTTATTAACGTACCCATTCAACCAAAAGTGAACTTCATCGCTGAACAAAATTTTCTTGTGAAAATCGGGATCGGTGGCCATCTCGTTTTGGGCCCATTCACCGAACGTGAGACGCGCTTGATGGTATTTCGGCTTCAATTCTTGCACGAGTTGGATTTTGTAAGCCCGCAAACCAAGATCCTTCCGCAAAATCTTAAATAAAGTGGATGGGCACAGCTCCAATTGTTGCGCGCGATGGCGGATGGACTCATTCGGGTCTTCTTCGATACTCTGCTCCACAGCAGCAATAGCGTCTTCGGTGCGCACTGTATGGCGTATCTGAGGATACGCATTATCCACTAGAGTAAACGTGGTGCGAAACCGATCCATGGTTGCTCGAATTACCGACTCTGCTGGGTGATTATGTCGACCGAATATTGGACGCAGCGCGAGTTACGATGTTTAAATAAAAGAACCTTTCTACTTCACAATCAATTTTATAATGAACAAATTATTTTAAAGTACAAGTATTTATATCATAAAATATGCTTATTCTAAAGAAATTAATTTCATGAATTTACATTGAATTTTAGTTGGATGATTATTGCGTTATTAAATTGGAGATTTTACAAATAATTTTATGCTGGATGATGTTACAAAGAATTTGATGCTGGATGATTTTAAATTGAATTTGAATATAACGTTTTTAATGAGAATATGGATTGGATGATTTTATAGAGAATTTGATGCTGATGTAGCTGCTGCTGTTGGTATTGATATTGTTGTTGTTGTTAGTGCGAATGTAACTCCTCCCCCCTTAGAGTAGCGCCATGGCCAGAGAGAAATTGAGGTGGTCGGAGCGGTACTAGTTTCTGGTTGGAATATTGTTTCGATTCTGCCCATGTCGTTGGAGGTGCATCTCCTAGTGTCTTCATTTGATGGTAGACTGCTGATTCATGTTGATTTTTTGGTTTCTTTTTGTTTTATGGAAATCGTGCAGTAATCGGTGTTTTCTACTCTGGGGCAATTTTTGTTCGAATATTGAATATATTCTTCATTATATGGTGTTGTGTCATTAATAGGTTGTGTAATTATGTGAAGTATTTGATAAATTTTCGTTTCTACTATTGGTATAAATATTATTTTTGGAAAAATATAATAGGCTTTGAGGTTTATTAATAAAAATTTTTGTCTGGCATTAAATGGGTCTTGTGGGTTCGATTGTCTATGTATTTCATTTAACTCTTTTGGAATTAGTTTTGAATTAATATTTAGTTCTACTAAGAATATTCCTTGTTTCCTATTTTCGAATATTTTTTTCCTTTTTTGTATTTTTGCTTTATGTAATTTCTTGTTTGTTGTTGTTATAAGAGTTAGTTTGTTGTTTTGTTTGATTTTATGTTTCGTTAATCTAGGAGTGATTCTGTTTCGTCTGCATTCTTTTCTGAAAACCTCGTGATTGGGTTCAAAATTTTCGGGGTTTGTTCTATTCTTGTTAAGTTTGTCTATTCTTTTACAGGTTTCTGTTTCTAACTTTTCTTTCACTATGGGATATAGAATCTCTTGGAATTCGTTTAGTTTTTTCAGATATTCGTGTTCGTTATTAAATGGAAGCTTTTTAGTGAATTCATCGAATCTGCTATGGAGAAGTTCGTATGGGGTTAGTTTGGTTGTAGAGTGAATAGCGTTGTTATATGTTATCATTGTTTCAAAAAGTTTTTCTTCATGGTCTAATTCTATTTTAGTTTCTCTCTTTTTTGTTAGTATGAGACTGTATATTTCCGCTAGAGTTGAGTGTAATCTTTCTACTGGTGAATTACTGCTGGATTGCTGGAAATAGGTTACATGTGATTCAATGTCACATTGTCTACAAAAGTCTTTGAAAATATTACTGGAGAATTCTGAGCCTTGGTCATGAACTATTTTGTTTGGAATTCCGTACTGGCTAATGAAGTTTTTAGAGCTTTAAGGATTGCAATACTAGTTCTATTTGGAAGGCTTTGGGCTGAACCAAATTTTGAGAATTTATCAATTATTGTTAATATTTGGTTGTTGTTTATGGTATATATGTCGATATGTAGTATGTCGAGTGGTTTGGAAGCGGTTTCTGGTTTATTGAATTTTAGTTTTGGGGGCTGTCTATCGTATTTGAGGGTTTGGCATTTTTGACAATTGTTCAAGGTTTGCGCAATTTTATTTTTCATAAATGGAAAGTAATATTTTCTTTTTAAATGCAAAAGAGTTTCATTAATTCCTTTATGGTTGTTGTTTGTATGGTACTCTTGGATACACTTTTCTTGTTCATCATCTTGCCTTATGTCCATAAGTTTTTCTGTGAACTTTAATACTTTGAAAAGTTTATTGTGTGAGAAGTGTTTTGAGTAGGTACCTTGAACTATGCGGAAAATTGTATCATTAGTGTAAATGCCAAATACCCTATTGTTTGTTTTTGAATATTGTTTCTAAAGTCATTGAGGCACCATTTAAGCTCTCTTCGAGTACTATTTGTATATTAAATTCATTTAATGGGTTTTCCGATATGAATATTCCGTCGTTGAGATTTTCGTCCGAGGAGCGTATGGTGGTGCCTTGAGGTAAAGAATTGAAGTTACGTCGTTAATGTATGCTTTGATTCGTTTGCTGGTCATAGTGGCGTCTATTTTTATTCCGAGGGCGGATTGATATTGAAGCTACCTAAGAATAAAAAAAACATTTATTTCTCAACATAGTCTCCTTTTACTTCGACACACTTAGTAAGACGATATTCCAAATTTTTTTATACCATCTGAATAATACGATTTCGGGAACCCCTCAAAATAGGCGTTAGTTTCGGTAATCACTTCTTCGTTTGAGATGAATCTTTTTCCTGCGAGCCATTTTTTCCAGTTTGGACACAGGAAAAAGTCACTAGGAGCTAAATCTGGACTATAAGGGGGATGATTAACCAATTCGAAGTGTATTTCACGTAATTTTACCATCGTATCTAATGCTGTGTGAACCGGTGCGTTGTCTTGAAGAAAGAGCATTTTTTTCTTCTTTAAATGTGCTCGTTTTTCCTTGATTGCATCAATTAATTGATCCAATAATGCACGATAATAATTTCCTGTGATTGTGGATCCTTTTTCATGATAATCGATGAGCAATATTCCGTGTGGATCCCAAAATACAGTGGCCATAACCTTGCCACTGAAATTTTAACAGCTGACGTTTGACAGATCGCAATTTCTAAAAAAAAAAGTTTTTGTGTTTGTGCTGCCATCCAGCGCTAGGTAGCTTCAATATCAGTCCGCCCTCGTAGCTAACAATTCTTTTTCTATGGTACTGTAGTTAGTTTTGTGATTATTAAGAGTACGACTGGCGTAACATATCGGTTTGTCACTACCAATTGTTCCTTGTGACAATACAGCCCCTAGGGCTACGTTGGTAGCATCTGTTGTTGGAATAAAAGGTTTGGAAAAATCTGGGTATTGTAGAATACTGTTGTGAGTTAGAATCAAGCCGCCTGCGCGTAGTGTCTCACATCATCGACTCCCAACACATGCCACACATTCTGTGTGATTAGCATGTGTTCAAGTTACTTAAGAAAGCATATATTTTTAGGGTACGAGTATTTTGAATTAATATTACCTATGTAATATTTATTATGTAAACTTTTAGGGTTCTACAGTTTCGCAGTCGAGCCACCGAAGGGCATTGAAATTTAGAATCCACCATCAACATTTCAGAATGGCGTAGGTCAGTTGGCTTGACCAACTGACACCATTAACAGGTGCGAAACTGGAACACCAGAATGGTTAGTTTTTGTATTGTAATTGTGAATTGTAAATAGTATATAAGAATTAGTATTTCAAGAATAAATCGGCTTGTAATTTAAAAACTAAAAGTGTAATGTATGGATTTTCCAAAGAGTGATTTAGGGTTTTCAGCCACACGCGCACAGCAGAAGGACGTCCCATCCCAAGGCAAGGAACCTGAAGCAGGGAAGCATCCTGCAACAAAAGTCAAAGGACCCTAAGATAAAGATGTCATCGAATAAAATAATGGTGAGTAGAGTGTATAATAGCGTAATTTAAGTAGATAATTCTGCAACCCTGAAGGCGCTGTAGCGCTGGTCAAAGAAGTCGCAACCTATAGGCGCGTTCGCGTTGTTGCACGCAGCTTTAAATGGCAACCATAAACCGTCAGTATGATCGGACGGTGTATGTATGTTCATCCTAGCTGTGAGGAATTTTTTTGTAGGAGATTTGCGTTTGTTTGTCGTGAGGGACATTTATATTGTTTATAAAGCCATGTAATTTATATTGGAGACATTTAAATTGTTTCATATTGTTTAAATTCAGATGTTTTTAATTTATGTTGTTTGAAAACAAAGATAAAAAATTTGATTTAAATATTTTGCATTTTGAGCTCAGGGTACTTGGTGAAAATATTTCAAGAGGTGCAGACAACACGTGTTTTGCATCAAAGTTTGTGTAGTTCCGAAACTACGATTTCCGTAGCAATGTTGAAGAAAACATTTAAATGATATTATTACGTGGCGCATACGTTACGGGTTTATTTTTAAATTTGGATTCAAATTTCCGGGGATGAATCAAGACTCTTTTGCCTGTAAATCCAATTTCGGTTTTTACAAACATATGGCCTTTTCTATGGATTTTTGGGAGTATTAAAGATGGTGAGAGGAAATCAAGGAGTATCTGTGAGGAAGTCAAGAACCAATTTGCACTGATGGAAGGACTTAATGGACGCCGGTAGACAGGGGATATGGAACTTGTGATGGAAGTTAAGTAAAGAAAGAATATTAAGATAGAATTTACGGTGGAATGTTTTTTAATAAATTTGTATTTATCATTAAGTAAGATGAAATAAAAAAATTGGGATAAGTTAATAACAAGTTTTAACAATTATTGGGTTTTGTTTGTAAATTGATTTGGTAATGGGGATACGCCAGCTGTTCTGGCATTTGGGATATGACGAAGGAAGCGCTAGGATTACAGCTGATGCAGGAGCAAATTGGAGAAGCGATTGAAAAACTGGTCCGTAACTTTAAGAAAGACGGCAGGTTATGTAAGGACAACGTGTATTACCGCAAGCGAATAACACAGTTGCAAAATTTGGGGAGAGAGTTCAACAATAATCACGGGCTGTTGCCCGGCTGTTGCCTTACGCAGTTGAGTACGGCAAGGGAAAATATTTTGCGGAATCAGTCTCCGACTAATACTCGTGGCGAGAAAACACAAGTGTATATTCCGGTTTCTTTCTGAGTTTTTTTCTCACGTTTTAGCATACCGTTCGCGGTTTCACTTCACTTTATCATTACTACGGTTCGTACTTGTATTTTTACACAATAAATATTTTCCATTAAGTGCATAGGGTACAACTACATAAAGTTGATCATGGCCCCCCTCCGTCGAAGAGAACCGTTTTGCTTTACTTGCGGACGGCCCTGAGACAAAAAAAAAAAGAAACGGCACAACCTTAGTTCCTCCATCACCTCCCCGATCTCCCAAAAACCATCCAGGCTAATCCCAAATTCATTCAAAAACCAAACGATAGCCGAGACATTTTTAGCAGCTAAAAAACTACAAGGGCTATGCAAAATTAAATGCACAATGCACAACTCCCGAAATAGTACAAAGGGTACAGTATATGCGCTCTATTTAAATAATGTTTCAGACGAATAAATCGTTCGTGAACTAAGTTCCCAACGAGTCGCTTCCATCCACAAATTCCAAAAAATCACTGAAGGTAAAACACACAATAGCGGAGTTATACTCTTAACCTCTGATTTATATCATCTTCCGGACAAAATTGATATTTCCTGGCATACAGTAAAGATAAGGGAGTACATTCCCAATCCGATGCGTTGCAAATCGTGTCAGAAGCTGGGACATACAGCTAAACGCTGCAAAGGAACCCCTGCTTGTGCGAACTGTGCCCTCCCACCACATATTCCCATTAACTGCACCCGCACTTTCTGTGCTAACTGTGCAGAAGATCACCCTTCTTCTTCCAGAAACTGTTCATTCAAGAAAAAGAAATTCTGCACATAAAAACAAAAAACAAATGCACAATACGGGCAGCCAGGCAAATTTATAGAAACCAAACACCTTTAAATCCCTCTGTACATAGCTATGCTTCCGTACTTTCCTCTTCTAACATAAAACACACTACTCCAAAAAATCAAACAGAAACAAAACTAAACGAAAACAATGAAACCACAAACCATATAACAAATAAAGTAAAAATTACTCCCACAACAGAACTAACCGCTACTAGTAAAACACAACTACTTCAACCAGCTTCTCTCTCGAATCCAACAACAGCAATAAACAAACCAGTTTTTGCAGTTTCTTAACACACAAAGAAACAAGAAATGACAACGCTTCAAACACCTCTACTTCTAAAACTTCCTCTCTTATTAAAAAACAATCTCTTAACCAATTTACAAATTCTTCTCTTGAATCCAACAACGCATTTTTTGTTTTTTTTTCTCCATTTGGTACACAATAAATGAACCTTAAACTCTTACAGTGGAACATAAAAGGATTCGTAAACAACTACCACGAATTACAATTGTTAATAAACAAGAAACACACATCCCGTTTTCAACAAATAATGCAATAGTACCAAAACAATATGTAGGGTACTTTCATAACTTGACAACCAACACTACTTCTAAACAAGACATAGGTTTGCTCATAAAAAAACACATCCCTCACAAACTGGTTTCAGTTAATTCTCTTCTAGCAACACACATAATCGAAATCAATGTTGGCATCATTTTCAATATAATCAATATGTATATCCCCCATGGCAAAACTTCTCTTCGCAAAATTTACATTCAATTACACGCTCATTAATACTCGTACACCCTACATTATAGTAGGTGACTTTAATTCATGGAGTCCGCTATGGGGATCAAGAAATTCCAACCAACGAGGAAGAATCTTGGAGGATCTTATTTTATGTGAAAATTTAATAGTCTTAAATGATGAGTCGCCTACGTATTTTTCTACTCATAAAACCTTTTCACACATAGCTCTCAGCATATGCTCCTCACAAATTCCTCCTAAATGTTCTTGGAAAATTTCTGAATATTTGCACGGAAGCGATAATTTCCCGATCTTCATAGAAATAAATTCTAAATTCAATATAGAAAAAAGTAATATAAAACCAAAATTTAAAATAGACCTAGTCAACTGGACACTTTTTAACTCAATTTGTGAGAAACAGTTTCGAACCTGCGATCAATCCAGTAATGTGAATAAAGATGCTGCAAAAATACAAAAAATCATCCGTAGTGCCGCAAATGTAGCAATACCCCAGTCTAAAGGAAATGTAGTTAAAGCTACTTTTCCTTGGTGGAGTACCCACTTATCCAACCTGCGAGAGCAAAAACAAAATTTATGGTACAGATATAAGAGACATATATGTAAGTATACCTAATCTGATCTTATACAGGAAAGCCAATGCTGTCTTCAGAAAAGGAATCAAAAACTCCAAAGCAGATTGTCTCGAAAAACTCACGGAAAATATAAACACGCAAACCAGCCCCAAAAAAATCTGGTCTAACATTAGGGGCCTTGTAGGAGGCAAACACCTGGAAAAAATAAAAACAATAAAAAATGGTGCGAACCTACTATCCAAATCCACATACATAGCTAATTTCTTCGCCATATCATGGTCTAATCTCTCGCAGAACCATAACTTTCACCCACACTTTAGAATTGAAAAAAACACAGCACTTCAAACCCAATATAAACCCAATAAATTATCTACCTCAGCCAAACAAATAGAATCAAATATAAACATAGTAGAATTCGAGTCCGCCCTATCCAATCCTAAGAGCAAAAGTCCTTTTTTTGACCGTATATCGTACCAAATGTGGAAACACCTACTCAAACACGCAAAAATTACAATCATAAATTTATACAATAATATCCTTGAAGAAGGCATTTACCCCCAAAATTGGCGAACAGCTGAGGTTGTTCCCATCCCAAAACCCAATAAAAGCAATCTGAGTTTAATGGTTTCAGACCTATATCCCCAATTACCTTGCACCGGAAAAATACTCGACAGAATAATAGCTAAAAGAATAATGTGGTTTATATCAAAAAACAATTTAACGAGTCATAACCAAGTAGCTTTCAAGCGAAAACAAAGCACAATTGATGCACTCCTTCACTTTGAACATTACGTTACAACTTCACTTTCCACCAAAAATCATGTCACCCTTTTAGCTACTGATTTTCATAGAGCCTTTGACCGCATAGGAATACATGTTGTCCTTCAACAACTGGCGACTTGGGGTATAGGAAAGAAAATTTTTAATATCGTCAGAGCTTTCTTATCAAACCGAAAAATAAGAGTTGGAGTTAATACAGAACTATCAAATACATACCCCCTCGTCAATGGTATTCCGCAGGGTTCCCCCCTATCGGTTGTTCCATTTATTATTGCATTCGACCAATTCAGTAAATTAGTCGATAGATACGAAAATATTCAAGACACAATTTACGCAGACGACGCCATTATATTTTCTAAAACAAAAGATCTCGATACTATCAAATCTACTTTCACAAAAATACTTAATGAAATTACAAATTGGGGCAACTTCTCTGGCGCCAAAATATATGTTAGTAAATGTAAAATACTACATATATGTAAGAAAGCCAAATGTAATTGTTTTAGCCTTAAATATGATAATGTAAATATTGAACTTGTAAAACATCTGAGAATTCTTGGTGGTATTTTTGATAATAAGTTTAACTTTAAGGAGCATTGTTTACAGTTAAGAAAAAGTCTAGCTACCCGCCTCAACATTATTAAATACCTAACATCCAAACACAGTGTAATACACATTTCAACATTAATTAACATCACCAGAGCTCTCATACTTTCAAAAATAGATTACGCATTGCCAATTTATGGATGGTGTTCTCAAAAAAACCTAAAATCTTTGGAAGCCCCTTACAACACAGCTGTCCGCAGGAGCATCAGCGCTTTTCCAACGTCAACTTTAAAAAATATATTCGCTGAAGCTGGGCTACCATCTATTCAACAGCAATTATCGTTGTCAACATCAAAACTCATCCCTAAACTCTTCATTACTAACAACAGAGTACTGCACAAAGACATAATGGAGGTTGTCAAGCACAAACGACAATATAAAATTAAATCCATAATTCGTAGATGTGCCCAACTCTCCAAAAACCTTGACTGGGATATAAAAGTCTGTCAAACTAAGCGACAAAGTGAACCACCTTGGAATATAAAAGATAACTTCTTTGCATTGAATTTACTGCAATATCCAAAAACAGTTACCGATCCCAAAGTTTATAGACAACTTTTTACAGAAACGGCAAGTGAATATATAAACAAAAAATGGAGCCTACTCTATACAGACGGATCAAAAGGAACTCTTGGCACATCATTTGCTGTAGTCCACCAAAACGGAAATTTAATTACGTCAGGATGTCTTCCTCCTTTTAGCTCTGTATTTACTGCCGAAGCTTTTGCTGTTAAATGTGCCATCGACTTTGCTCACAAAAATAAAGGAAACTTCCTCATATGTACAGACAGCAAATCGACTATTGAAGCCATTCGAAACTTCAATAATGATAGCAGCAGGACCATAAATAATATCCGTAACACGTGTATTAAATACCCCAAGAAAATAAAAATTATGTGAGTCCCTGGACATTCGGGGATACCAGGTAACGAACTTGCAGATATAGCTGCTGCAGAGTCAATTACGGCTCCAAACTACGTCTTCCAAGTCACAGAAACTAAAGACCTACTGCGACATATAATATGTCTCCATGTCGCCACGAACTATTGCACTTGGAAAAAATTTAAACACTTTTACACCACCTTCAACACAAATGGAATGAAACCATATTATCCTGTAACTTGCTCTCGACAACAAACCAAAAACTTCGTACGACTCCGCATTGGACACACCAAATGCTCAAACGAGCATTTGCTACGTGGGGAACCGTTACCTAACTGTCAATTCTGTGGGGAATCAATATCCTCGTTACACCTGCTAAATAACTGCCCCAACTTCCAAAAAACCCGTAAAAATATATTCCATAACCAGATTCCAAGTGATTCTCTAAAAGATTCATCAAAGAATAACATAACAAAGATTAATAAATTCTTAAAAGAATGCCACATCCAAAATTATATTTAAATACTTAAATAAGTAAATATGTAAAATAATATATTAAAATCGAGTTGAAGGCCCTGGTAGCTATGACTTTTCCTCTTAAATTAGTTATAACAATTTATTATTGTGATTAATCCTTTTAAATAAATAAATATTATACTTAAATTATTATATTATACTAGCTGAACATCCGCCCGCTTCGCCAGAAAAAAAAACAATTTGAATAAAATTAAAACATTCATTGCAATGCTTTTAGATCAACAACATTTTTGGTTTTTTTTCTCCAACGATCGTGTAATCAAATAGTGCAGATGGTTCTCCGACTCGGGAGCAAAAACGAAGAGTTGGCCATGCGAGGAAACTACATGGTAACGGCAAATGCAAGGCGAACAGGGAATTGGAGATGCTTAAATTCAAATTTCACATCAGATGGAATCATTGGAATGCAAGGAATCAAAACCTCTTCGCATTTGAATTTTCCATTCAAAATTGTTGCTTCTATCACATTTCTCAATATTTTTTTGACGGCAAGCGTGACGCCTGTACATGGATGTTTTAGTATGAGTATTCTTGCATTTTTGTACCGAATTGAAGATTTCAAGCATGCGTTTATTTTAGCGGCTGCAGTAGATTTAGTAATAACTGGTATCGTTCATCAGTATCAACAGTATCAAAGCACCGCCAAACAAATATTGATTTCCTCGTAGATCTTTCATTGTTCCATCCAAAGCTTCTAATGATTTTTTATTAGCAGTTTTAGTGCAGAGTGTACTGTTCGACAGCCACCCAATAAAGTAGCAGCAATCCCAGAAGAAGCCAATGCCTGTACTATTTATCGTTGCGATCGTATCGTTGCTAGTAGCAACGAAATCAAGAATGTTTTACCAGTTCCTCCAGGCGCTTCCAAAAAATATTATACCACTTTCAACGTTAACAACATGTATAATCATATCGTATGCATGCTTTTGATCTTTGTTCAATTTTGGAATATTTTTGAAGCAAATGCATCCAATGCGTTGCAATCTTAATCTCGTTCACGCTGCAAATCTCGGTTAAACATATCATGCATTTAGCGATTTGGTGACACTATGCCAAGTTGTGTCAATGCTTTGTTTGCAATTATTAAGTAAATGTCAATGCTTCATTATGCATTTCCGGTGTGTACAGCAAATGTGGATTTGACGAACTACGGCAAAGTCTGTTCAAAGTGTCATCCATCATGAAATCTTGATAATTTCTTCGTAGTTCAAAGTTGATGGGAAACATGATGATACAATTATTGCAAATAATGTTCTTACTTGGTGAGGAGTAGATGAAACTGCAGCATCGATAAGAGTAGCCTCCCAGTGTGCGTCATCTTCCAGTACAAGCAATCGTTTGCATGCCTCACGATATGTTGCACACAATAGTCTATAAACTGTTTTAAGACTTTGAACTGATGTTGGACCACGAACGTTAACCAACAAAAATCGCAAATAAAAACACTCAGCATTGTTGGGGTGAACTGTGTAAATACGTCCCAAAACATCTATTCATAACACCTTTGAGTAGCTTATGATTGGTTTTCCTCACTTACGCCTTTGGAAAATTTTTTTCTATTGATACCAAGTATAATATTGCGGTACTTTTGAGTATTACAACGTGCTGGCGAATGTATCTGATACACACTGTTCAAAAGTTAGTTTAATGCTGTGGATGGTGGTGTCACTGCTCTTTGCTGTGCGTTTTCAGCGTTAAAATAAACGCGTGACCCATTTTCAAGATGAACTACGGTGGGATGTCTCTCATAAATTGGGAATGTAAAAATCCTCCACATCTCTTCATTACTGCCGACCTAAAGCCCTAATTTAAATTTAGTGATTTCGTAGTTTATATTTTGATCTGTTACACCAAACACAGCCATTTTTGTCCCTTTATTTACGTACGTATTTACAGATGTACTTTGGATGGACTTCACCGAATGACAATACTCCACGTTAATGTGGGATTTGTGTGTTTTGGACAAAATCGGTGAAGACGGCACGATCCAGCGATTATCAACTTTAAAGTATTGATCTCTTCTTTTGATAGTTGTTGAATTTCTGTTATCATCTTTCGACCGGCGACGATATAACGTGTATCCGTCATTGCCTATAACTATATCTGAAATAAATGCTATGGGATATCGTTTCGAACATTTACCATCAATCATGCATGATGCGCTCACGGACTATGGATCATGTTCTTTGTGATCACTTCTAATAATTCTGGATAGGTGGTTTCATCTGAAATTTCCGCAGATATGATTTCATCAATTTGATCCGTTCTTATTTTGTCAACCAACCATATCAATTTGTGTGCGTTAGGGAGTCCTCTTTTTTGCCATTCGACAGATTACATCCAGCATTACGCTTCGCTATGAATCCATTAATGATTCCAGCTTTTGTTTCAGCACACGTGCGGTTATGTCGAAATGATCTGTTGGCGATTGTCCTGGCAATAAGTATTTTCGAAGCTCCCTCCATCGTAAATTACAGATAAAAGTGATAAACTAGTCTGGTCGACCATAACAAGGAACATATGCCACCGCATCCTGCGTATACTCATGCATATGACGTGGGCTACCAGTGTATGAAGATGGCAATATCGTCAGTTGCTAAATGTCATTTGGATTTACACGCTGGTTGCCATCATTGTTAATGGCATCTCGTAGATGTATGCACTCTTCAGCGCGTAGCCTTTTCTGATGGAACCTAATGTAATTCAAACGTTCAGTCTCGATTCTCGCATACATGCCGACCCCGTAATGGTGAAAAAGTCTTTGATATTTCAGAATATGATTGTCTTGAATTTGACGAATCATCAATTTGTAGCCATAATAATTCATTGCGCTGACCGTTTTATTTGGAATTTCCACAGCTGTAATTTAATTTGAAACTTTTGTAAAAATTGTGTTACCCATTTGTGAGAATAAATTTAACTAACCGGTTGACGGATTGACCAACTAAATATCAATTTGATAGCCGTCTTCACCTTGCGAAAAGAAAATCGTATATTGCAAAGCATCATAATAGCGATGAAGTTCAGAGACACATTGAAGTTGATCATTTATACGATGAAGGACGATATTGCGTGCATTAAATTCTTCTCCAACGATTACCACTGCCATTGTTGGTACATTGTATATTCTAGCATTCTGTCCAGCGGCCGTTTTGTCAGCTCTTAAGACAATTCTATTGTCCGACGGCATTCTATACAATGCCATTTTAAACAAAGTTACCAATTCTGATGAAAATAATCTTGTAAGACACCAATTATTTCTCTTCGTAGGTTCGGAGAAATAGAACACCGTTGAACAATTTCATTATTGGAGTTTCCAAGAAAATAAATTGACAAAAATGATGAGAACTATCTGCAAATGGTGTGAGGAGCAAATTTTAGGCGTAAATTTGCCCCTACATATTTAGTTTTGCCATAACGCCCCAAACCTGTATATTTAAAATAGGGGCCAAGTGCTTAAACAACCAACCCTAAAATATATACGTTAATAGTCCTAAGACTTTGGCACCTCCCACTCTCATTGCTAAAACCACACACACAACCGCCATCATATTTAGTGCAGCAGCCATCATGCAAGTGAGTCTAAGACACCTCCCACCTTAGTAATGCTACCAACAACAAGTGTTATACTCAGCATTGGGAGGACAGAAGACACAGCCACAATTAAGTCAGACAGTGGAACCCTGTGATAAGCGACGAAAAACATGCAACGAAGTCAACAACGCAAGATAACACAGGAGAATATCACACAAACAATTGTGCAACCGGCTGACCACAGCTAAAATAATATAAATTTACAACAACAGTGCCCAACGCACTAATATGAATTTACAACAACAGTGCCCAACGCACTGATATGAATTCACAACAACAGTGCCTAACGCAATGCTAGAATTTTACAAGAGATCGCGACAGAAGTTGCCGACTGCATTAGTTCGAAAAATAACCCACTAACAACACCCAAAAACGAAGGCCAAGCACAAAGTGGAACACGACAGACCGATCGCTAAGCACACCAACAGACCGGACAAAGCATAAAGAGGAGAAGCAAAATTAAATATCCAATATTTAATATTTTTAAATATTTTATGCCATCGATATAAAATATCAACAAAGTGCTGAAGGTGGCCGAAGGAGAAATAGCAACAACAACAAACAACACAAGGAACAACAACAAGGTAAATCATCACAACAACAACACAATATTGAAGGTGGCCCAAGGGCAAAAACTTACAAGAACAACAGCGAGAAAGCAACAACAATGTGCTGAAGGTGGCCCAAGGTCACATTCAGACGAGAAGAACAATGCGGGAAACCGTAGCAACATGCCACAACAAACTACAGTTCCCGCACAACAACAACTATTGGATAATCTACGCTAAACCTGGAGCATAAAAGCAGGAGCAACTGGCAACCCAGCCTCTTTCTTTCATTCGGCATCAGGCAGACAAGACGCTCTTTTTTTTCATTCGGCATCAGACAGACCAGACGCATCGTACTAAACAAAGTTATACGCACTGACAGACGCAACAGACGCTAGGGGAATCTAGAGGAGATTATGGTTTATAATCGATTCTCTGCTAGAAACCCACACTGACAAACGCAAACAGAAGCTAGGGGAATCTATCTTTTTATCAACGATATGTGTAACAACTATATTGTCTCTCACGCTATAAGAAAACTGACACAGTTTTATTGCAACGAGATATCTTCCAAATCAATATTGTATGATTGGTTCAAAAACCAAAAAAAATAAAAAAATTCTGGATGAAGCACTTGAATGGCAACATTAAAATAATTGACCTGGGTATACAGTGTTCTCTGTTATAAAAGAGTTTCGGTTTGCCGGAAGTAAATATATTTGCACCTGTCTAATAAATGATGACATTGGAGGCGAAAATAATGTTAATAACGTCAACCTCTTCATCGTTGAATATAGTCATATGTGCCAAACAGTTTTGTTAGGACGAGTTTTTTTATGTCGAAGGGGGCCACATCTTGTGAGGACTAAAATTTTCAACACAAATTTTGACCCACAATATAATCAACGAACACAGCCTACACAATCAACACAACGCATACACCGACTAGACAATAGTTCCATTGCAAATCTGCGCAACAACAACAACTGCATGAAGAGCCAAACCGAAGATAAAACACACCAACAAAGAAGCTGCATCCGAAGCCTAATGAGAAATATTGACGGATTAGCCAATTAACGCAGCAGCGACGGGAGCGCAGACTAACAAGCAGCTGATTATATCAATGCAACAAGCCCCGCATGCGTTTCGACTGCAGCAAACAATACTGCAGGCTAACTAGAAACCGCTGCAGCCAGTCGACTGACCATCACAAGTTGAAGGTGGCCCAAAGTCATGTGGCCACAAAAACAACCAGCATGACCCCACCAAAAACAAGCATGACCTCAACAACAGCAAGCGAGGCTTCAGCAGCAAGCGAAGCCGACCAACGGAAGTGTGACCACAGAACTGTGGTCCGCCAAAGAAAATATGCACTGGGCACTGTAGTCGCTTGGACTATATAAGCCATGCAGCCCAAGCAGTAGGTCTCCTCTTTGAACGCCGACATCCTGACCAACAATAGCCAGATACCTACGTTACGAACATGCAAACTTAGTGAGAACATCTGGTATTTAATCGTTTTCTCACTATGGCATACACGGTCCGTGCTGGATTTGCCTGACATCCCATCGGACGCGTCCCCAGGTGGCGGATAGGGGGACCCTTGGTAGGCAAATGACATTAGTTCTGAACCTCTTAGGAGGGGCGGGAGTTATGGCTGTCTGTCTATCACAATGATGGTATAGAGAATGGGTACCATCCGCGGACCAAACTGGCTAGGGAAGAGTCCCGAACAAAAACCACTGTCTGGCGATGGACAACAATAGGTTAATTACTCCAGGTGGAACCCACGCATGTGGAAATCCACCCGCTTCGGCGGCAGGGGCACGGATTCTGGAGGCCCCAACCATCGCTAAAGTCTCTCGCCTTTATCAGCGAGAGCGCATCCTGGAGGAGACGCGGATTGTTACCGCAATCTCTTCTTCTTCAGAGACGGAGGAACGTACCCTGGATCCAGAGGGCCTGCGTCGGGAAGTCACCACAGTGGCGGAACGACCGACCAGTGGTTCTAGGGCAACGCGAACTCAAGCGAGGAGACAGAGAAAAAAGCGGCTTGATAGGCTCGTGCAGGAGAAATCCTCACGTGGCTCTGCCGGCCCTTCTCGGCCCAGGTCGGCGGAAGTGACACCCACGGAAGCCACCGAGCCTGCGGAGGGATTGACCGCTCCAAAAGCTCGCTCGCGAGGTAAGCGGCGGAAGATTGTTGCTGAAAACAGCATTCCCACCTGCCCTGCAGCTGTTACTGCTGGTGGCGCCACGACCCCAAAGGGTACGAGCGAAACCTGGGTGGCGGCTAATGTGGCAGGGAAGAATGTTGCCAATAAGCTGCAGTTTGCCCAGCCCCTCGTATCCAGCAAAACCATCTGCCCGGCGAAATCTCTGCCAGTGGCGGGTGGTGAGCTGGACTTTCGCCCAAGCACTTCCAAAGGTGCAGCCAAGCCATCGTACAGCGAGAAGGCTAACGGCCCGCAACCAATGGCGGTGATTGGGAAGCTGGGGCCTGACTATCAGCTAACTGATGCAGAAATAAAACACTGCAAAGGTCATCTGATGCGTCGCGTCATTGCCTCCGGTCCTGAACCTAATGCGAAGGGCTATGAGACAAAGGACGGCACTCTACAGGTGTCGTGCGCGTCTCAGGCCAACTTTAATTGGCTCAGGGGTGTAGTCAATGACGTGCCCCCATGGGGACCACTCGCTTCGCGGTCTCTGTCATCTGCTGGATTCCGGATCCCGATCTGACGACCGCAGATGTCCTTTCCTGTCTGTGTGCTCAGAACCCTGGCATCATCAAGAGGCTTTGGCGAGTTCTTTCGCACACCAGGGGTAGCAACCGGGATGGTAAAGAAGGTGCTAGTCTTGTGGTGCGAGTGGATGAGGCCTCTGTTGATGTCATGGTTTCTCGGTACCGGAGCCGTCTGAGTCTCTTCTTTGGGACTGTCACTTTTCATGTCATTCCTAGATGAATGGCTCGGACGATTCTCGTAGCTATCGTTCTTTGGCGGTAACGCAGATTAATTTGCAGTATTCTAAAGCCGCAACTGTACTCCTAATTAGACGACTCACTCTGCTGCACACATCACCCTACATAAAAACAGTACAAGAGCCCTGGGTCTTTAGGGGTCGCCTCTGTGGCCTTGGCTCTTTGAAAGGGGCCACGATATTATATGACAGAAACTCGATTAGACCTAGACCGGTCTTATAATATCATCCCATCTCGCAGCGACCTGCCTTGATGTATTTTGTTGTCAGGATCTGGTTGCGGCAGAGATTAGTTTTAAGAGTATGCACGGATGGTCGAGGTTCGTGATTGCATCTGCTTACTTTCCTTACGATGCTTTGGAGGCGCCTCCACCTGGGAAGGTCGCTACTCTCTTAGGGTTCTGTGAGCGGCGCAATTTTGGTCTCGTTCTTTGTTGCGATGCTAATGCCCAGCATACGATCTGGGGCAGCAGCAAGTGCAATGAGTGGGGCTCTCGACTTTTCGAGTATATTGCCTCCTCCAGCCTGAACATCCACAATGTAGGCAGGCAGCCTACTTTTGTGACTACGAGAAGGCAGGAGGTAATTGACGTCACCCTGTCAAATCCAAGACTAGGATGGTTGATCAAAAACAGATACATTGAGTTTCAGTGTGCCGAGCAGGCGCAGATGCCATTGCCCACCAGAAACCCAAGAAAAACAGACTAGCCAAAGTTCAGGGAGGCACTGCGTAGCAATTACGTGACGCCACTGAAACTTTGCAAGGAGCAGAACATTGAGGCGGCTGTTGAACAGCTCAACAATGCACTAACAAATAGCTTCGAGCTACCCTGTCCAACTAGACTTCCTCTTAGCCGGACTCCTGTTCCATGGTGGAATCGAGAGCTTCACGTGCTAAGGCGTGAGTCTAGAAAACTCCTCAACCGGGCCCTCAAGACGAATCTTGATGAGGACTGGGAACGATATCGACGTGTTCAGAGGGACTACAGAAGCTAATTCGGGACTCGAAAAGGGCTTCTTTTAGAGATTTCTGCAGTGATATCGAATCCCTGAGTGACACGGCAAAACTGGTCAAAGTCCTGAAGCCATTGAGTTAGTGTTGACGTAGTGAGTCGCATCCTAACTCTCCATTTCAGCATGCCTATCAAAGCGGAAAATCCTGCGAGACGGCTCTGCAAAACCTTGTTGGAAGGATAGAGCGAGCTATTGACAGGAAATAATACGCAATAGGCATCTTTGTGGACATAGAGGGTGCGTTTGACAATGCTACTTTCGACAGTATGTGCGTCTCTGCTAGGCGGCATGGCGTAGACCGGGCTCTAGTAAATTGGATACCTTCAATGCTGGCCCAGAGAATCATAACGGTGCGGGCGGAGAAAGATATATTGGTGTCGTCTGGGGTTAATAGAGGCTGTCCCCAAGGTGGCGTACTGTCCGTGCTCTGGTGCATGGTAATCGATCCCCTGCTTAACGCCATTAATGACTCGGGTGTCTACGCTCAGGCATATGCGGATGAGGTTGGCAGTCTTTTGACAGGTCCATCCCTTATGATTGTCTGCAGAAGGGTGCAGAGAACTCTGGATATGATTGACACTTGGTGCAGTGCTAATGGCCTATCGGCTAATCCTGTCAAGACTGGTATTGTCCTCTTTACCAACAGGAGAAAGCTTGATGGACTTATTCTGGCTACACTAAAAGGAGTCACTATCCAGCTATCCAAGGAAATCAAATATTTTGGAGTCATTCTTGATAACAAACTTCTTTGGAAATCACATGTCGAACTGAAGACATCCAAAGCACTGTCAGTTTTCTGGCAGTGTACGGGTATTTTTGGTAAGACATGGGGTCTTTCCCCTGGTAAGGTCCTATGGATCTATACAGCAATGGTAAGACCTATTATCACCTATGCATCGATGGTTTCGATGAGCAGACTCTCTCTTGTAGGGGTCAAAAAAGCTCTATCAAATCTACAACGTGCTGTGGCCATATATTCTACCGGAGCATTTCCGATTACTCCTGGCCCGGCACTTGATGCTTTGGTGAATCTCCCGGCACTAGATGTCTTCATCAGCGGAGAGGCCGTTAAGGCCATCTGCAGAGTGAAACATACTGGCCACTGGTATGGGGTGTACTCGATATTGGACGACGGAGCAGGCACTGACATCGATTCTGGAATCCTGTCTATGCCCCCGGACTCCATGTCGTCAACCGTCATACTAGAAAAGCGGTATAGTGGGTTGCTGCCAGAGGCTCGTTCATGGTTAGATCCCGAGAACGAGCCCGGCAAACACTGCTGCCGTATTTTCACATGCTGCGCTCATGGCCTTGGATAGCCCTACCACCACTTCCACGATAGTCAGGTCCTGCAAACCCAGGCTAAATTGTGTTGGAAAACATAATAGTCTGACGCTGACTTGGGGCCCGGGACACGCTGGCATTGCGGGTAACGAGACCTCTGGCTCCTTGGCCAGGATGGGCTCCGAGGCTGTTTTTATTGCCCCTGAGCCTGTTCTGCCACTCCCTTCTGCTGTCATCAAAGCCACTGCAAACAAGTGGGTTGTTTCGACCCAAAAACGAGCATGGCGGCTGAGAGAGGCTGCGGATGGACGAAAATTATGCTACCTGCTATCTCTGACCGATGGTCACGGTTCCTTCTATCTTTAGGTAGGAGGGACTGTAGGCTGTTGGTTGGCGTGATGACAGTGCACTTTCTATGGGCTAGGCAGATGGAAAGGATTTGCATATCAGACAGTGCGCTGCGCCCAGCCTGTGGAGAAGAAGACGAGACCGCAGACCATTTCCTTTGCGTCTACTCTGCCTTTGCTCGAATCAGGTTTAGGACTTTTCGCACTGATGTGCTGAGGAGTAACCAACTTAGCTCCTTGGCACCACAGGATCTACTTCTATTTCTTCGGAGGTCGGGTAGATTTAAAGCCGAGTAAAAGGGAACCTTAAGTGCAGTACAATGGATATATACTCTGCTGAGTGCTGCGCTTACTAGATTGTTCCGACAAAAAAAAATGGCATACACGGTACAGAGACCATAGGGACTCAGTGAGAACATCTGGTTTTTAATCATTTTTTCACTGAGCCACATAACCATACAAAGAAGTATCGTCGAATAGAACATTAGCTGACTACGCGTACTACAGCATTACGACTTGTAAACCTAAAATTAAGAGTAATATTGTAAGGACTCATCAATGTCCGTAGCTATAAATTTTAAATAAAAACCCAATTTATGAAGTTAATAGTAATAATAATTTATTATTGTGATTAATCCTTTTAAATTAAAAATTAAATTTTGCGGAAAATTACGCAGACTACATAAATAGTCTGGTCAACGAATGGGCAGATACATTTAGTTCTGAATTAGAGGAACTAGGACAACAGGCGAATGCCGGAGGAGCTGTATCACCATTAGAAGTAGCGGATCAAGCCTTAACGGCAATCCAAAAAAGGACAGAACAAAAGTTGTTCAAATTTCATGAGAAAACAGAAGATTTGAGAGCACAAAAAGAGTATCTTGAGAATAAGGTAAAGGAAATTTCTAAGAGATTAACGGAAAGAGAGGAAGCAGCCGCGCTGTTGGAAAAGGAGTGCGTGGAATTAAAAAGAGGACGGGCGACCAATAGGACCTCGCTGAATAGGGAGAGATCAAAATCAGCATCGGCTGGATTTACACAGACGGTATTGACATTGCCACCGGAAGTGCGCTGGCCGGAATATCTAACACCAGAAGGGACAAACCGCATGGTAAAGCCAAAATTAGTATTTAATGAAGAAAGGCAAGCGGAATTTTTGTTTGGCGCAACTGAAATCGGTGTCGAGCCTTTTTCTCCTGGAAGTCCGATAAATAATAAAAATCAGGGACATCCGCCAAAGGACCCGGAAGCAGTAACAGTGCAGCAAAGTCCCGATACTGTGGACAGTATTTCGCCTGTACGAACAAACGATCGAAGACTAATTAGTTTGAGTCCGTCACTGGCCAATTGCCTTTCAAGTCCGGGAGAAGCGAATCTGGAAAAATCCCATGAAGATAACGTTCGAATTTTACCAGCCATAAGCAAAATAAAAATACGAAAAATGGGCAGATCAGGCGCTTCAAAGCAGGTTGTGAGCTAGCACAACAGAGCCTTCCGGAAGCGGAAGGGGAACACTTAATAAAGTGTATTAGCCAAAGAACCACAGGTGACGCGTTTGATATACTGGTGCATAGCTCGGTAAGTACCCTGGCAGAATTATATGCACTTTTGGATCGGACATATTTAAAACAAAAGTCGTACGACTGTTTCGTTCTGGAAATTCAGGAATCAACTCAGAAACCCCGGGAGGAATTGAGAGCCTGGGAACGAAGGCTTCAGTCTCTGGGGAATGCTGCTGAGATGGAAGCCAACAGGCAGTTTCCAGGAAATGTTGCAGCATACAAGGCGGTCTCTTTAGCTGAAGCAGCAATACTACAGCGAACGACAATAGGTGGAATCTGCTGGACTGATGCTCCTGCAGAGGTAGGGCCAGTACAGCAGCGAAACATATGTGGAGTCGGTAGTTTGATGGGCCAATTTCCGCAACAAAGAGATCAAGAATTCTTTGTTGAGAGGTTCCAGCCAAGGAAACCCATTTGCTCATTCTGCCATAAGCCAGGTCATACAAGGGATGAGTGCATTACACGCAAGAACACGCCCTACTGTATGGAGTGCCAAACATATGGTCATGAGGCAAGTACACAGTGCCAAAGAGGCACGGAATGGAATCAGAATAGAAGGCAGCTAGCTACGAGGCGCATGGATCCACCCTTGAGGGACAACATGGGTAACTTCAGTAGTCCCCGAGTTAGTTCAACGGAAAAAGTTAACCAAGGAAGAAATCCTTTCAACACTGGGAGTGGTCAGCAGCGACCAAATTGGAATTCCAGAAGTGAATCAAGGATAAGCAACACCCAACAGGGGTTGAGATGCTTCTCATGTGGACGAATGCGACATCGGGCAGCGGAATGCAGGGATAGACAATCCCAACAAAGGAACCAGGGAAACTTCCAGCGGCCCAGTCGAGGCCAGTATACTGGAAAGCCAAAAGAAAGGAAGTAATAATTAGGCCGGAAATACGTGGGACTAGTAAGGTAGGAACTACAGTCCAGGACAAGGAGGAGCAGGGCTCTCCTATATCACGAAGAGTTACGAAGTGGATACGAGTCCATGTTGGGAACAGAAGGACATTGCTTTGTTATGAGCAGGATAGGTGATGCCTTCATCGAGATACCTTGCTAGGAATCAGCTAGTGGAAAGCTAGTGCTTTTGGTAGATTCAGGAGCGGACACCAACCTCGTAAAATCTAGTGTTTTACGGAAAGGGTTAGATATTAATCAAATGGGCGTAAGAATGCTTAACGGAGCGTTTGGAGGGTGCATGAGGATATTGGGGTCGCTCAGAATAGGACACAGTGAAGTTAAGGATATGAGTTTTAGAGTGCACGCAGTGGAAGTGGATAGGAAAGGTATCCCGGCTGATGGGATAATTGGCCGCGATAATCTTTGGGGCTGCACCATACTGGATGCCTTCGAGAAACAGTTATCATTTTATGATGATAATAAGAATAGAATCCTTACTCTTCCTGCCATGCCAATACAAGTCATGGCAGGAAGGAACCGTGAATAGGGTTAAGAGTTGTATGGAGGTAGTAAATTCAAGGTCAACCACAGTAGCTACAATGTATGTAAACACGAAACTTAGGACTGTTGTTTTACACAAGCAGCAGCTAGCGGAGGGCGTATTTATGGGAGAAACCATAACGCACGTTGACAAGGGTAAGGTGTACGCTTGCGTACTGAATACATCAAAAGAGGACTACTACATGGATAAGGATTTTAGGCCTAAGTTCACTAGCTATGATAATTTTAAAGAACCGAATTATGGATCGGTTAATCAGATTAAGCAGGTATAGATAAAAAAAATAATGGAGGAAGTGCTAGAATCACTGAAGTTAGACCCAAGCATAAATTCAGAAGAGAAGGCATCAATAGAAGCCATTTGTACGTCATTCCATGACATATTTTTGCTGGAAGGAGACCAGCTGACGTATACACCAGAGAGCATGAAATACCTACTAGAGTGGATCAACCACCAATAAACCAGAAACAGTACAGGTTGCCACAAGCTCACAAAGATGAGGTAAACAGGCAAGTAGAAGGAATGTTGAAGGATAACATAATTTCACCGAGTATCTCGCCTTGGAACTCACCAATAATTTTGGTACCAAAGAAGGGACGTGCTCAGGGTCAAAAGAAGTGGAGAATGATCGTCGATTTTAGGAAATTGAACGACGCTACTATCAAGCAGGTGTTCCCGATACCAAGGATAGAAGAAATTCTGGATCAATTGGGACACAGAAGATATTTTTCTACACTTGATTTATCGAGTGGCTACCACCAAGTTCTGGTGGATACTCAAGATGAGCAGAAAACAGCGTTCAGCACCGGTTTAGGGCATTACGAGTTTAACAGAACGCCGTTTGGATTAATAGGAGCACCGGCTACTTTCCAACGGCTAATGAACCATGTGCTAACAGGCTTGCAAGGGTTAGATTGTTTTGTGTATCTGGATGATACTGTAATTTACGGGAAGAATTTGCAGCAGCATTCGCAACGCTTGTGCAAGGTGCTCCAGAAATTACGAGAACACAATTTGAAATTGAACACGGAGAAGTGCCAATTTTTGCGAAGAGAGGTGGTTTATTTAGGCCATCGTTGTTCAGAGGCAGGAGCACTGCCTGATCCGCAGAAGGTCGAATGCGCTAAAAATTTAGCAATTGCGAGAAATAGAAAGGAAGTGCAAGCATTCCTAGGACTAGTGAACTATTATAGAAAGTTCGTAGAAGGACTAGCCGGAATTGCGTTGCCAGTGAATAAGTTGCTACTAAAAGAAGCAAAGTTCGAATGGACAGAGAACTGTCAGCAAGCATTCGAGAGGCTAAAAGAAATAATTAGCTCGCCACCGATTTTGGCGTACCCCGACTTTGAGCAAACTTTTCTGTTGACCACTGATGCTAGCAATGAAGCATTAGGGGCAGTATTGTCACAAGGGGAAGTCGGTAATGACCGACCAATAACATTCGCAAGCAGAGCGCTTCGTGAGACGGAGAAAAGATACTCCACAATAGAGATGGAATTTTTAGCCATAGTGTGGGCTACGAAGAATTTTAGAGCATATCTGTTAGGTCGTCCATTTAAAATATATACTGATCACCAGCCGTTGAGAGGCATAGCCAATTTGAAAGACCAAACGTGTAGGCTAGCCAGGTTCAGAAATTGTCTGAGTATGATTTTGAAATCATATACACACCTGGGAAAAAGAATCTGAATACGGATGCGCTCAGCAGGGTACCGCAAGCACAGAAGATATTAGTAGTGCAAACTAGGGCCAGAGCGAGGTCAGGTAAGGAGAAGGCCGAGAGAATGCAAGAAAATAAAATTGATGCAACAAGAAATGTTAGCAATGCGGGTGACGATGCCAATAAACAAACAGCCAGTAATGTGGAATTGCTGGAGGATAAAAGATATATCCAGGCTGTGTTAAAGGGTTTTCATGATTCACCCCTAGGTGGAACCCAGGGATTCTGGAAAACCCATGACAGAATTAGGCGAGTATACGGATGGAAAGGTATGCTCCGAGACATAAAAAAGTATGTCAAGAGTTGTCCAAAATGTCAGGCCAACAAAAGTTCAAGGCTGACAAAGATGCCAATGGTGTTAACTGACACACCAAAACAACCATTTGATAAAGTTAACATGGATATTGTAGGTATTCTACCTGAGACAGTTTCAGGAAACAAGTACATATTGACGTTCCAAGACGACTTCTCAAAGTATATGGCGTGCGTGGCTATACCCGATGCTGAAGCAAGTACGGTGGCCCAGGCATTCTTTGACGAAATTATAGTACGGTACAACATACCTAAGGTTTTGATAACCGACAATGGTTCAAATTTTGTATCGAAATTATTCTCAGAAACGTGTAAAATGCTGGGGATTAAAAAGTTGCACATAACACAGTATCATCCACAGGCGAATGGCTCATTGGAACGTAGTCATCGACCTCTGGCAGAGTCCTTGCGCAGTTTTGCCAAGGAAGATGGCTCGAATTGGGATCAATGGTTGACTACTGCAATGCATGTACACAACAATACTGTGCATGTATCAACGAAGCAAACTCCGTTTAGGACGCTCTATGGGTTTGATTTCAACATGCCGGCAAATTTGAAGCGCAAATGTGAACCAGTGTACAATGCTGATGACCCCAATAAAGTGCAAAAATATCAGTTGCAGCGAGCGCACGAATTGATTAGAGAAAACCAGGATTGTGCTAAACAAGTAGCCAGGGAAGCCTATAACAAGGTACTAAACCCAGTAGTTTTTCATGTGGGTGACCAAGTATTAATGAAGAATCGGGCTAGGAAAAACAAGTTCTCACCTGTTTGGATAGGTCCGTATGTAGTAGCAGAGATCCGCAGCCCAGTTACAACAGTCGTAACAATTAAGGGCAAGAATAAAAAACCACATAATAATTTATTGAAATTGTTCCACATTAGACCACACAACTAAAGATATGTGTTAACAGTGTTTTACAAGTGTAAACACAAGAATAACAACGTAAACATGTACGTGTGTATATCAAATAACACAAACAGCCCCGATTTTCAAAGTCAAGGCCGACAGAAATGTGCCAATTAAACACAGGCGAGTATAATTTGTTGGACGCAGTGTTTTAAGTTTAGGAAAAGAGAAACACAGCTATTGTTTTAGATTTAAAAAAAACCGAAAATTTAATGTTTATTCAATCAGCGTTAGATCAGTACTAATTCAGTACACTTTTTCAATCTATGAAAACGTAAGAGAATGAGTGTAATGACAAAATTCAAAATAAAATTAAAAACAGAACTGCATGTGTATATGTATGTATGTTTATATGCATATGAAGATAAGGCTTATTTCAACACTCCCTCTTGCTATCTTATTTTCAAAATTGAAAGTTAATCTTTATACAATCCAAATTTCAAAATTAAGTTAGAATGCTTCTCTACTGTCAATGGTTTTGTTAATTGGTCTGCCAACTGATTTTCACTAGGTATATATTGTACTAAAATTTCATTTCTAGATTGCATATCGCATGTATAAAAATACTGTACATCAATATGCCGAGTACGTTTCGATGCCTGTGGATTCGCCACTAGATTGATCGTTTGTTGATTGTCACAGTAGAAAACCGTTGGTAAACGCTGCACCAAACTCAAATCCGACAAAAGCTTTCTTAAACAAATTACAGCTTTGGTTGCAGAACATAAAGCAACAAATTCGGCTTCGGTAGTTGATGCCGCTATTATCGATTGCTTCTTAGAACTCCATGCTACGGCGCCACCATTGAGCAAAACAAGACAGCCAGCTGTGCTTTTTCTAGTATCAGGGTCCCCAGCCCAATCAGAATCGCAGTAGCTTACCATGTTGTTGTCAGTCCATTGACGTAAGAAAAATGTGCTTATTAGGCACTATGGCCGAACGAAGCACAGTAGACGAAAATATATTAAATAATAAGAAGCGGGTGCATTGGAAAAATTTAAAAAATTGAATTATAAGACAGTCGTGGGTAAGTAATTTAAACTAAACGTATAATATATACACACATACATACGGCGGTTAATGAAATGAAATACGATGCTTAAGCAGTAGCGCCGGCACCGTTGGTGAAGTAAGTATATATGTATGTAGCTGTATAATGTACAGAGTGACTGTACGAGGGTATATTTAAGTAAGTAATTTTGTTAATAGGTATGGGTATGGCCATATAAGTAAGTATGTAGGGACATATGATTAGGAATTGGGAATTTGCAGATACTGCAATAGGGTAAATCTAAATAGACTTTAACTTTTTTTTCTTTTATCGATTAGGGAATTAGCGTGTGGGATTTTGAATAGATGTATATGTTGACATAGTAAAATATGTATAGGTTATTTGGGAGCTAGCGTTAGTAATTGATTCTAAGTAAGTAAGAGTGCCTTGAATGTATGTATGTAGTCACATCCGAGAAAGTTACAAGGTGTAAGGAGAATACACTCGTTTATGGATATATCCATATCAGGCTAGAAGTAAATTTAAATAAAAAGTAATTATATGCAATGAAAAGTTCAGTCATGCAATGGACAATTTTTTAACATAAACAGGTTTATCTGGGATATTCTCCGGTCCGGTCCTCTTTTCCTTCTGGATGTGGTAACAGATCCGATGATGTAAGGGGAAAGGAAGAGTGGACGTAAGTTAATTATTTAAAAATACGAATTTATGCTAAATAGGAAAACTGTCAACAAGAGTATATATTGTATATATATGGTATATTTATTTAATTATTATATGTTGTTGAAATTGGTTTGTTAAATTAACTGGTGAAATGTTAGATCAAACTAAAATGTTAACTAGAAAACTAAGAAAATTAGTATAAGGATTCAGCTCTGACGATGTGAACCGAAGCAGGAAGTTCCAGGAACAGCGCATATCGGAATACGGTGCAGGCTAAAGGACCAACGTAGTATTCGGAAAGATGTGTTTTTGGAACAACAGGGATTTTTGGCAGCTATCTAAGGTTCGGGATTCTAGTTGTGACCCCAAGAATGCCAACATATTGGATTGGGGATGAATGGCGACGGATTTCTTTGCGGAACGGCATATGGCCGCGGTATTTGAACGCGTTATGGATGGGTTTATTGACAGGCAACGAAGAAGAAACAAGATTTTGAATTAATATTACCTATGTAATATTTATTATGTAAACTTTTAGGGTGCTACAGTTTCGCAGTCGAGCCACCGAAGGGCATTGGAAATTAGAATGCACCATCAACATTTAAGAATGGCGTAGGTCAGTTGGCTTGACCAACTGACACCATTAACAGGTGCGAAACTGGAACACCAGAAAGGTCAGTTTTGTATTGTAATTGTGAATTGTAAATAGTATATAAAAATTAGTATTTTAAGAATAAATCGGCTTGTGATTTAAAAACTAAAAGTGTAATGTAGTGATTTTTCCAGAGTGATTTAGGGTTTTCAGCCACACGCGCAACGCAGAAAAGGACGTCCCCCGTCAACCAAACACGGACCCCAAAAATACGGTCGTTTGTTAAGAGGTCTTTACATGTCCCAAATGTTTTTGTGTATGCGGTCATTAGTTCTAAAGTTTTACCTTTTTTTATGCAGGTTGTGAGTGGCTTGACTATTTTTGCAAAATCTTTTATGAATTTTCTATAGTATTTAATAGAAATGTACGCTTTCAACTGTGAAGACTGTTTTCTGAATGTCATTCGGGTTCATTTCAATTTGGTGGAATCCACTTGTTAACTCCAATGTCGAGGAATACATGCATTTACCTAATTTATCTAGTATGTCCGCAATATTAGGAATTGGGTATCGATCTGACACAGTTTTCTCATTAAGCTTGTGATAATCAATAACTAAGCGCCACTTTTGTTTACCACTAGCATCCTTGTGTTGAATTATTTTCAATTTGTTTACATTTTTCCTATATGAACCTTTTCTTATTTTCTTTACCGTGCTATAGTGCCTATTGAGCTTATTAATAATACATAATTTTTAAAGAGACCAAGTTGAATAGGCCCGCTTCCGCAGATATTGACTTTCCCTGAATATCCATATGAACTTTATCAACCGGTTGTTTTGGTGTGTCTGGTTGTTTGGCATTTTTGTCGGCCTCGAACTCTTGTTGGCCTGATATTTTTGGCAATTTTTCACATATATCTTTACGTCTTTAAGCATACCTTTCCACGCATATACTCTTCTAATTCTTTCGTAGGTTTTCCAAGACCCCTGGTGTCCATCTAGAGATGAATCATGGAAACCTTTCAATACCCCCTGGATATCTTTGTCTTTTTCAAGCCACTCTACCCTAATGGATGACTGTTTATCTTTTTCGTCATTGGTTTTTTTCTATTCTGCCGCTTCTGCGTTAATTTTTGACAGTTTGGTCTCCTCTGTGTCGGCTTTTGCTTTTGCTCTCGTTTGAACTACTGATATCATTTGCTTCTGTTGTACTCTGCTAAGTGCATTCAGATTATTCTTCCCAAGTTTCCTAAATTGCTATCAGGCCTTTAATAATGTAACGACACGCTGGGTCTCTATAAAATTTTATAGCTGAGGTAGACTCAGCGGTATCCAGGGCTCGTTAGCAAGAAAATAAGTCTTAGATTGTGGTTAATCTCGTGGATACTTTATTGCCTAAGTTATTTACAATTTTTTTCTTATCAGCACATTTATATGTTTTCGCCTTCAGTTGGCGAATCGCATGGTGGGGGGTTTCATGTCGCGCGTTCCAATGTCGTAGAAGTCCGGCGCGAGTGACTAACTCGCTCAGGTAAATGTGTACGTTCGGCGCGAGTGACTAATTCGCGCAGGTCGTCATAAGCGTCAGGTCACTTGCACTGTTGTTGCCTCCGCCGTTGTTCGATGATAAAAAGAGTTCTTAGTTGCACTGCTGTTCGATGTAAAAGAGGTCTTGCCTGCGCCGCTGTTCGATGGAAAAGAGAGTTCTTGCTTGCGTTGTTCTTCGATGATCAAGAGGTCTTGCATGCGCCGCTGTTCGATGGAAAAGAGGTCTTGCCTGCGCCGCTGTTCGATGGAAAAGAGAGTTCTTGCTTGCGTTGTTCTTCGATGATCAAGAGGTCTTGCCTGCGCCGCTGTTCGATGGAAAAGAGACTGAGTACTGCGATGCTGCTCGTTATATAGCGCACTGGCTGCTCGCACACAATGCGTGGCGTGCTCTCATTGGCTATCAGAATGGCGTGGTTTGCTCTTCTTCTTCTTCTTGGTAGCTGCCATATGTTTCAGTTTGTCTTCTTCTTCTTTTTGGTAGCTGCCTCGTGCTCCTCCACCGCGTGGGTTTTTTGAGAGGCAGTGGCGTGATGAATATGGTGAAGTGACTCACCAGTGTCGGGAAATGGAGATCTCCTCATTTTGCGAGTGGTGCCAATATGTTATGTAGGAGGATAAATCATTGAGATTTATGCTCCTTACAAGAATTAGCGTAACTGTTAGGTTAGGGAGGTGGTTTTAGTGAGTAAAACTCTCACACTCTTGGGTGGTGCGTACCCTCTCCTGTCTTTTTGAAGATTTCCCCTCCTTACGGAAAAAAATAAACTTAAAAAAATCATACTCAGACAATTTGTGTCTGAACCTGGCTAACCAAGATGTTTGATCTTTCAAATTGGCTATGCCTTTCAACAGCTGGTGATCGGTATATATTTTAAAAGGGGGTTTTTGTATATATGCCTTATACGTAGCCCAAACAATGGCTAGAAATATCTTTCCTATCGTGGAATATATTTTCTCCGTATCGCTAAGCGCTCTGCTTTTGCTATTGGACGGTCATTTTAGACTTCCCCTTGCGAAAATACTGCCCTAATGCTTCATCAGTGGTGAACAAAAAAGTTTGTTCAAAGTCTGGGTACGCCAAAATCGGTGGTGAGCTAATTATTTCCTTTAGCCTCTCGAATGCTTGTTCACAGCGCTCTCTCCATTCGAACTTTGCTTCACTACGTACCAACTTATTGATTCCAGCTAATCCTTCCACGAACTTTCTATAATAGTTCGCTAGTCCTAGAGAGGCTTGCACTTCCTTTCTGTTTCTTGGAATTGCCAAAGTCTTTACACATTCCACTTTCTGCAGGTCAGGCAGTGCTCCTGCCTCTGAGCAACGAAGGCCTAAATAAACCACCTCTCTTCGCAAAAATTACGCTTCTCCGTGTTCAATTTCAAATTGTGCTCTCGTAATTTCTGGAGCACCTTGCACAAGCGTTTCGAATGCTGCTGGAAGTTTTTCCCATAGAATACAAGATAATCGAGATCTACAAAACAATCTAACCCTTGTAAGCCTATCAACACATGGTTCATCAGCCGTTGGAAGGTAGCCGGTGCTCGTGTTAATCCAAACGGCATTGAACTCATAGTGCCACAAACCGGTAATAAATGTTGTTTTTCTGCTTGTCTCGGGAATTCACTAGCACCTGATGGTAGCCACTTGCTAAATGAAGCGTAGAAAAATATCTACTATGTCCCAATTGATCCAGGATTTCCTCTATCTTTGATATCGGGAATACCTGCTAGATAGTGGTGTCGTTAAATTTTCTAAAATCAACGAACATTCGCCATTTCTTTTGACCCAGAGCACCCTCCTTCTTTGGTACCAAAATTATTGGTGGGTTCCAAGGCGAGGTACTCGGTAAAATTATGTTTTCCTTTAACATTCCTTGAATTTTTATGTTTTCCTCATATTTGTGAGCTTGCGGCAATCTGTGTTGTTTTTGGTTAGTTGTATACGGTCCTTCGTGCTCTACATCCGGTGTATATATTAGCTGGTCTCGGTCTAGCAAAAATATGTCATGAAATGACGAACATATGGCTTCTATTGATGAAATCTCTTCTGAGTTTACGCTTGGGTCTAACTTCAGTGATTCTAGCACTCTTTCCATCCTTTTTCTTATATCTAAATGCTTAATCTGGTTAACCGACCCATAATTCGATTCCTAAAAATTATTATAACTAGTAAACTTTGGCCTAAGATCGTTATCCATATAATACTCCTCTTCTGATGCGTTTCGTAAGCAAGCATACACCTTACCATTGTCAACGTTGCCTCTCCCATATATACACCCTCCGCTAGCTGCTGCTTGTGCGAAACAACCGTCCGAAGTTTCGTGTTTACATGCAGAGCAATTAGTCTCGTTGACTTTTTGCCTACCATTTCCGGATTACTATTATTAACCCTATTCACGGTTCCTTCCCGCCCAAGTTCCACTACTTGCGTTCTAAATCTTATACCCATAACTTTGCTGTGATTTACTCTAACCGAGCCGAGGGTCCTGATGCACCCACCAAACGCTCCGTTAAGCGTACTTATGTCCGTCGGATTAACCTCCATCTTTTCCGTAAAATACTTGATTTTACGAGGCCAGTGTCCGCCCCTGAATCTACCAAAAGAACTAGCTTTCGACTAGCTGCCTCCTTGCAGGGTGTCTTGATGAATACATCACCCATCCTGCTTACAACAAAACAACGTCCTTTTGTTCCCAAAATGGACACGTATCTATTCCCTAAATCTCTGATGCTCTCCTACCATGAGTTGTACTTATTCCTATACCTATACTCCTTACCTGCTAACCTAGTTATCTTATCCTTGTACTCCCATACTGCTTTTATGACCACCGGTCGGTCTATACTTCCTAATTTTATCAAAACCTAATCCTAAAATCACCAATGTAAACCAAATCGAAAAGCAATCGAGAAGAATATTTTGGAGTGCTTCATGATCCTGCCTCTCTTGTGGCTTCGCCCCTACATTGCTTGACACGCGATTCACTCTCCTTTATACTTTTATCCTACTATTTACTTTTTCCTTCTTGGCTTTCCAGTCTATTGTCCTCGACTTGGCCACTAGAACCAGTTCCTTGGTCCCTTTGTTGGGCTTGTTTTTGCATGCACTCTGCTGCTCGATGTACCATTCGTCCACATGAGAAGCATTTCAACCCCTGTATAGTGTTGCTCCTCCTCGCTTCATTTCCGGAATTCAAGTTCGGACGCTGCTGACTACACCCAGTGTTGGAAGGATTCCTTTCTTGGCTCCTTCCTTCTATTGAATTAACACGGGGACTACTGAAGTTACCCCCGCCTTCTCTCCTTCCAGACAGGTCTGTGTGTCGCGTTGCTGGTTGTCTCATACTCCGATCCCATTCTGCGCCCCTTTGGCATTATCTACTTGACTCATGACCATATGTTTGGCATTCCGAACAGTAGGGCATGTTTTTGCGTGTGATAAACTCATCCCTTGTATGCCCTGGTTTGTGGCAGAATGAACAAATAGGCCTTCTTTGTTGAAATCTCCTGTCCGAATTTATTGGGTCCATCTCTCTGTTATGGAAGAAGTCTGTGTTATACGCTCCTATGGATATATTTGGGTGGTTATTGCTAATGTCGCTATGCACGATAACAGAATGGAGCATGTCCTTCCTGTTTCCCAGTACATGTACTTCGGCCAAACCAGACGTACTCCGCTCCACCGGGAATTGTGTCCTAATAGCCTCTTCTGCTAATTCCATCAGGGTTCCCGTTCTGCTATTTAGCATATGACTCTTTAGAGCGGGTCGCGAAGACCCACCACGAAAGTTGTTAACACCGACTTGGCATCCGCTTATAATAGCGCTGAAGTGATCCTAAATGCCTGCCAAAGGCTCGTATGCCTTCATTTGCCAGTTGCTTCCCGATTCTGATTGTAAGTTTTTCTTGGAAGCCCGTAAAGCTCGTTCGCACTTCCGAATTGCGTTGGGGTTGTATGCATCCCCGAACAACCTCTGCTTTACACAGTGAAAGAAATCCTGCAATTCATAAGGTCTTATGCTCCTCTTTGCAAGTTCAGAAACTTGAATGAACCGGTTGACTTCTGACTGTAAATCCTCCGACGTACATTGTACTTTTTCGCTGTGCGTAAGTAAAAAGATGAAAAGTCACAACAAAATATTTGCTTACTTACATAGTTTAAATGAACATTTTAGGAATTTTTTAAATTTAGAGCACTTTTTTGTCATTATTTTATAGCTTTGTCAAACTGAAACTGAATTTTGAAACTCAATTTTTGTAAAAATGCGAACAAGGTTGCGGAATAAAATTCATCTTAAAATATTGTTTAAGGTTTTTTAAATTAAAACTGATCAATTGCTGCTGCGATATTTTCCGATATATTACTTATTTTCTATCGAAGTACTTAAAAATGCAACACGCGAGTAATGATATTGGTTTTCACAAATAAAATAAATTTAACACATCAGTCTTTGCTTTTTAATATTTATTCTATGACTTCCAACTGTATACTGCTTGGTTAGTCTCATCACCACCAACACTCAATCTCAAGCCAAGCAGCAGCGGGTCCAGATATGCACAAGTCAGCAAATGCTGACTCGCCGCATTCCGTCACGTTTTTCCGGCTGATCATCCTCTGTGGTCATGACAAGCATTGAGATATCATATGATGGTGCATGATACATAACTCCCGAGCTGCTTCTATGATTCTCCTGAATCCTTTTATTTAATATTTTTACATTTATTTTCTTACTTTTTAATTTCATTATAATTACTATTAAAACTATTGTTACAATTATTATTAGGGTAATATTGATTCCTTAGGAAACTTTTTTATGATATTTAAGTTCCTGTATTTCTTTTATATTTTCGAAATTATCTTTCCACGGGTCTAGTTATATGGAGCAGTTCTGGCAACATAATTAATTGAGTGGACCAAGCGATCATTTTTAGTACCAAAGCGATTGTATATGTATACTATTGGACAGATGCCACAATTGTGTTATATTGGTTAAATGGTGATCTTAGCCGATGGCAGACATGGGTGGCAAATCGAGTTGGTAAGATTTTACGAGCATCCACTCCATCTCAGTGGGGTCATGTCGATACACTTCAAAATCCAGCCGACTGTGCCACACGTGGCCTAACACCAGCCACTTTATGAGCATTTACATTATGGTCTAGGGTGGTTTTTGCAGTCAGAAAAATGTTGGCCAACATTTAACACTAAAAAATTACTTGTCAATGAAGAAGAAGCTGAAATCAAATTCAAGCAGTTGCAAGAACATTTTTTATTTTGCCAAGGATCTGGAATTTTACAGTATTCTTCGCTGAACCAAACGTTACGCGTCTGCGCATACATTTTTCGTTTCGCTCACAACAGTCATGCACAAAGCCAGTCTCATCTGTGTGGGCCTATTGCGGTAATAGAGTTAAAACAGAGCTTAGCGAAAATTGTCGCTCTTGTGCAACAGACAGCATTTCCCAAACAAATTTACTGCGTTCAAAATGACAAGCCACTTCCAAACGGTAGTAAATTGACAACCTTAACTCCCAGCAACAGATTCTGCGAGTACGTGGCCGAATTGAACGTTCAAATCTAACCTTTAACTAGAAACACCCAATCATCTTACCGAATAGTCATCATTTTAGTAGCCTGGTCATTGAAAATGCTCATGCAACCACATTACATGGCGGAGCACAATTAACCATAGCATAGTTACGCCAACAGTTTTAGATTGTGAATGCAAGGCATGCTGTTAAGCAACATCTTCGAAAATGCATCAATTGCTTTCGCAACAAACCAGTGGTGGCTTATCAACTTATGGGTGACCTCCCATTCTATCGAGTTAATCCACCACAGCGTCCGTTCCAAGCACCTGGTGTCGATTATACTGGCGCAATTGAAATAAAATCTCCGAGATTTCGTGGGAACACGACATACAAAGGCTATTCGTTATCTTAATCTGATTAGCGACCGAAGCTGTCACAGGAATGTCAACTGAAAACTTCTTGTGGGCGCTTCAAAGGGTCATCGGACGCCGAGGCATCTGTAAGGACATTTATAGCAATTGCGGAACAAATTTTATTGTCGCTGAAAAGGTACTGCAAGTAAGTCAACGGGAATTCGCTGAAGCTATAGAACAAGAAATCGTGCCGAAGCTGTCATGCCAGGGCATTCATTGGCTCTTCAATCTAAACTTTGGTGGTTTGTGGGAGGCTAATGCAAAGCCGTTAAATACCATCTAAAACGATTCACGACTGGTATACGACTCACTTACGAAATACTCTCAGCTCTTCTTGTTCGCATCGAGTCCTGTTTAAACTCCAGACCACTGTGCCCTTTAACGTCAGATCCGGAAGAATTAATGGTGCTTACGCCCGGGCATTTCCTTATTATTGACTTATTGCTTTCACCACCATTAGCAGCACTAGCGGCTAAAGTATCGTTAAGCCAACAGTTCATTTAAACACAACGAATACTACATCAATTCTGGAAGCAGTGGACATCAAACTGGTTGTCACATCTTCAAACACGACCAAAATGGTGTCAGCGAAAACCGAACCTAAAGCTGAACGATGTAGTTATCGTAAAGGATGATAGGCTGCCGCCTATCGAATGGATAATGGCTCGCGTCATCGAACTGCATCCTGGGCAGGATAACTTAGTCCTAGTAGTGACCGTTCGTAAACAACATGGCACCTATAACTGCTCAATATCAAAGCTTTGCCTCTTACCGATACCCTCATACACTCAAGAAAATGAAATTAAATTAAGGTGATAGTCAAACTCCAAATAGCACTTTCTTTCATCATTATTCCACTGCGACTTTGAGTTCCTATCCATAAGTTTCCATTGATATTTTCTTTTGAACAATGAAACGGGAACACTACTTCAGATTTCGTTATAATGCTGGTCTCAGCATTGGGGGCGGCATGTACGGTTTCGGAAAAGCAGATAGAGAGAGAGAGAGAGAGAGAGAGAGAGAGAGTGAAAGTGGATCGTGTCTTTTCGGCAAGTTTCAAAGACAAAGGAAGTTAGGTAACAACAAAGTTTTCGGTTGTGTAAAATTGACAATTAGCAATTTTTAATTTTTTATATATTACATAGTAATCTGAATATTGTAAATAATTTCAGTCAATATTAATAAAATTCAAGTTTCAATCAAGACCCCTAATAGAGTGCATCCAGCATACATTGTGCTATTCTTCTTATGTAAATTTGTTCTAATGTGATGTTACCAATTTTTATTGTTCACATTTACATTAAATTATGTTCCTATTTTTTTTCATTTTTTTATAACTGTTATCGTTATTATTATAATTCTTAACACTCACATCAGATTTTCCCTTTTTCTCCTTTTTCTTCACAACCATTTGCAATAGAATGCATTTCTCTTTGATGCCTTTCTCGATTCCATTTGCGAGAATATTTTGACCCACAAATTACGCAGAAAAAACCCTTATTAATTTGAATTTACAATATGTTTTATATTTGTAAACCTATATTGTTTTTTCAAATTTAACAGTGTATGAGTATTTCGTATATAGACATATTTATACCAAAAAATAAATTCAATAACAAATATTAATAATTACGACGAAAACCCATTCCTTGATTTTTTGCGTGGCGTCACCTTGCAATGAACTTAACAAGTTTGTAATCTCGGATTTCATGAGTTCTTCGTCAAATTGCTATATATTTGTCAGGGAGGTGCTGTTCAGTGACGAATTTGAGCATTCAGCTGAACCCCATTCTAACCATCGTCTTACTCCTCTAAACACATTTCTGCCATGGATTCATTCGAGAAAGGAATTGCCTTTTTTTAAATTGATTAACGATGAAGAAATTGACAGTGCAGTAGCATACTTAAATGATAATATAATTTACAGCAACAAAAATTATAAATAACAAGTACAAAATTACCACAGCAATCAAGGAAAGCATCAGTAAAGAGAAAACTGATAAAAAGAGATTAAACCAATTAACTAGAGATTCAAAAAAAAGTTGTCAGACATGACAAACTAGAAAAGAACTTAGCACATTTAGGATCCACAAGGACTAACAACTACTCGTTTTGGAAAGCCACAAAAAAAAAACAATTTTACATCAACCGCCACTCAAAACTCAACACTCCAGACAACGAGTGGGTTCAAACTCAATATTATCTGATCACTTCCAAAAAGCATTTACCAATGAAATTCATGACCAAATAATTGTCGCATCTGCCACACAACAATAAAAATATAGCAAACAAAAATGTAACGAAGAAGGAGATACAAAGTACTATCAACATAATATTTAAAACAAAAAATTCTCCAGTATAAGATAGGATTACAGTTAAAATTCTGAAAGAACTGCCTGACAAAGCACTTACATACATTAGGAATTTATTTAATGCAGTCGCCACTTCGTACAAACCGATCACTTGAATACTTCATACAAACCGATCACTTGAATACACTATCCAAAATTTTTGAAAAATTGATTCCTGATCCCCTGGAGGCCATCTTAGAAAGTATAAAAATAATGCCTTGCCATCAGTTCGGCGTCAAAGGTAAACACTCTACAATTCAACAAGTACATAGAGTAACGCATAAAATAGCAACTAAAATTGATAAAAGAAATACTTACGTGGCAGTATACCTTGATGTTGGAAGGGCGTTTGATAGCTTATGGCACAAAGGACTACTGCACAATTTAATACAATACCTTCCACTAGACTTCTACCTACTACTAAAAAGCTCCATCAAAAACCGATTTATCTATGTCAAGCATGCTGAGGAATGCTCCGATATTCTGAAATTGGAGGCCGGAGTACCACAAGGAAGTGTACTAGGAGACTATTATAACTCTATTTGTTTATAGTAACTACCTTAATGTATACGTATATGATTAACGAGTATCTAGTACTTGAGTAGCCATGAGTTGACATTTCTTGTGGGTTACACATCTCTAGCTTTTATGCAGATCACTTTACTCTTTTACTTTTGCTTTTATATGGTATTGATACAGACATTCTTTTGATATTTGTAATATTAATTAATAATGAAATAAAGACTATTAATAATGAAGAACTAAATGGGTGTTATTGTGGAATGAATCAATTGAGGACATAATAAATTGGCGACGAGGATAAACAAGTTTGGCTGCTAAAATCGGATTAATTGGCAAATTCATATCATACATACATACGTGATACACATTAAGTACACATACTTACAATTTCTTTTTTTCCATATACAGAAAAGAAATAACCTACAATTTTGCAGAATGGACGCCGATCAATTCGCAGCTTTTATGGCGGTACAGAAAAAAATTTTGGAAAAAGTGACGGAGAACGTTCCAACAACAACAACAGGTGGTAGTATTAACGTAACCACTAATACGGCACTAGTACCAAATTTTGAAGTTCTGGATACTACAAAGGAATCTTTCCGTAATTATGAAAAAAGGTTCGGAAATTACACAGTCGTGAAAGGTATACATAACAAAAAAAATATATTGTGCAAATCTATTGTTAAACTCAATTGGTTCCAAGCATTTTGCGATGGTTACAGCTCTTGCAGCACCCAAGGACCCTACCAGTCTCACATACGACGAATTGATAACACTTTTACATGAACATTTATCACCACAACAAAACGTGTTGGTGGCTCAACATAAATTCTTAACGAAATATCAGGAAAATCAATCAATTTCCGAATACGTGGCAATGTTAAAGTCAAATATAGCTGACTGCGAATTTAACTGCAGTTGTAAAAAATCTGTAGCAGTCATTTTTCTACGTGCGCAGTTTATTCGTGGTATCAGATACAATGGTATTCGTGAGCAACTGTTACAAAATGAATTGTGTGAATTTCCTAAAATATTAACGAAGGCTCTTGCACTGGAAGCAGCAAAAAGTGATTCAAAAGAGCTCGCTAAACAATCAACAGCAGGTGAAATAAACAAAATTTCAGGTAAAAGGAAGGATCACCATCGAAATAATTAAAAATCGATTCAAAACAAGTTCAATCAAAACAATTCGAAATACAATATGTCTAATGTGGATTTTAAATCATTAGGTCTTGATGGTCTTTGCATAAAGTGTGGAAAAAACAACCACCATGTTAAGGATTGTCTAATCAACAAAAATAATCTCAAATGTTCTGAGTGCAAAAAAACTGGTAATGTAGCAAAGGTATGCATAAAATCTCGTACAAAAGGTGGTAATTCAAGCCAAGAATCTACAAATCAAATAGAAGACATACATCAGTATGGTGTTTTAAGCGTAGTAGACATACACCAAAACGATTCAAAAAAAACTTCGACCGATTTTTTATTACGATAAATCTTCAAGGTAAACCAGTAAAATTTGAAATCGATACTGGATCAGGTTACACATTTTTACCTAGAGACCAATTTACGAAACTTAACCTCAATGTTCAATTTTTGCCAACGGAAATAGCATTCCGATCGTATACAAAAGATGTTTTCACTCCGGATGGAAAAATTGAAGTCGAGGGAGAGTATGATGGTAAAAAAATATTCGACGAAATTTATATTGTTCCAGAGGAATATACACCACTTCTTGGACGCAATTGGATTCGAAAATTTCAAATCAATTTGAACGAAATCAACTCTACGTATTCAGTAAAAAACGTAAGTGATGCTAATTTTACTAATTCAATAAATGACGAATTTCAATATATTTTTCAACCAAAAATTGGATGTGTTAAGCAATATACAATATCGCTTAAATTACGTAATGAGGCTAAGCCTATATTTTACAGGGAACGGGAAATACCCTATGCTTTAATCGAAAAAGTCAACCAAGAACTTGATCAACTAGAAACAGCAGGTGTAATTTCAAAAACTGAAATCAGTGACTGGGGTTCCCCCTTGGTCGTAATACCGAAATCTGATGGAGGGATACGCTTGTGTGTTGACTATAAAGTAGGAGTAAACGAACGTCTCGTGGACGCCCATAGTCCAATACGAAAAATTGAAGATATTTTTAACTGTTTACGTAATTCGAAATATTTTTGCAGATTGGATCTGTACAAAGCGTATTTACACATACCAGTGGATGAAGATTCAAGTAAAATCCAAACGATGTCAACGCATCGGGGTACGTATAAGGTGAATAGGTTATCATTTGGTATTAAAACAGCACCTTCGGAGTTTAATCGAATAATTAATAAAATTTTACAACAAGTTCCAAAAAGGGAAGCGTATTTTGATGACATCATTCTACATGGTGAAACAAAATTAGAATACAAAGAAAATTTATTGAAATGTTTACAACGTCTTCAACAATATGATTTACATCTTAATAAAGATAAATGCAGTTTTTTTCAAGAAGAAATTGAATTCCTGGGTCACACCATCAAAAATAATAAAATTTTAAAATCGAAAAAGAAAATAGCAGCTATCTTAGATCTTCCAAAGCCTAAATCAGCGGATGACGTAAGAAGATTTTTAGGAATGGTTACATACTATTCAAGGTTTGTTCCAAATTGTTCAACAATTACATCACCTCTACGTAATCTCATCAAGAAAAATTCAAAATTTAATTGGAATGTACAATGCGATGCAGCTTTCAAAAATATTAAAAAATAAATAGCGAGTGATCGTGTAATTGTACCTTATGATCCAAAATACCCACTACAATTAGCTTCTGACGCTAGTCCAACTGGAATTGCGGGAGTGTTGTCTCACATCGTAGATGATCAAGAACGTCCAATTTCATTTGCTTCCAGATCGCTTACGGAAGCTGAGAAGAATTATTCTCAAATTGATCGTGAAGCATTGGCTATCGTATTTTCAGCGGATCATTTTTATCAATATTTATATGGAAAACAATTTACACTTATAACGGATAATCAACCTTTAGTTCGAATTTTCCATCAAAGTGCAAAGTTACCACAAATGACTTTTTCACGTCTTCAGAGATATGCAGCATTTCTTTCAGGGTTTGATTATAAAGTTGTCTACAAGAAAGGCATCGAAAATATTAATGCTGACTGTTTGTCTCGAGCTCCAGTAAAAACGTCAAATTTAATAGATTCTGCTATAAACGAAGAAGTTAATCAAATCTATGAATCATCGATACATCAAATTTTAGCGTTAAATTTAAATTTTAAAACTCTTCAAGCGGAAACGCAAAAAGATCAACAACTGTCAACAATTCTACAAAATCTTAAAAATAGTCGAGTGGAAGACACCATGTTTACGATAAACAATGGAATCATTTTTAGAGGTCAACGTGTAGTAGTACCGACTACTTTACAACAGGCAGTTTTAGCAGAACTTCACCAAACACATATTGGTATTTCAAAAATGAAACAATTAGCTCGCAGGTACGTGTATTGGAAATCAATTGATAAAGATATTGAACGTCTAGTAAAAGAGTGTTCATCGTGTGGTAATGTGAGGTCAAGTCCCCCCAAGGCTACACTACACTTTTGGGAGGAACCACAACACAACTGGCAACGAATCCACATCGATTATGCGGGTATTTTTCAAGGCCATTATTATCTGGTTGTGATGGACGCTAAATCCAAGTGGGCTGAAATTGGTATAACTCCTTCTTCTCCATCTTCTACTACTACAATAGAGATGTTACTAGATTGATTTGCTAGACATGGTTATCCAGACGTAATTGTATCCGGTAACGCCACAATATTTACCAGTGATGAATTTCAATCATTTTGTACACGTCGTGGTATTTTTCAGAAGTTTATTGCACCCGGGCATCCAGCTACGAACGGTCTTGCCGAACGTAATGTTCAAACTTTAAAACATCGACTTAAATCAATGCTAGATGACCGTCGTTCTTTACGTGAGAAAGTAAGAGAAATACTTTTTCGTTACCAGGCAACGCCACTTGCAAATGGAAAAACGCCATCGGAGCAATACTTACACAGACAAATCCGTATCCAGCTAGATGCGCTGAGACCTCCTCAAATTCATAATCAAGGTTCTGGAGATTTGTGTAAGGCTCGTCAATTACGCGAGGGAGAGAGAGTTCAAGCTCGATATTACACAAACAATAAAAATTTATGGAAGTTGGGAACAATCATCAAGAAATTGGGTCATCTCCATTATCTAGTCAAATTGGATGATGGTTATACAGTTAAACGTCATATTAATCAACTTCGGTCAAGCATGATTCAACAACAAACAAGTCCAGAAGATGAGGAACAAATACAACAGAATCCAAACCCGATAGTTCCTAGATACGATCTTCAAGATTTAATTAAAATTCCGGTCAACGTAGGAAATTATAAAAATGCGGACACTGAAGAACAAAACACAACAGTTCCGGCTGAACAACAACAACTACCTCAAAGGACTTCTCGAATACGTCGTACACCAGCCTATCTAGATAGTTATGTGTCAGATGCCTGAAGCTGCCCAATTAGCGGGGGAGAACTATTATAACTCTATTTGTTTATAGTAACTACCTTAATGTATACGTATATGATTAACGAGTATCTAGTACTTGAGTAGCCATGAGTTGACATTTCTTGTGGGTTACACATCGCTAGCTTTTATGCAGATCACTTTACTCTTTTACTTTTGCTTTTATATGGTATTGCTACAGACATTCTTTTGATATTTGTAATATTAATTAATAATGAAATAAAGACTATTAATAATGAAGAACTAAATGGGTGTTATTGTGGAATGAATCAATTGAGGACATAATAGAGACCAACACTATATGTCTTATACATTTGCTGACGATACTCTCCTGTTTCTATCGCATTGCAAAAAATCTCAAACAAATATTTGACAAAACTTTATATTGCTTTGGAAAGTGGGGAATCAAATTAATTGGCGACAAAACTTTCCAAGTCATTTACACCAATAGGAAGACTAAGCCAGAGCACCTAACCATAAATAATGATCAGATTAAAATTGACACTAAAGCTAAATACTTCGGTACGACAATAATTATATGGAGGAATAGAAATTTGGGGCACTGCAGCAGATCTAACATAAATATAATATATCAATACAATACAATCAAAAATACTATGCAAAATCACCATGGGCACGGTATATACCAATGCGCCCGTGTCTAACAATGCGACTTCGTTCCCAGCTCCACTACATCCGGAAAAGACCTACTCTCCTCTATGTCACTCGTCCCAACCCTATTTTTGAACACTTTCTCCGCATTTCAATCACCTTTTCCCGTCCGACACATTTGGCATTTTCGGAAGACCATCCTGTCCAGTCCTTAAGGCTTTCCATAAACCCATGTTTTTTAGAACACAATTTTAGTATACTTACCTTGCCCTGTCAGATGGAATGCTCAGCCCAGGTGCCCTAACACACAAAACCGGACAAAACTACTGTACTGTTGGTACCACGCATCAACGGTCTCCCTCACCGGCGAAAATCGATGGCTCTTTTTCTCTTAGCTGCTAATTGAGCCGGGCCCACTCATTAAATTTAAATTAATTAAAAAATAAATAATCCAATAAAAATATATTATTTATTATTTTTCCTTTTACTTTCAAATTTACATTAATAACTAAACTATTAAATAAACAGCTAATATACATTTCCTATTCCAAACTCTTTTACTCATTTAAGTCGTGGTGCATCTAGTCATTAGGGTGTTTTTCCAAACGGCACTGTTGTCGAAAGACAAATGTATTTATTTTTCTATGTAGAAAAAATTAAATTAACAACCGTACTTTTGTACACAATATCAACATGCAATCGATTTTTAATGCTACACTGCCACTTCTCCACACGGCGGTCTTGTCGAAGGACAAATTTATTTATTTTTCTGTGTAGAAAAAATAAAATAAATAAATTTACTTTTCGCCAAAAAAAATTGGTGGCAGATTACATTAGTATTACATGTCTCACAAATATGTACTCGTATATATTACATATGTATATTACGTTAGATGTTCAATGTACGCAATGCACTCGAGGGTTCGTGGCTTGGAATCCTGTCCCGACCATGGTCTCAAAATACTTTTTTCTAAAATATCTTTCTCTTCGAATCGATGGTCTTAACTGCTAGTACTCTTTCCCCCAAGAACTAATTATGATGCAAAGTATAATAATAATAATCTCATATTCAAAAAACTAGCTTAAATTTTGTTTACATTAAAGAAATTTTAAAATACCGCATAAAATTCGAACTCTAAATAGTTATTTTGCAAAAAATTTCTCAGATAATAACAGCTTAATTTTGAGTCTTTCAATTATTAAGGATTCTAAAGTATTGGTCCCACATATACACAAGACATTTGAAATAGTATTTCTACATTAAATTTTTATTATATTTACAAGCTTTCATAAATTTAAGAAAAAATATTTTTTGGCTTTCAAATGTAATATTCTATAGTGTACAATAAACAATAGACACCTTTTTAAGTTGTATAAATTTTAAAAATAAAATTTAAAATAATAATAGATTAAGATCGAGTCGAAGGCCCTGGCAGCCAGTACTCATTAATTGTATTTATTGTATTAATTAATTTATTTGAATAAAGTGTAATAATAATAATAAACTTTTAGTCAGAGTGTGTCCTGTAATATTTAAATTTATTTGTATGCTTACCTTATTAAACAAGTTCAAATATTTATATGGATTTACAGCAACTAAAATAGTGCCCGTGTAAGTCTACAAAAAATGTTCAAGGGCCACCAAAAAAAATTCGATATTTGTGTAGTTAAATGAGTAGTTTCGCTTCAATAATATCTCATTAATTTTATATAAGCTTTTATAATTTGTGCACATTAGTATCCACATTGTATAATCAAGAGAAATGGTTTTCCTGTGTTATAATTTTATTTTGACTTTTAAAATATATTTCAACAAATCTTTATAATTTATCTTAACTACAACTATTTCGGATTTAACTTGTTCAAATTTTAGACGCCTTCCACTCAGAGGGTCGCAGGCTCAAATCATACCCCGGGCTTAGTCTCAAAAATGTTTCTTTCAAAAAAATTGTTTCTCTTCTAATAATCACAATAGTTCCAACTTACATTTTAGCATGATCTTTTTTATACCCTTTACCTTAAAAAAGGTAAAAATGGTATACTAAGTTTGTGCGATTGAGACGTTTTTCAACTACAAGTAGGAGGCGTGGCATGTATGGAATTAAGTAAAGTCCTCAGAATCACTTTCTGAACAATTTTGATTTCTGTACGCCCGTCTGTGCATCTATTGCCACTTTTTTTCTAAACAAAGAATTAAAAGAAGGTATATTTCTAACAACTCAATAGCACCAAAAAACGGCATAACTCATAAAAAAATATTAAATACAACAATCACAGAAGTAATTCTAGACGGCTTAGAGTTTGAAACTGACTCATTTAAAAAATTATGAAATATTGAAGTACAATACACAGCACAGTCTCGACGAAAAATGACAACAGAAAATACTTGAAACACTAAACTTTAACTGCACAGAAAAAAAAAAAAAATACACAACTCATGGACATCCTAAGTCAATACCAAGACGTTTTTCACCTAGAATACAAACCGTTAACAGTAAATAATTTTCATACACAAAACATTACAACAAATGACAACACACCAGAATATACAAAACATTATAGATTACCGCACAATCATATAGAAATAGTAAATGAACAAGTACAGAAAATGCTTTATGAAAACATTCAGTCAGCCCATACAATGCTCCACTCCTTTTGGTTCCCAAAAAGAACTCAAATGACAAAAAGAAATGGAGACTTGTAGTGGACTTTAGAAAACTGAACGACAAGATAATCAATGACAAGTGTCTACTAACTCGACATAACTAGACAAGCTAGGAAGAGCAAAATGGTTTTCAACACTTGATATGACTAGTTAATTCCATCAGATAGGACTTGAAAAACAATCACGACCACGAACAGGCTTTCTACCTCAAACGGACACTACTAGTTCAAACGACTACATCTAACAGTTTTCAAAGGATGCTCTCTCAGGACTTAATTCAGAAGCATTCCTTTATGCCAAACAGCTTTTGAAACCAAAACTAATTAATCCACCCCGATTACAACATCCAAATTTCGATAAACCTTTCATCCTAACTTCAGATGCATCAAATTATACACTAGGCCCCGTATTATCACAAGGAGAAATAGGAGAAGATTTATCCATTTCATATGCTAGCAAATCGTTACAAAAACATGATTTAAAGAAACCTGTAATAGAAAAAGAACAATACATTGAAGCATCATTTTTTTTAAACTTTATATATAACGTTCGCGTAACCAAACGGAGCTCCGCCCTTGTGACACTTATCGTTGTTTAAAACCAAACAACTAATTTTACAAAACCCACGAAAGAGACGCTTAAACGAAACTGCAAGTTTTCAAGAAAGTGTCTAGTTCTGTTTAGATAAACTAAATACTTATAATAACTAATTTGAAATTTATTAAAAGTGATAAATAAACAATCAAACAAACAAAGGAACTGTTATATGCATATATGAGTTAAAAGTTGAAAGAGACAACAAATAAAATAATCCCGGTTGTGTGTGGTGTGGCCACAGTGGACTCTGGCCATAATAAGTGATTAGAGTTACCACACCAAAAAATTTTGTTTTTCGTGATATTTTACATACATACATAACTAAGATTAAAATAAAGCAAAAATAATAATAAATAAAATTTTTTAAAAACTAATAAATAAAATATAGTCGGTAATCTCCATGAGTGTGCAGCACTCTCCCCCGTGGGAGAGAACGAGATCTATGAGCGAGTCACTCCACTCTTCGTGGAGTGCACATGGCAAACCTCCAATAATGTCCTGCTCCAGTATAGCAGTGGATTGTGCGACAACTACAACAAATTCGTCAGCAACAACAACATCTGCCTTCTCTACGTACGGTACAACAACTACATTCTCGACTACAACTGCGACATCAACATGTTATTCTGCCTGTGTGCAAATTCCACCAAAAGGCGTGCAGGTAAGTCAACTGCAATCGCTACCAAAGAGAGCACGAACCTCACCCACGGCAGATAAAGCGAAAAGAACGCCCAACACTAACAAAAAGCAAAAGATAGCAAAAAACCGAAGCCAAAGTAAGTTATCAAACTACTGGTTGAGCGATACTACTTCAGAAAGAAAAAACAGATTTGCTGCTTTGACCGTTGATGATGACGAACTTGCTGAACCCTCCCACAGTGGACAAGTTGATCAAAATGAGTCCGAACAAAAAAAAACAACTAGTCCGAAAAAAAAAGTTTAAACAAACCACCCCCTATATATTTACAAGGCGTAAAATGCATAAAGACGTTAAAAAATGCGCTAACCGCTGTTGCAGACAGTAACTTTATATTTAAAATATTAACAAACAATGAAGTACGAGTTCAATCGAATGACTCGGAAATATTCAAAATGCTAAAGCAAAAAGGTACGAAGCTGTACACATTTAAACCCAAAAATGAAAGGGGTTTCAAAGTCATTCTTCGCAATATGCACCCCTCCACAGACCAAGAAGAAATTAAAAATGAGCTTGGTGAAAACGGTCACAAAGTTTTAAACATAACTAACATAACTCAACGGACAACAAAAAAACCGCTACCACTGTTTAGCATAGAACTAGAAACAAATACTAACAATAAATATATTTATAGCATTAACAAATTAATGCATTGCATAGTAGTTTTTGAGGCACCTCATTTTAAAAGAGAAGTCGCGCAATGCACTAAATGCCAAAAATACAGACATAGAAAAAACTACTGTACAAGGGATCCAGTATGTGTGAAATGCGCTGGAAAGCATCTAACAAGTGAATGTACAAAAAAAATTAACCAACGCAGCTGAAATTAAATGTAGCCTATGTGACGGAAATCATACTGCAAACTACAAAGGCGGTGAAATATACAAAGCCATAAAAATTCAAAGGTTTCCATCTTTACGCAGAAAGGATCCATTATTACTACAGACCAAAAATATGGATGGATCAGTAGTTAAACCAAGCGTAAGCTATGCCGAAATTGCAGGGTCGTCAAGTCCAAATAAAACTGTAGAAAATACAAAAAATTCAAACGATAGTGATATTAATGAACTTAAAGACATGGTGAAATCCCTAATCACTCAAATGACTAATATGATGAATATCATTACAATGTTACTAACATGCTTAAATGCACGAAAGTAATAGATTAATAATTGTAGCCTGGAATGCAAATGACCTACCAAAACATTATCTTGAGTTGAAACAATTTTTGTCTGACAAGAAAATTGATATAGCTCTAGTTTCAGAAACACATTTTACGAACAAAAGCTATTTAGTATTTCCTGGATATAAAATTTATGTGACAAATCATCCTGATGGTAAAGCTCGTGGTGGGACAGCTATCATAATAAATTCACTATTAAAACATACTGAACGGCAACCATATGCAACACCTCATATTCAATCCACCGGATCAATATGATGACTACATAAAGACGCTTGGAGTAAGATTCATTGCAGCTGGAGATCTGAATGCTAAACACACTGACTGGGGATTTAGGCTAACCAATAAAAAAGGACGAAATCTGATTAATGCTATAAACAAAAATTAATGCAAATTTTGAAGCTCAGGTGAACCCACATACTGGCCAACAGATAGGAAAAAGACACCAGATCTAATTGACTTCAGCATAACAAAAAACATAAAGTGTTGCCAATTAAAAATTAAAGCTTGTTTTGAACTTTCTTCAGACCACTCTCAGATAATACTTGACTAAACAACTGACATCAAACCCATAGAACCAATAGCTAAGATTTTTAACCAAAAAACAAACTGGAATGAGTATAGACAGCATATTGAAAATCAACTGAATAGGTCTATCACATTGAAAACACAATTATACATTGAACGTGCCATTATTCACTTCAACGATGTGGTCCTAGACGCAGGAATCAAGCCAACAGCATAAATTTAGAAGAAATAAACCTACAACGGATATTTTCATAAGAATGCAAATTATTGAGAAGAGAAAGCTGAGAAAGAGGTGGCAGCTAACTAGATCGCCTGAAAATAAACACAATTTAAATATAGCCTGAAAAAAACTCAAGAAAATATTAACTAAAAGACAAAATATAGAAGTTGAAAATTACCCAAAAAACTTGACGCCTACCCAGGATACTAACTACTCATTATGGAAATGCACAAAGAAATTAAAAACTCAGATAAGGTATCAGCCACCACTACTGAAAGATGACAACTCGTGGGCTACTACCAATGAAGAAAAAGCAACTGCATTGGCTAAATACTTTGAAAAAGTCGTATCAAATGACGAAGATAAATATATTGAAACACGCAATGACTTAAATATAGACATTACAACCAAAATAAAGAAAACAAACACAACAGAAATAATTAATTGCATTAAAAAACGAACAAACCACAAAAAAGCACCAGGATACGATATGTTGACAGGAAAAGCTCTCGCTTACCTACCTACTATAAGTTATAACTACTTAACCCTACGTCTCCACGGGCAATTTTTGATGGCATAACATCTGTCAAATTCGATTGCAAAGGTTGGAAATATTTGAATGGTGGGCATTGCGATGTTATGCCATTGTCATTTTGAAAATGCCGTCAAGCAATCTAGTTCGCTGTACCCACGCTTGAAAATTTTTTTTATTTATACGATGAAGAGAAAAAAGAAGGAAACCGAAATTCTGGGTTAATCCTTTATTACAAAGAATGCAAATGCACAGTCTCCATTCATTTTAGCGTTTTTATTAATTTAATAGATGCGGTAAAACGAAAATGTCCGACGATGCTTCCACTGTGAGCGTCACGAAAAAATGAAAAAAGGCTGTCAAACAAACCAAATGACAACTGATTGCAACACAGCACGTTGGCAATTTATGGCATAACATATTTTATAACATAAATTGCCAACTTGAAGCAATTTGGAGTCTCCATTGGCAATTTGCTTGAAATTGCCAATGGCATACCATCAAAAATTGCCCGTGGACACGTAGGGTAAGGAATGTTATCAACTCAATGTTCCGACTACAATTCTTCCCCAAAGTATGGAAAGTTGCTGAAATTTTTGCACTACCGAAGCAGGGAAAAGATGCTACAACTGCTTCGTCGTATAGACCAATTAGCCTACTTCCCATAATCTCTAAAGTTGCTGAAAAACTATTACATGATAGACTTAGCCAGATCCTTGACAATAAAAACATTATACCAAATCATTAATTCGGCTTCAGAAAACGACATTCAACAATTCAATAAACATAAATAACAAACAAAATTGAAATCTACTTTCACAAAAATACTTAATGAAATTACAAATTGGGGTAACTTCTCTGGCGCCAAACCATCTGTTAGTAAATGTAAAATACTACATATATGTAAGAAAGCCAAATGTAATTGTTTTAGCCTTAAATATGATAATGTAAATATTGAACTTGTAAAACATCTGAGAATTCTTGGTGTTATTTGTGATAATAAGTTTAACTTTAAGGAGCATTGTTTACAGTTAAGAAAAAGTCTAGCTACCCGCCTCAACATTATTAAATACCTAACATCCAAACACAGTGTAATACACATTTCAACATTAATTAACATCACCAGAGCTCTCATACTTTCAAAAATAGATTACGCATTGCCAATTTATGGATGGTGTTCTCAAAAAAACCTAAAATCTTTGGAAGCCCCTTACAACACAGCTGTCCGCAGGAGCATCAGCGCTTTTCCAACGTCAACTTTAAAAAATATATTCGCTGAAGCTGGGCTACCATCTATTCAACAGCAATTATCGTTGTCAACATCAAAACTCATCCCTAAACTCTTCATTACTAACAACAGAGTACTGCACAAAGACATAATGGAGGTTGTCAAGCACAAACGACAATATAAAATTAAATCCAAGGTGAACCACCTTGGAATATAAAAGATAGCTCCTTTGCATTGAATTTACTGCAATATCCAAAAACAGTTACCGATCCCAAAGTTTATAGACAACTTTTTACAGAAACGGCAAATGAATAAATAAACAAAAAATGGAGCCTACTCTATACAGACGGATCAAAAGAAACTCTTGGCACATCATTTGCTGTAGTCCGCCACAACGGAAATTTAATTACGTCAGGATGTCTTCCTCATTTTAGCTCTGTATTTACTGCCGAAGCTTTTGCTGTTAAATGTGCCATCGACTTTGCTCACAAAAATAAAGGAAACTTCCTCATATGTACAGACAGCAAATCGACTATTGAAGCCATTCGAAACTTTAATAATGATAGCAGCAGGACCATAAATAATATCCGTAACACGTGTATTAAATACCCCAAGAAAAAAAAAATTATGTGGGTCCCAGGACATTCGGTGATACCAGGTAACGAATTTGCAGATATAGCTGCTGCAGAGTCAATTACGGCTCCAAACTACGTCTTCCAAGTCACAGAAACTAAAGACCTACTGCGACATATAATATCTCTCCATGTCGCCACAAACTATTGCACTTGGAAAAAATATAAACACTTTTACACCACCTTCAACACAAAAAGAATGAAACCATATTATCCTGTAACTTGCTCTCGACAACAAACAAAAAACTTCGTACGACTCCGCATCGGACACACCAAATGCTCAAACGAGCATTTGCTACGTGGGGAACCGTTACCTAACTGTCAATTCTGTGGGGAATCAATATCCTCATTACACCTGCTAAATAACTGCCCCAACTTCCAAAAAACACGAAGAAAAAAAATATACCATAACCAGATTCCAAGTGATTCTATAAAAGATACATCAAAGAATAATATAACAAAGATTAATAAATTCTTAAAAGAATGCCACATCCAAAATTATACTTAAATACTTTTTTTTTTTTTTAATATCCAAATATTTTATTGCAATCTGTTACATTCAATCACATTCAGCAATATTTAATAACTTAAGACTAATTTTTGTATTTACTGTCTTTTATGGACTATACCCAGTGATGCAGCCATTGCCTATTAGCACAGGAGATCTGCTGTGGATTTTCTCTTCAGTTGGATGAAAGTGAAGGGGTTGGAAGTGAGTTCCGATATCAGTGGATTTGGGTGGACTAGGAGTCTTAGATTGTGCGAAGTAGAGAGCTTTTTTATTTCTTGAGCGACTGTAGGAACTTTGAGGTCACGATGGATTTGGTTGTTTGTGAAATAATAGGGCGCGTTTACAATCATTCTTAGGGTCTTTGATTGGAATCTTTGAAGTATTTCAACATTGGAAGTTGCCGCAGTGCCCCACAGCTGAATACCGTATGTCCAAACTGGTTTTAAAATTGCTGAGTACAAGAGCAATTTGCTATCGATTGAGACTTTGGAGTTTCGATTCAAGAGACAGTGTAGATTTCTGAGCTTTATACCGAGTGATTTTCGTTTTGTAAATATATGTGTTTTCCAAGTTAATCTTCTGTCGAGGTGCATCCCAAGGTATCTAGCCTCATTACATTGGGGTATATTTATGCCGTTGAGTTTAACGGGTGGGCAGGTGTTTCGTTTGAGAGTGAATGTAACCTGGACTGATTTTGTTTCGTTCAACTTGATTTTCCATTTTTTTAGCCAGTCAGTAATTTTGTTTAGCCCACCTAATACCTAAATAAGTAAATATGTAAAATAATATATTAAAACCGAGTTGAAGGCCCTGGTAGCTATGACTCTTCCTCTTAAATTAGTTATGATAATTTATTATTGTGATTAATCCTTTTAAATAAATAAATAAATGGCATAAAGGACTGCTGCATAAACTGAAGACAATGCTGCCACTTGACTACTATTTGATTGTTGAAAGTTATCTTAGTGATCGTTACTTTTACGTCAAATATAATGAAGAGTGTTCGTCTATTCATCTTACAACAGCTGGAGTTCTTCAAAGGAATGTTTTAGGACCACTGCTATATGTCATATTTACCTCAGATATACCACTTCCAAAAGAACTGAATACCACAATTGCTACCTTTGCTGACGACACAATCCTCTTAGCATCTGACAAAAATCTAAATATTGCGACTGCAAATCTGCAGATATACACAGGGAATGTTAAGGAATGGTTTGATAAATGGTGCTTGAAAATTAATGAAGATAAGACTGTACAAATAATATTTACAACTAAAAGAAAATTTAGCCCAATACCTATTAAAATAAACAATAAAGATATAAAAATAGGGTCTACTACTAAATACCTTGGTCTACACATGGACTCAAAGCTAAATTGGCACTACCACATCAAACAAAAAACGAAACAGATAAAAGAAAAATTTAGGCAACTATATTGGTTAATGGGTAAGAAATCTAAACTCACAATTAACAACAAGTTGCTGTTATACAAGTGTACTATAAAGCCAATTTGGATGTACGGACTCCACGAATGGGGAACGGCAAAGCGGTCACATATACAAAAAATTCAAAGACAGCAATCTAGAATATTAAGATTTATCATAAAGTCAGGTTGGTGCACAACAAATGAAGACATACACCGCAAACTAAATATGACAAGAATTGACGAAGAAATAAAAAAGATATCCACAAAACACTACGATACACTGCATGGGCATAATAACGAAGAAATAAACGAGTTGCTATATCTAGAAGAAACCACCATGCGCTGATTAAAGCGAACTTGACCAAACGACCTAATGAACTAGGAGATCCAGACTACACATATTAGTAATAGTATTATAAATGTAAATGTAAATAATTATCATAAACATAATTTTGATCATAAATTGTTATAATATAATTATAGTGAACTATTATAATTAATGTAAAAAATTTTTGTTATATCACTTCTTGGCACTGGCCAAAATGTGTTTTTAATATTAATTTCCAAACAAATTGTCAAATCATGTACTAGGTGTCAATATAATGGTGACAGATGTATGAAATAAAGGGAAAAAAATGTGCAGGATTCATTGTTGTCGTCTGCTGATTAACAGCTAATGCTAACTTGATTGTTGTCGTCTGCTGGTTACAGGACACTTGATAGCTTGATGATAAGCCAGTATATAATGTCTGAAGTCTTCTGCAGGTTACTAGCTTAGGACTTGGTTGTTGTATGTGGATACTTCGTTGGTATCTGTTTGCTGCCTACTGAAGGGTGTTTCAATGATCAGTGGATCGATGGATATTTGGCACTATAACCAGTTATCCTTTCCTTCTGATACCCAGAAGGTTGCAAACGTCGGGGTCACCAAAATATTAAACTAAATTCAACAACGGTTATTGTACCAATTTGATGATAACAGGCACGTAAACCTTGGTGTTTTTAAAGATAGATCTAATGTCAGCAGCGGTGCTTATACCGAGTTGATGGTGGGTTTGACAAGAGGCACATAAACCTTGGAGGCGAAGAAGGAGAATCAATCAATGTTAAGTTAAAATAAAAATACTCTCAATTAACTCTTACTGAGTGACTGACTTTTGGCTGTGCCAATCGTGGGTTTTTATTCATTTTTCTCTATACATACATTACATATAATTTGTCTACAAATATATTAAATATTATTGAATTTTAAGCATAACCATGAAATGCGCATTATTGGCAAATTTGCAAACTGGCCTTGACTTGAGTTCTTCAAAGTATTGTACTTGATATCATATTTCATGCAATGTCTTCGTTGGTGCAGTATATTATTGGAGTTTTTGTCAACAATGCAAGTTTCATCGTTAAGCTGGCAAAGTTTGCTTAACAGAAGCCTAATTGTATGCAAAAGAAGATGTTATGCATGAAAAGTTTGAATGTTAAATAACCTCCCAATGAGGTTTGCACATCAACTGGTAATGCTATTAACAGTCAGTTTTAAGATTCGCACGGTCGAATTTGAAATTCTCATTGTTCTGTCCGTACCAAATTATGTGTTTTGCCATATGGATTTCTGGGAAACCTACGATTTACAGGTATTGCACGGTGCTACCATCAATCAGTGAGGAATGTGATGATTCGGACATTCTAGTACTGAAATCATCCCAGCGTAGGCAGTTAGAAGAAACTATCGCTGCGTTTCTATCGTTTGAGAGGAAGGGTCTGGGCAAGACAACATTAATAGAACAGTCGATCGATACTGGGTCTGCTGCGCCAGTTAAACAGAGGTATTACCAATCTTACCTAGAATGGAAAAGGTTTTATGAGCAGAAATTGTTAGGTTGCAAGAACTAGGAGTAATTGAGGACAGATAGGTCAACTTGGTCCGCACCTGGTGTATTGATAGTGAAACCAGGAAAAGTGAGATTTTGTCTTGACTACCGTAAACACAATAAGTTGACCGTGAAATATGCATATCCGATACCCAACATCGATGGGCTCTTGTCTCGATTTCTGGCAGTTCACTGTATCTCGAAAATTGGCCTCAAGGATCCTTTTTGGCAAATCCAACTGTCGAAAGAATCCAAATCTGAGACCGCATTCACAGACCCAAGAACACATTGTACTAGTTTACCCTCATGCCCTTCGGGCTTTGTAATGCACCACAAACCATGTATCGATTGATCGATAAAGTTATACACCATAATTTCAAAACACTCGTTTTTGTATATCTGGACGACTTATTTATAATTTCGCAGTCCTTGGAAGAGCACGCTTCTCACTTACCCGAAGTTACAGCTCAACTAAGGAAATCAGGCCTAACTATAAATATAAGCAAAAGCCAGTTCGGATTGTGTAGGATGAAGTATTTGGGGTTTATTGTTGGTAATTGGGCATTATCTTCAGTCGAAGGGAAGGTAAGAGTTATTACTGAATACCCAGCTCCGACAAATGTTTCCAAACTTCGACAATTTCTTGGTATTTCTGGGTGGTATAGGCGTTTTGTGGCAGACTATGCCAGTATTACTTATTCACTAACATAGTTGCTGACTAATAAAAAAAAAATTAAAGTGGAATCTGTCAGCTCAAGGTGCATTTGAATTTGAAGAAGGTAAAAGCTATTATGAATACCGAACTCCGAGGAATGTATGCCAACTTAGACAATTTCTTAGTATGACAGGGTGGTATAGTCTTTTTGTGGCAGACTACGCCAGTATTACTTATCCACTAACGGAGTTTCTGACTATGCATAAAATCTTTAATTGGAATCTATCAGCTCAAAGTGCATTTGAATCGATAAAAGGGAAATTCACTACAGCCCATTTCCTAGTTTATCCTATTTCCGCGAAGGCATTTATAGTGCAGTGCGAAGCAAGCGAGTGTGGTATCGGTGGTCTTCTGGCGCAAACGGATGAAAACGGCTATGAGAGGCATATTGAGTACATGTCGCATAAGCTTAATAAAGCCTAAAGAAATTATAATTTTACCGAACTGGAATGCCTGGCATGTTTACTCGAGATTCAAAAATTTCGCTTATATATAAAAGATCACGAAGTTGCTGCTGATCACGCTAGTCTCAAATGGAAATTTGAGCGGCCGGTTTGCCCGATGGGGAGTGAAACCTCAGGGTTCTGAATTCGAGATTGAACACCGCAGAGGTAGGAAGAACAAGGTGTCTGATGCGCTGTCACGAGCTTTCGAGGGCGAAGAGGTTCACATTGCCTAAATAGAACTAGAAATATTGCCAGCAATTGACATGAAATATGAATTTTTTGATAGAGAGGAGTATAAAACGTTGAGGGAAAAGTTTTCTAGCGATAAGTTGCAAGATTTTAAAGTAGTGTATAAATGCATATACCGTAGCACTGGCCGCGACTATAACGGAAACAGACTCCCTACAATGAAGCTGGTGCAAGTCTATCCGAACTCCTCCAATGGCACCGTTATTTACAAAAATGCGTCCGTCCCGTTGATAATATGACATTTACATCTCACTGCTGCCTATCCCGTTCTAGTCTCGCTGGTAGACTATTTCATATTATCGTTTTGTTGTCCAGTTCCTTAACTCTACATACAAAAAATAACTCAGTTATTATGATGCGACCTTTGCAGTAGGACGAAGATGCAACCCCATACCCGTGTTCCCTGATATGGACTGAAGCGTAGTTAGGCACGCAGATCCGCATCAACCCCTACAAATTATCCGCTTTCGGATAGATATTTCCACCCATGGGGTGAAAGCAGCGATCTGGTTAAGAAGGGTTGTTACAAGGACCCCTGATTGTAGTTATGGATTTTGTGCTCCTTTAAGCTAAACATTGATGTTTCTGTTTTTTCGCATGTTTATAATACTTTTGAAAAATAGGGGAGGATTGTGTCAAATGACGTATTATTGAAGGCACCTGAGATGTCCCAGAACGCATATAAGGTTATTTGTTTTCCTTTTGGAGCCTTTTCAATAATTTATGTTAGGTTGTATTGCTGTTGATTTGCCAGATTGGTAAGCCAATTCGCTAGCGCACAGAGTCTTGTCCTTCAAATAGATTTGTCTTATGTACGCAGCTGTTTTCGAAACCATTTTTGAGATTATTCAGAAGATTTCTCGTTTAAACCTCAGTGTGCCGTTTTTATAGGTTCAGTTGAGCAGTTCAAATTATCATTAATGTGAAAGCGAAAGAGTCCCAGCTAGTGTTCCTTGCATTATGACACCTCTGGCTCCATTCGGGCATCCAAGTCAAATCTTATATGAAAATGATCCGACATCGATACCAAATGGTATAAAGGGAATCTGTATCACAGAATAGTAGCCATTTCAGCCCTCTTTTGTCACAGTACTCCTTAAGGGAAACTACCTCCCTTGTAGGTGCTTCGTGAATATCTCCTGGCAGGTAGGCTAAAGCAACCACTACCTATTGCTCTCCTCTGAGGATTGTAGGGTGCCAAAGGGGACAGGTTCACGTAAGGGTTTCCTGCTACTAACGGCTCATGTCTCTTAAATCTTCCTACTCTCACCTCCACGTGGTGCACCCTGGTAACCCGAGAAACCTAGATGAACATGTGGCAACCCATGTGGGATCCTTGGTCAGGGCCAACGAGAGAGGGAGCTTTGGTGAGGCCACACTGACATATTCGGTTTAAGAATTCATCAAAGTGTGCGAGGCCAGGTGGGGTCTCGCATGTACGAACGGTGGCGGAGGAGTACTATAAGTACCAACGACAGGCGGGTTACCACTACCAAACAAAAAATCCCTAGCTTAGGGTTGTACGCTCGGCTTGGAACCCGCCACATAAAAATCAAGTAATCCAGTGAATATAAGATTGAAGCGCGGATGAAATACCCTACAACTGTTGACGACAACCCCCGCAAATGTTATAAGGAACACGATTTAAGGATATGCATCTGGAATGTCCGGACCCTTAATAGGGAAGGTGCCTCTATCCAGCTGGTTGACGTCCGAAAAATATAAAGCTGACGTCGCCGCACTCCAGGAAATGCGATGGACGGGTCATGGATGCTCAAAAAAAGCTGCATGTGACATCTACTACAGCTGCCATGCGACGAAGCGCAGACTCGGTGTAGGTTTTGTGGTAAGCAAACGACTGCGAGATGAAGTCCTGGGATTTACCCCGGTCGACGACAGGCTTGCTACACTCCGCATTAAGGCGAAATACTTTATCAGCCTAATCTGCGCACATGCTCCGACGGATGAGAAAGACGAAAACACCAAAGATGCCTTCTACGATCAACTAGAAAAAACCTTCGATCGATGCCCCCGCCACGATGTAAAAATTGTGCTAGGTGACTTCAACGCCAAGGTGGGCAAAGAAAGCATTTTTGAACCAACCGTCGGTAAGTTCAGCCTCCACGAGCAGTCATCAGAAAACGGTTTGAGGCTGATCGACTTCGCCGAAGCGCGGAACATAGTAGTTAGTAGTACTCCAACATCCCGATATTCACAAAGCCACCTGGCTGTCCCCTGATCATAAAACCAGGAACCAGATTGATCACGTTATGATCGACGGCAGGCATGTATCCAGCATGCTAGACGTACGTACAATCCGAGGTGCCAACATTGACTCGGACCATTACCTTGTTGTAGCTAAGATTCGCACTCGCCTCAGTGCGGCAAAAAACGTTCGCTCTAATTCGCAGAGGAAGCTTGCCGTCGGAAAGCTACAATCGCAACAGACAGCTACCGCATTTGCTTCTCGGCTCTCGAATACGCTGACGGATTCTCCCCATGATCTCAATATTTGCGCGCAGTGGTCGCTTATTTCCCACCCCATGAGAACGGCTGCTGAAGAGGTGATTGGCTATCACCCCCCGAAGAAAAACAGCTGTTATGACGAAGAGTGTCGCAACGCCGCTGCAGAGAAAGACGCAGCATACCAACTCACCCTGCGATCGGCTGCAACGCGAGCTGCTAAGGAGCGATTTCGAGAGAAGAGAAGGCAAGAGAATCGTCTCTTTAGGCGAAGAAACGAGAAGCCGAAAAGAGAGAATGCGAGTAAATCGAGATGTTTGGCAGCAGGAATATGGCTCGAAAATTCTACGAACGTGTGAGGCGCCAAACGGAAGGTTTTAAGAACGGAGCCAATTCCAATTCCTGGAAAGACGAAAACGGGAATTTAGTGACGGATGTCCAGAGCGTACTCACGTTATGGAGGGAATACTTCTCGAAGCTGCTGAATGGAGACAGCGCTAATGATAACAACGAAGATAAACCCGACCCCACAGTTGCTGACGACGAACATGAAGTAGCGCTCCCCGACTATGACGATGTCTTGCTGGCTATTAGGCGGCTCAAAAACAACAAAGCCGCTGGAGCTGATGGTATACCAGCGGAGCTATTCAAGGCTGCTCTTCCGCAAAATATGTTCGGAGGAATGCAACTGGAACTTAAGTGTGCTCTGCCCAATCCACAAGAAGGGTGATCCGGCAATCTGTGCCAACTACCGCGGGATCAGCCTTCTGAACATCGCATATAAGGTCCTGTCGAGCGTACTCTGTGAAAGGCTGAAGCCCATCGCCAATGAACTGATTGGGCCTTATCAGTGTGGCTTCAGACCTGGTAAAGGCACCATTGACCAAATATTCACACTGCGCCAAATCCTGGATAAAACCCTAGAGACGCAGATCGACATACACCACCTTTTCGTCGATTTCAAAGCCGCATTCGACAGCACCGTAAGGAGTCAACTGTACGCCGCTATGTCTGAATTTGGCGTCCCAGCTAAGCTAATTCGGCTGTGCAAAATGACGCTAAACCACTGGCTCAGTTAAAATCGGTAATGACTTGTCCGAGCCGTTTGTTACTAAGCGAGGATTCAGACAAGGTGACTCCTTGTCGTGTGTTTTCTTCAATCTAAGGTTGGAAAAAATCGTACGCGCAGCAGATCTAAATCGCACAGGCACTATCTTCCACAAGAGTGTCATGTTACTAGCGTATGCTGATGATATTGACATCATTGGCCATAACAGCCGCGCCGTGAGTGCTGCATTTTCCGGCTTGGAGAGAGAAGCGAAGCGAATGGGTTTAGCGGTGAACGAGGACAAAACGAAGTACTTGGTGTCAACACACAAAGAGTCTCAGCGTCTTGGACACCACGTCACTGTTGGCAACTAAAACTTTGAAGTTGCATCAACACCACGAACGATGTCAGCAAGGAGATCAAGCGAAGAATCACTCTTGCCAACAGGTGTTACTTTGGGTTCAATAGGCAATTGAGAAGCAGAGCCCTCTCTCGTCGAACAAAAATTACGCTCTACAAAACACTCATCCTTCCCGTCCTGCTTTATGGTGCCGAAACCTGGACGATGACAAACAACAATGAGCGAGCTTTGGGGGCGTTCGAGAGAAAAATTCTTCGACGGATGCAACAACGAGCTGTATGAGCTGTACGCCGACATTGATATAGTTCAGCGCATTAAAACACAGCGGCTGCGCTGGCTGGGACATGTTGTGCGAATGGATGAAAGTGCTCCGGCGAAAAAAGTATTTGAATCGATGCCGCCGGGTGCGGGACGCAGGAGGGGGAGACCACCACTACGTTGGAAGGACCAAGTTCAAGAGGACCTGGCTGCACTTTGTGTTTCCAATTGGCGCCAGCGTGCGCGAAGCAGAGACGACTGGCGAAGGCTGATAACGCGGCAATGATCAGAAATGGTTGTACACCAATTATGATGATGATGATGAGTGTTGGCACTTTGATCCGGATAGCCACCATATCCTGTTGCAAAAACTCTAAAATGGTAAAGAATTTAAGTTTCTTACGTGCAAGAATGGCCGCTCAGTGTTGTTTAGACCTTTGACTTTTCCGTTTAGCAAGTCTAAGACTTCAGTTGCAAACCTCCTGCTTAGGACATCAGAGGCCGCCTTTGAGTGGTGGAAATTTTACTGGAGGCATTTAGTGCCTCTAGTTGTGGAGGAAGGATTGTACTTATTGGACCCGTTGGTGAGTTCCGTTGTTGTCCGTTGTTGGTAACAGCCGTTGTTGTCTTGTTTGAACGCCCCTTTTCTACGTCTTTTGAGCACCAGAAGGGGAACCTTCAGACTAGGAAGAGGTTGGTGTCGTAGCATTCGTCAAAGCTGCTGTTCCATCTTGGCCCCTTGATTTGCGCAAGTGTTTGTTCCTCACACGGATTTCTCCTTGGGGTGAAGTCCCACCTTACCGAATATATAGTCGATGAGGTGACCGTTCTTGTCGATTATCTCCGCTGAAAAAGTATCCATGGCATGGAATTTAGTAATTTTTGGGCTTTGTGTAGAACTCTCCAATCGGCGCTTCTTAGCCCAGCGTTCTGACCTTCGACTAGTGCCAGGATCTCACCCACTGCTCCAAGATGCTCCTCAGGGAAATGTCCTAAGACGATTCGGGCTCTGGGGGAGGGTATCTTCCTCCTCCACTACCCTCATCACAGCCCGTTTCCAAGGTTGGAGACTAGCCACATTTTGGTGGAGCCCTTGGGCTGTATTGAGGTCACCACACTACACATCAAGGCATTTATATTTTCGCACCTTATCCAGGATGGTCTTTTGAATTGCCTGCAACTGGCTAGTAGACCAGGAGACCTTGGGGTAATCGATTGTTATATCATAGTTCATTGGAGGCAAACGTCATTTTGGCAACGTTGGTGCACATTGTGTTCGCCTTTTGTCCCGACGGTCTGACTTGCGACCTAGCATCCATAGGACTCGACATTATTTTGGGAGTATTTTGGTCCTGTGTCGTTATGGTGTTTTCGGAGCGGTCCCTCTTACTTCTTTTATTGACAATGAGTTCCTTTTTACCCTGCGTCATTGCGAGTTCGGCTAACCTTTTGGTTTCAATTGGGTGCGTTGAGCACCTGACACTTTTTCGCTTGCGAAGACATGCTAACGTTGTGCCATTCATGCTACGGGCACGATTCGGATTACACCCGGGATTGCGGGTTTTATCGAGTTGTCCTATCTAGATCCGCCATATTCAGTTTTAGCAGGGGACCTCGAGCTGGGTGTGGATTTACTACGTATGGTCGGACTTGGGCTTTCTAACTAGAGTAACCCCCTGACTTACGGAGAAACACAGTCTTGGCCCCCAAGCGAAAAGTAATGCTTGCGAAAAGCGAAACAACATATGAGCATATTTTTATATGGGACGTCATAAATATATTGATAATTTCTATTTATGTCTAACGTATACTCGAATACCTAAACATTTAATCCGTGTAATGAGAATATGATTATAATGCTCAAACAGGATGATTTGGAGGAAAACATCACATACACATCATATGAATGAAAAGCATCTGGAGATTTTGAGTGATATGAATTAGATTCATGAGCAAATTGGCAAATGTGCGCACAATCGATAAAACTGTTGAACAAAATTTCGAAGATAACATCACAAATGATTTTAAATACGTTAATTTTTGATAGCATATTACAACAATCTAACAAAATTTCCAAAACAGTGATTAAGTGGTAGTAAATATAAACAAATATAAAAAAGATATACACAGAATTGAACAACGGAAATGTTTAGAATACAAAAATTTGAAAATACTAATCTATCATCATATATATTGCAGGGTCCTCAGGGTAATATATAATATGGACTGATAGATTTCCATACATTTCATTCAATTCTAATTGTTAATCATTATAAAAATTTGCTTCATATTAGTGACCATGTTATTGAAATTCTGATTGGATCATATGATCTCAATTTTGTTCATATGATCTCGATATTGTTATTCATGGACAATTGTACGGCCGCATAATAGGTCCCCTTTTTCCCAACCAACACCACATCCAACTTGCAGCCCCTTGACCATGGTATTATAACAAATGTTAAATCATTATACCGCAAGGGAATTATTATTAAATTAATCTGGTTAATTTGATCATAAAAAGGAGAAGAAATGTACGCTATTTACAGCATTACAAATTACTTAGAAAGAGTGAAAAAGCATTAGCGCAGCTTCTATTTAAAAACGCTTTCGTGCTTGTTGTTTTAATAAAGATTTCAACGCCAATTTATGTGAGGGCTACCAATTGAACATATATTATCTATGGAATCGAATTATGGAATGGAACTCTGAAAATGCTGTCTCTTTCGAGGATTCTGTAAATGTTGATAACGTGGCTGTATCCGATATTTTGTTAGATAAGGGCATCTTGGAAAAAGTTAGAGCTAGCAAGAATGAGTGTGATGGCGATGAAGAAGAACTTATAAGGAATAAAACAGCAAAAATCCACCATATACTAAGATATTATGTTTCATTTCCAATAATCAAAGATTACAAACTTTTAAAGCTTGATTTCTTTGGAAATAAATATGTATTATATATTTGGCGTTTTTGATACCTTTTTTTAGCGAAATAAATAGAATTATATATATATCAATATTTTCAAAACTATATGTCACACAATTTGATTGTACTGCTCATATTTACGACGATGCAAGAGCTTTACAAACCGTTTTAATAACTACAAAATAATAAGAATAGCTTACAAACCAGAGAATAGCTTACAAGTGAGAAGAAAATATGTTATGTATATATTGGCAAAATTAACCAGATGAGCAAAATTAAAACCAGATAAGTAAAATTAAAATGTTGTAAAGTGGTGTGAAAACTGATAGTTTACATATATTTTTAACTCTTCTCTGGACAGTATTATTATATTCTTCTGTTTTAATTTATATATATATATATATATATATATATATATATATATAAATATATATATATATAAATATATATATATATATATATATATATATATATATATATATATAAATATATATATATATATATATATATATATATATATATATATATATCCATCTGTCATAAATGGAATTCACACAGAAGAGAGAATTATGGGTGTAATTCAAAACTTTTTTTTATTATTAATATATATATATATATATATTTATTTATATATATTGTTAGAGTATAAAGTACTTTAATTAGTTTTTTAAACTATATGGCAACGCTTTGCTTTTCTTGTTCTTGACGTCTTGTAACATTCATTCTTAATTCTTCTATAATTCGCTGTTCCGTTCTTAAAACAAGCGCGTGTCGTTAAGAAATACAACTGCCATTGAATTCAATAAGCAATAAATTAAAAGTAATTTAAAACCACTGTGTACTTAATTTATTTAAATCTCTAATAGGTTATGGGCCCAGGCCACATAACGGGTGACATTTTTTTCGATAGTCGCGAAAAACGTGTATAAAAACGTGAAAAACGTGTGTGACAGAAGATGTCGTCCTTTGTTAGAATTGAGCCGCTTGGAGCGGACAATTACGACACTTGGAAGCTGCATATGAAAGCCATACTTATTAAAAATGATTTATGGCCATTTGTTGATGGAAGTAAGCCATACCCAACTGGTGGTGACACAGCGGCATGGAACAACGGTGACCAAAAGGCATGTGCAGAAATATTACTTGCAGTGAGTTCATCGGAGATCGGGCAGATTTCTGAATGTACGACTTCGCACGAAATGTGGGAAAAACTAGCTGGAACATATTCTTCACATGGACCTGCAAGAAAGGCATCACTATTAAAGCGAGTAGCACTGGCCAAAATGCCAGCAAGTGGAAAAGTTCGCGAACACATCAACGACTTTTTTGATGCAGTAAACAAATTGAAAGAAATAAATGTTCCAATTGGTGATGATCTGTTGGCTATACTACTTTTGTACAGTCTACCCGATTCATTTGAAACTTTCCGTTGCGCATTGGAGACACGTGATGATTTGCCAAGTCCCGAAGTCCTTCGTGTGAAAATATTGGAAGAAGCCGAATCGCGCAAAGCAAAACAAGAAAAAGATGACGAAAGCGTGTTGTATGCAAATAAGAAGAAAAATTTCTGGAAAAAACCCAACGAAAAGAACACAAGCAACTGTCAAAGCGAAAATCCAAACGAATCAAAAGGAAAACAAAAGGGATGTTTTAAATGCGGCAAATTTGGTCATTTTGCTAGAAATTGCAAAACCAAAACAAAAAGCGAATGTAGTGCGAGAAATGCAGTCGAAAACATTAACTCTTTTCATTGTGCGGAAAACGCGTTAATATGCAAAAGTGAAACTCGATGGTGCTTAGATAGTGGCTGCACGTCGCATATGAGTGCTGATAGGGAAAATTTTGCAAATTTAGAAAAAACTGAAAAAGTGTTGAATTTGGCAAATAAAAGCAATACAAAAATACAGGGTGTCGGTAAAATGCAAATGCTTGTAAACGTAAACGGTCGCGAAGATAAAATTGATTTAAATGAAGTAATGTTTGTTGAAGATTTACGCACAAATCTTTTATCGGTATCAAAAATTGTTGACAAAGGCTATGAGGTACGTTTTCGTCGTAATGAAGCTGATGTAATAAATAAAAACAACCAACTCGTTTGTCGCGCAGAAAGATCAGGAAATTTGTATTTCGTAAATGAAAGTCAGCAAAGTGCAAGCGCGGTCTGTACAAGTGAAATTGACGTTTGGCACCAAAAGATGGGTCATTTAAATGAAAAAGACTTGAAAGATTTATCAAAAAGCAATCTAGTGCATGGAATAAAAATAAACCCCAACCAAAATATGTCAGTCTGTGTAAGCGAAATCTGCATAAGCGAAAAATAAACACGTTTGAATTTTCCAAAACGAAATGAATGCAGAACAAGTGATGTGTTAGAAATCGTACACAGTGACGTGTGCGGACCAATGCGAAATGCATCAAATGGTGGCGCTAACTATTTTATAACTTTTATTGATGATAAATCGCGATATTGTGAAGTGTTTTTCTTAAAGAAAAAATCAGAAGCCTTCAGCGCATTTAAGCAGTATAAAAATGCAGTTGAAAATTTTACCGGCAAGCAAATAAAAAATCTTCAAACTGATAACGGTACTGAATATATAAACGGTGAATTTAGTGCTTATCTAAAAAAATACGGTATTAAAAGACGGTTAACAGCTCCACACACTCCCGAACAAAATGGGATCGACGAGCGCAAAAACAGAACATTGGTCGAGATGGCCAGGTGCATGTTGCAGCAAGCTAATGCTCCAAAAAGTTTTTGGGCCGAAGCTATTAACACGGCGTGCTATATTCGAAATCGGTGTCCCACAAAAGCTCTTAACGGTGAAATTCCATATACAGTATGGACTAATAAAAAGCCCACAGTGATACATATGCAAGTGTTTGGTACAAAGGTATATGTTTTAGGCAAAAACAATAAAAGAGGAAAATTTGACTCGAAATCACAAGCACATATTTTTATCGGTTACTCTAATGAATCTAAAGCGTACAGAGTATGGTCTCCGGAGAAGCGAAAAGTCGTTATAAGCCGCGACGTAGTTTTCGTCGATAAAAACGGGTTTAATGATGAAAAAAGTGGTGTTTTCGTGCAATGTAGTAGCGAACCGTGCGCGAAAATTCAAATCAAACAATTTGAAAATGACATTGTCAGTAAAAATTCTGATGAAGAATCAGAAGCTGAAGAAATTTGTGATAATCGAGGTGAGAGTGCACAACGTGGCAGAGGTCGACCAAAAATTATTCGAAGTGGTTCACGTGGAAGGCCTAAAAAGATATACAGCAGAGTACAGAGTAAAAACGAAAATATCAAAGGTGAGTCAGATACCTCCGATAATGAAAATGATCTTTTTGAAGAATGCGAAATGGCATTTTTGTCTGAATATCCTGAAACGATGGCAGATGCATTAAAAACTAGTTCTGCTGAATCATGGTACAAAGCGCTTGAGGATGAGTTTATAGCTCAACTAAAAAACAACACATGGGAGATAATAGAACGACCAAAATCGCGAAAAGTGATTGGAAATAGACTTGTATTTCGTACCAAAAATGATGGTACCCGTAACGGTAAGACTAAGGTGCGACTCGTAGCTAAAGGGTTTGCACAACGTCCTGGTGAAAATTTTCAGCACACTTTTTCACCGGTTGTTAGGTCAACATCAATTCGGCTGTTGTCGGCTCTTGCAGCAAAATTTGATTTGCAAATTCACCAAATGGATGTGGTGACAGCCTACCTAAACGGCGAGCTTGAAGAAAGCGTTCATATGGAAGTACCAGAGCATTTGATTGATATTCTGAAGAAAATTAAAGCTGGCAAACTAGTTGGATCAAGTAACAAAAAAGTCAGCGAGCATGTACGTAACACTGCAGAACGATGGTTGAAAACAATTAATAAATGTAAAGATCCAGTATGTTTATTAAAGAAGGCACTTTATGGCCTCAGACAATCAGGATTATCTTGGTATTTGAAATTAACTACAAAATTAAAGAGTTTAGGCTTAAACGCAACAAAACAAGACCCATGTTTATTTGTAGACAATAATGATGGAGACATAATGCTAGTAACAATCTACGTCGATGATTTGCTAATCGCGTCTAATAATAAACAACAAATTGAAATGCTAAAAACAGCTTTAACAAACGATTTTGAAATGAAAGATATGGGGAATGTAAATACTTGTCTGGGACTACAATTTCATCAAAATTTAGAAAAGCACCAAGTATTTCTGGTACAAAGCGAATACACCAAAAATATTCTAAAGCGTTTCGGTATGGAGGATTG